>ML783579.1:239629-301243 GCA_009831015.1 Picea engelmannii | reverse complement strand
CTTATATAATATTAAACTAATTAATTATCATTAATTATTTGTTCATAATTGTCAATGGTTAATTAATTATTAATCAACCCTTTAATTATGTGAGTAAAGAATTAATGGGGTTAATAATTTAATTTATTAAAACTTACGTATATTAAAAGGATAAGAAACATTAAATAAAAGGGACAAGACATTAAATAAGAGGATAAGGTAATGAATGTAGGGATAAGGAATTTAATGAAAGGAAGAGTCGGTGAAAGGGGATAGGAGGGGGAGAGCCTTACGGGGGAAGGGGTCCATTCTTTTGGAGGAGGATTTTGGATTTTGGGGGGAGGAAGCATTTTGGAGGGGGGCAGGAGCACTGGTTTCATGGCTTGGTTTTTCTGGTTCTGTGGGAGAGTTTTTTAGACTGTGAGTATCATTACAGGGGGCACCGGGTTGCTCGGGGTTTTGGGCACAGGGGCCAGGATTCCTTTTGGTTTCCTGTAGCTAGGGAGCCAGACAGGCTGCTCCTAGCTGGCTGGGTGGATAGTCGGTTTGGGAAGTGTTGGTCAGTTCATCGGGATAGGCAAGACAACAACAAGGTAGCAGGGAAGGGACAATCATATGGACGGGAATTAGCATCAGAAACAAGTATTTATATGTGATTTGTTGAGTTATTTCCATGCTGTAGATAGATTTTAACTTATGCAGAATATTTATGCTTTTGAAGTGAATGAATAATTTACGTAAGGAAATTATATGTTAATTGAATTAAAATTTTGTATTTAATTAAGCTGGGTCTCTACACCTAAGCCAACTGTCTGACAATCTCCCCCTTTGGCATTGATGGCAACACCAACATTGATGGCAACATTTAGTCATGATAACATTCATGCTTATACTCTTTATCAATGTTTCTATCTCTGCCCCTTTGACATCAATGGCAAAGGGTATCTCCCTTTGGGGATGCTCCCCCTAACTGAACTCTCCTTAGGGCTACTCCCCATGTCTACATGTCTTTGATTTTTCTTTGTGTTTATAATCCTCTGATTACTCTCTTTCCCTTCATATGAATAATATCTCCCCCTTTGAAAAAGGGTATCACTCTGAAGTCATATCGCTCATTCTTCCCTTGTGACAATTGCTCCCCTTGGAAACATGCCTCTATGCTCTCTCTCCAAGAATTTACCTTTGCATCTGATAAATCTCTCCCCCTTTGTCCTATTTATGGTGCTTCGTCATGTACATATAAGACATATAAGATAAGAATTCAAAAATATTCATTTTGGAGTAGAATTAATCCTAGTCTGTGGTAAAGATACTCAAGGGATTCCCATGGAAGCAGTTTTGTAAATATGTATGCCACTTGTTCTTTTGTTCCCACATATTCAACTCTGATGTTCTTCTCTGCAACTCATTCCCGTGGAAAGTTCTACTTGATTGGAATGTTCTTTGTCTTGGAGTGAATCACCAGGTTTTTTAAGATACTGATGGCGATTGTATTATCACAATAGATGGGCTCATCATACTCAACCTGTATATATTTCAAAGTTCGTTTCATCTAAAGAACCTATGTATAACATGTTGTTGCTGCAATATACTATGCCTTGGCTGTAGATAGAGATATTGATGATTGTTTCTTTCTTAGCCATGATAATAAACACTCACCCAAGTAGAACGTTTCTCCATTGGTGCTTCATTGGTCATCAATGCAACCTGCCCAATCTACATCTGTGTAGGCAATGAATGATAGATCCTTTCCTTTTGAATACCATAATCCAAACTCTTATGTTCCTTTGAGATATCTAAAAATCCTCTTCACTGCTAATACATGTGATTCCTTTGGTTCTTCTTGAAATCATGCCACCTTTCCAAGTGCCTGCATTAGATCTGGTCTAGATGTTGTCACATATAGTAAGCTACCAATCATTGACATGTATTTCCTCTGGTCTATAGAATTTGAATCATCATATTTTCTCAACTTGAAATTGGTTTTCATAGGAGTGGTAACTGGTTTTCAATCTTCCATTCCAAACCTCTTTAGAATTTCTCTAATATACTTAGTTTGAGAAATAAAAATTCCTTGGTTTCTTTGACATACATGAAGACCCAAAAAGAAGGATAGTCCTCCAAGTAATGACATTTCAAATTCATTTTGCATATCCTTTGAAAATGTTTGTCTTAACCTGTCATTAGTACTTCCAAAACAACATCATCAAGATAAATTTCAATTAATAAAATATTACCTTTAGTTACCTTGATGTAGAGGTTGTTGTCTACGCTTCCTCTCCATAGTTCGTATGGAGTTTTGTCATTGTTGTTTCTAAGAATTACTTTGTTTTGAATGTGAACTGATTTATGCACTGCATGTGTCCAAAAAATATATGTCAATTTGGAATCCATTAGCATTGTTCGAGCCATTTCCTGTGTAATTATCATCCATTATGATAATCTTCCTTTTTTTTTGAACCACTCTCTGAACCAATCTATGAATCCATGCTCTCATCCACTATCATATATCTTTCCAAACTTTCTAAGTGTTCTTATGAATCCATATTTGTCCATACTGTCCAAGACTCTACTTGCGCAATTTTCCATAATGATGACCCATTTATCACTATACTATCATGAAGTCTTGACTAATCTATCAAATTGTACTTCTGCTAACTAATTGCTCTGAATCTGTCTTCTCAAACTCTGCAAGTTGCTCAAAGAATGGTTCTTTGGTCTGTCACAACTATCGCATAGACTCTCCATGTATAATATTCATATTACTTGGGAGTCTCTAAGCCAGGTGTCTCAGAACAATTCCTGCTCTAATGTGTTTTCATCATCATCTTCATTGGTAGATTCATCATCATCTTCATGGGTAGATTCATTATCTCTCTAAGATTTGACTTATTTCTTTCTATTTGTGGATTCATCTTTCACTACAATGCCTAAAAGTACAGTATCTTGAACCTATTCCTTATTTGCCTGTCCTTCCTTTCTTTCAGTTATTTTCCAAACCTTTTTGTATTTGACATCTTTCCTTTTCTCTGTAGAATTTTATTCATCTCATTTTATTGCCAATCTTGCGATCTTTGCTACCTGGTCTTTGTTCACCTATTCTTCCTGTTTTCTTATCCATACTTTCTTATATCTGATATCAATATTCTCTTTCATAGAAGTATCGATCATGCTTCTACAATCACTGGCTATGTGTCCATAGTTATGACATTTGTAACACTCAATGTTACGTGAGACCATATAGGCACTTCTTGCTTGAAAATTTCTTTTATAATCCCTGCAATCTGCAACCTTATGTCCAAAGTTAGTACAATAAAAAAAATTACCATAAAATAAATTTGTATACCTGGGAGTGAATGATCTTCTTTGTGGCATAGTCCTTCTAAATGTTTGCCTTGACTGATCATGATCATGATTGAAGCTTCTTTGTGGCTTGAACATGGATAGTCTTCTTGAAGATGTATCTTCAATAGTTTTATTAGATTCTGGTTGACCATGATTCCTTCCTTTGAGTACTTCTGCATAACTCTTTCTATTTTCTTCATTGTTCTTTTCTAGAAAACTAGAGTGCTTCTCTTCATTCTCTATAACTAATGTGGATGTTTTTGTCTCTTCAACGTTCTTTTTTACCTTGACGATTTTACTTCTCAATGTGACAACTTATTCTTCAAGCTTCTCAACCTCTTCTTCTTTCTTCATTATTTGAGAATTAATGACTTATTCTGTTCTTTTCACTTCTTTAAGATGAATTTTTAATGTGATTATTTCTTCTTCATGTCCTTTCTCTTCTTGACCAAACTCTGCCTCAAGCTGGTTTAGATCATTAGTTCTTTCCTTAACATGATCTGTCAATATCTTCTCTCTCATTTTTGCTTCTTCCTTCTGTGTTGCTATGTTGGTTTCCAAACACTTATTTTGATATTCAATATTTTCTTCGACCTTTCTGGCTTCTTTTAGATGATTTCTTAAGTTCTTGATGACTTGTTGGACTTCTTCAAAAATGTGAACACTTTCCTTTTGTTTCATTAATTCTTTCTTGAGTGAACACGTGCCTTAACCAAAATCCCTCATCAATTTCATCATCCAAATATGAGTTGTAACTCTGTAATAGACCTGGTGTATATGATCACATACCTACAAACCTTCCTTAACGTTAACAACAAGAGACTAGCATTTTCATCAAACTTTTCTTTAGTCTCACATGACTAGTTTTGGATTAGTCAACAACCCTAACTTGAAATAATCATAACTTTGTACCTGTAATGAATAAATATATGAAACTGATACACAATGTTCTTCAGTTTCTTTTGTGCAATTCCTCCAAGTTTCACTACTTGGAACCTCTCAGAAAAGGAGTTATAGCAAAAATGGCATACCTTGTTGAATTTTGGCTTATTCTAGAGAACGACATTGTAGAGTGTGCCCTGCAAGGAATATTTGTTGAATCGATTTGAAAACGTTAAAAAAAATACTACATATTGTATTATAACCACCACATTTGGTCTTACTAAATTTGGATCTGTTATGAATAAGTTATGACATTTTTACCCAAAACATTTGTTTTAGACTAGTTTTAGGACTAGCCACAAACCCTATTTTCCACGGAGTGTAAATCCAAAAATACAATGACACACAAGAATATTTTTTTACCATAGATACTTGGATATGTTTCCTCAATTTCATAGAAATTTCACGGTCTGAATCATTCTATAAAAAAAATTATTGCGAAAATGGTGAGATGACCTGTAAATAACATACCTTAGAAAGCATCATCAAAAGAATTTATCCTTCCTTGAATTCCAGCCTTCTTTTCTTCACCTTCCCTCATAAATTCGGCTTATATATCCTTTGGTTACCTCATAAACCTATATATATTCAATATTCTCAAGTGTGATATAAAATGAGAGAGCCTTTCCTCTTATTTATACTCTCCAAGTAGCTTCTTTAAAAACATCTTCTAGGTCACTTTGCCCACTTTCCTTATTTTAGGGTTAACCTACTTCTAATTTCTCCATTAAATTTATTATTTAAATAATTTGTTTTGTATTCACTTTGAATTATAATACACACATCATTTCACTTTATTATTTACCTTCTAAAAACTCTTAAACCACTTTGACTACTTTGACCTTTTGGGGCTTCTAGATGACATATGAGGGTCCTCCAACTTCGTAAGGTCATAACTCTCAAACCTTGAGGATTTATGTGACGTTCCACATACCAACAGAAATGGAATGAACTTTACTATACATATAGAATAGTATTACCTGAAAATATATCAAAACTCATACCATTATCCATCAAACAAACCTGGGTCCATTACCCAAACCTAGGTTCTCCAACTTCTCATGGCCATAACTCTCTAACCGTGAAGAGTTATGTGACGTTCCACATACCACCGGAAATGGCATGACAAGAACTATCCATATAGGATAGTTTCACTGAAAAATTCACTTACATTCATCTCATTATTCCACAAATAATCATGGGTTCTCTAACCATACTTCTAGGATAACTCAATCCGCAAAACGTCTTCCCATGAGGGTTTTCACCATAAGGGGACCACTTTGGAGTTCATCCATTTTTACTTATTATCAACCATGACAAGACAATAATGAGTCATATTTTTACTTATTATCAACCATGAACACAGACGTCTCAGGAATTTGTGATTCCATAGATTGATTAAGACTCATTCCTAGTGTGTCAAAAACATCGTATCTCGGGTTAGGATTAAAAATTCTGGTAGTACGAACTGGGGTTCTAAATGATTCACTTTGAAAAAGTGTATTGTCTACTCCAAACTCTATGTTAGGTCCAGTAGGTACTTCAATATTTTCAACAACAACAAGTTCTCCCGATGAGTTCATCCAGAGAAAATGTGGAGCTTGTTTTACACTCAATAACGGATTTATGGGAAATATAAATGCTCCTAAATAATTACGAATTATGAATTCCTCTAAAGAATGCGAATTTCCAATATCAGAGGCTACTTCATTATTGACTTCTCCCTCAGGAGAGCCCTCTGGAAAGTTAGGAAGCAAAGGGAGGTAACCTTCCGGATCTTCCGTAGGTATCCCTTGCATCCTATGTGAATGAAGAAGGCCGATGTTGGCCACACCAAATAAAGAACAAAACAAATCTATGGCAAACTAGAGAAACAAACAACACTCACTAATAAAATATAGAAATCAAACCAAGAAAAAAAACCTTCTTATTTCGAAGTCACTAGTTGGTGATTAAATCCAACATCATGAAATCAAGACAAGAATGGGTTGGGATAAAGCGGGTGGAAAAGTCACTTTAATGACCTATGTAATAGACTTACACCCTGGTGCAAGCTCCCACACATAATCATGGGTATACCCTCCAAGGAACCCGAGTGAGTTTGGACAACGTCGATTCCAGGTATCGTGAAGACTTTCCCCTCCACATTCACCTTGTGTAAATACCCTAAAGCGATAGGCTACTAAGGTTACCAATTACGACAATGATGCCTGGGAAAACAGTCGACAGTCTGATCCATGCGCAAAGGTAGGGTATCTAGCCCGAAATAAACTCAAGAAGGTCCCCACTAGATTTTCTTCTTAAGTGACCCCCAATAATATATGCAATATCTACACCAAGACCAACAAAGCAAGGTGAGTAACTCTGCCAATCTTAATGCGACCTCATGATTGACCCTTGTGTTAGAAGGGCTTCCTAGGATAAAATGTAGCAAGTGGATTTGAAATCTCCCTATCACAATATACTATTGTGTGTTTTGATTATTTGGAGAGTGTGCCTTACAACCTATTCCAAAGTGCTATCCTAGCTAATGTTGGTGAAAAGAATTTCTAGAAAACAAAATTTTCTAACCAATTTTAAAATTACGTTGTATTTTAAAGGTTGTTGTTTACTCAATGGGAGACAGAAATGAAATTGATGAAGTATGTGACCTTGACCCAATAAAATGCAAGAAGAGATGAACATGCAATCTTTCAATTCAATGAGCTCTAATTATAGTAGGGAGAAGGTATCTCTTTTTAAAATACAAAAGCTATGAATCACAATTCCTCTATTTCGAATGACCAAAATTCCAAATAATCATAAGCTACAAAATTTTCCAATCTTCTCCTTTAACAAATATTTTGAATGCAATAATCTTCTTATGAAATATCACTAAAAAGAAGAATGACTTCATTTCTTTCTTTCTCAAAATCCGATCAGTGATATAATGAAGAAAATAAAGTGTAATCCAAGAAAATTAACACACTCTCAACACAATTCCCAAATTGAACCCATAACGTAGACAAAAACGAAAATGATAGGAAAGACTTTTGTCAAATGCAAACAAAAATGTCTCTCAATCAATAAACAATCTGGAAAGTAAAAAAAATCCAAAACTTTAAACAAATCAAAGGCCCTTTGTCAAACAAGCACTCAGGACCAAGATCCAGAGATTATACCCTTGTGACAAAAATCAAAAGTAAAGCTTGCAAAATTACAAAGAAAAACTTTCAATTCCTGAAAACCAATCAATGGAAGCTTCAAACTTATAAATCAATCAATCACTGGTATCATAAGTTCATCCTAGGAAATTGAGGCACAACTAGGTGGAAAAAAGAAAAATTGGCTATCTCCAACGATTCCTAGAGGAATCATCGTAGGTGGTAGTGGAGCACAGTGCGATGATCTAGGGTCGTCGCATGTTGCTAATATGGTATAATGCGACATCATCACACTGCTCTGCACCTGTAGAGTGAGATGTCATAGAATTGTCACGGTCTGTCTATATAGCACAGTGCGATGATCTCTGTAATTAAGGAAAAAATGGAAGAAAGACAAAAAATATAATTGAACCTTCAGAGCCAGAGAGTCCAGGTGGATCACCCACAGACTTAGAGAATGAATTTGACCAAGAGAAGAAGGGTTAAAGAACATAAGAATAAAAAACCAAAATAAATTTGTATCCCCAGTATGGTCGTCAATTTTGTTATCAGATTAATCAGTAAGTGCGGACACAAACATATCTCCCTAGATCCTACAGGAAACTAGAAAAAACATAACAGAATGCACACTTTACCTTAAACTTCATCATCATATGAACTAGTTTAATGAGTTACAAGTGACATACTTTTAAATGACGCTTGTTCTCACTAGTGTTGTCTTTGTAGCTCCTTCCTTGAGTTTGTAGAATAGTAAGCATGTCTAATAATCACAAACCAACAAAGGAGGAAAAACAAAGATACTTGTATTCTAATGAAGTTTATGTATATGATCAAAGAATTATACAATAGACGACAAGATGCTTATATAGGGAAGAAATGCATTGTTGTATTAAGTGAATAGAAAGTGGAGAATACAACCCATGCCTTATGTTGAAAGGTCCCTTTTCGATGTCTCTTTTCTTCAACACACACACCTTTGCTCAAAATGCCTTGAATGAAGATGATCCACAATCTGACTTGAAGAACTAAAGCAAAGCTCTCAAGCATAATCTGAAGTATAAATCTCCATACAATTCTTAGCCTATTCAACCTTAGCCATTTCCATGAGAGATCCCTCCTTATATAGTGTGAAATAGAGATGGATGAGGAGATTAGGATGATCCCACCAAATCATAGAAGTGAGTAAGATCCAAACTAATATGAGGCCACCTCATCTTCTAAAATATCCCCTTCTAGAACATTCATGAAATTTGACTTTTCCCATGCTTTATGCATCGTCACACCCTATGCAAGAGCAGCATGTGACGATGTCATAGTCCAGGTATAGTGCAGGGTGCGATGATCAAGCATCGTCGCACCCCATGCATATAGCAGGTTGCGACGACCTTCCTTCATATGGTTTTTGGCAGAGGAAAGAAAATCACTTTTCCCATGGAGAAAGTCTCTTTTAATATTTTTAGGGAACATGAACACATGTTGTCAGGTGATCACTAAGGTGGCCAAAATAATGTGTAATAGTCACATAACCATAATAACTAGTCTCTTCATTTACTTTTAGAAGGATTCACAGTGAGCAATGGGAAATGTTTGTGAGACAACTATAGTATAGGAAAGGCATAATGTTGGATATTCATAGAATTAGGTAGATCATAAAGTTAGTATTTCACTAGTGAGGTGGTGTCTAAAGACATAATTATAGAACTTAAGCACAACCAATCATATCTCAACATGCATAGAAGTGTACAAGAAACCAAAATATTTACATACAGAACATATATCACACACACGCACTTAAATTGACCCATGAATCCATATTTTTATATCCTGAAGAAGCAACCAACTCCCTTGAAGTGGAGAAGATGAGGTCCACATAGATTAGTGAGGGCCATATAAAAAAACAATGAAGGCCATGCTTGTACACAAAGATACACATAATAATCCTATAAGGTTGTGGAATTTGTAGGTTTCCCTCAATTGGGGGTGCTCAACCAACATCCCTAGCCCCAACTGCTACTTTAGTTTCTCCAATTGAAAGCCTCCTCTTCCTAGTGGCAACAATACCTTCCATTGTCGCCCATATCAAAAATGGGCACCACTTGGGAGAAAGGCTTGTACATGCATCCAATATATCCTCACCAAGGTCCATCCATTTAGCCTCTACTACTCCCCATAACACATGATCAAACCATTGGTGTAGGTCTTCCACCTACACCCGAAACCCTACCTCCTACTCTGTTGCTCCCTCTGCCTCAGGTTCCACTCACCATAGTTGGTGGGATGGTCTTGTATCAACATCATGGAGGCCCCAATACTTCACTACTCTCTTAGGCTCCCTTAATCCTACTACTATTGGTCTCCCTACTAGCATAAGGAAATCCCTTAGAATAGGGACCTCCCTACCTCATGGTCTTACATATGCAATCACAAAAATAGATTCCCATTAGTAATTAATCAGATAATGAAAAAAATGAGTTAAAGAATCAGGTAAATATATAAATATATTAAAAAATCATATAAAGTCCTCACCTCTATGGTCCTAGGCCTCTCCTGGGGAAGAACCATGTTTGGATCGTGTCGATATTCAATACCCACATATGGGTATTACAAGATGATCATAGGCATCTACAACCACCAGCACTAATAATGGTGAGTGAAATATCTCCCTATCAGAACTCCACCCTCACAGATGTAGAGGTCTCCCCATCACCTCAATTGGGGCTTTGTCATTCCGGCTACATCCAAGTCAAACTATGAGTATAAGAGAACCACCCGCTCAAAGAAGAAATAAAATAGGATTGATGCAAAGTGAAATCCCCCCTATTGGTTCCTACAACATCACCTTACTGGGAAAACATGACCTCCCTCTTAAGGGAGGCCCATCCATAGTGACGTTCCTGGAGAACCCTCTCAAAAATATTCATCTAGGCACTCATGATCCATTGTGTACCTAGAATTCTATAGATCCACACCACTATAATCACCACCGCTTGAGTGGAAAAATCCTAGATATCAACAATCAGAATCGAATCCCCTCTCACTACCTCATCACCAATGTAATACCGCAAAGATATAACTTGGATGGTCATCCTTCCCTCCATCCATGGGCTCACCTTAGGCATATTTCCTCAAATGGAGAGTCTCTTCAGAAAATACAAGTCAACCTTGGTCGATAACTCCACCTTTTTCCCTCAAACCTCAAAATATCAATGGTTGGGCTTCCACATCCTAATCAAGAATTTCTATGTTTTCAACTTCCATGGATATTCCATTGGAACAACTTGTCACAACAGATCTTATAATATTATGAAATCTTAGACTATGCAGACTAATTTTACTTAGATTCAATATTAATTAATTACTAGCTTTGCTTGAATTTATGAAAGTAACTTAATACAAAAATGAAAGAACGGGAAAAAATATACACATTGTCCACACAATTGAATATAATATGTATCCTATGAAACCAAATATGGTAGAAAAGCCACTAGAAGGTGAGGCCTATGCTCTTCCCTCTTTTCTTTAGTTATGGAAAGCAAGTACATATAAAGAGGCACTCACTATGGAGTTTCCTTTGACACTATAGCCTAAATGGCTACTACAGAATCTCCTACCTCTTCTATTATGCTCTCAAAATAGCACTCCTTGGATGCTCTACTCAACCATGAAATAAGTAGAATACAAAATAATGGAACCCCTTTCTCCTCCTAGAAGCCTTGGTATTTAACATAGCCTGATAGCCATTTAGGGTTAGGGTTTTGAATTCCTAAAACCTCAATTGGTGATCAGGTTTGGAACTTCTAATATCGTTTTGAAATTCCACATGTGGCTATCCCCATATGTGTCAGTAATCGGGGATGATGTGGCATCCACTCATACCATGGTGATCAAAAAGGTAGGTCAACTTGCAAGAGGCATAACATTTGCATATGAGCTCTAATTGAGGTGTTTTATGCACCGTTGGAAAGATATCTAAGTGTGCTAGAACTAGGACCTACCACTAAAATGGTCATGTAATTTTATTCCTCCATTTTTTTCAACCCATAAAGTACCAATATAGATGAAAAAATGTATGATGATCCAATCTAGATCAATCACAATAGATCCTCTTGGGAGCACAACACCATGCCATTAAAGTAATTGAGAAGGATATAGTTGTCCAACTTAAGTTGAATGGCAGGGTCCCCTTGGACCTCCGTTCGAAGGGAAACATAATCTCTCTCCCGTCACCAAATCAACATCACTGGCAGTCACAGTGTCAGTACCTATACCAAAAGCGTAGGTCAATCAATTTTGGCACATTTTTTTCCATAAAAAATCCACAACTTTCATCCACACAATTGTGCAATTTGTGTAACTATACAACAAGCAGTCATGCGAACAATTTTTATGCAATTTTCAGTTGAACAACCATGCTCTTAGCATGATTGTTCAACTAATAGTCACACAGACCATTCACGCAATTGTTATATGACGAGACACACTAACCACGCGACTGATCAGATACCATTTGTGCAATAATCAACACAACTACGCATTCTATAGTCATGCAAGCCTACACAAGAAATAGGAATATAGTCGTGTAGATGTGCAAGGTCATATTCCAATCTCCCTCATAGACTTTACAACCATCTCCAATATGTACCTACACTAGGAACTAAATGCATAAATGAAGAGATTGATTCAAGACCCCTTGCCAAGCTCTCTCACAACCTAAATGCGCTTGTTACATCTAACTCCAGAACGTCGTGTACGCCACAAGCTAGTGTCAAAATAAATACAAGTACAAATAAGGTGGCATTATGGGCTCCACTCCATTTTATATGGCCCTGTCAACATGTTCCTCAAGTCTGTACAGTAGCTCAGAAGCTCATTTTTTAGAACCATTTGCATCGTTGGATCGCCATCTTACCCCCTTCACAGTGGTATGATCCATTCAATTTCCCCAAAATTTTCCTTGAGACCACTCTTATTGCTACTCACTTAACAAGTACACTAGCTCACTATCACTCTTTTATTTGATTTTGGTTAACTTATAAAATTCCTTACTTTCAAGTACTTTGACTTTAGGTTTTCAATTACATGTGAGTAGGTATTTTCGAGAGGTTCCCTTTGTCTCTTGCATAAACATTGTAGGTCCATTTATTATTCCCCTTGAAGTATATACTTCTTCAATATTTCATGTTAATCACTCTCTCTGAGCTCATTTCATTCACCATTTTTATCCCCCCCACATATTCCTTTAGTATTAACTTTAATGGTTATACATCAAATTCACCCAGTTCCACATGCATTCAGTTGTTGCTAACCGGTAGTCTTCCACCCCCATCATTTTTCTTGGTTTTTGTATCCCCTTTAAAATTGACACCCATGTTGTTTCTTAGCATAGGATGGGAGTCTACATAGTTTTCATCTCAAATAATTAACCTCATAGTTATTCTCATCATTTTCCTAGCTCATACGCGTGAACTCCCAACTATTTACATGTTTCATGGTTGGTTTTATTGAATTTGTTTATGCATTTTCATTGGCCCCTCATCTCCCCCAAGATTAGTAAACCATCTACATTCCAACTCATCATTCCCCTACCTCCATGGAGACCCAACCTAGGGGCCCCCTCCCCCCATTTTCTCTCTTTCTTCTCACCTTAGAAGGCTAAGTATTTTGATTACTAGGGAACCCATCTCTGTGTTTTCACAATCACATTCAACCCAATTATTTTTTCATTCATTGGTAATTATATGTTAGCACAAGGGTAGACCTAGGGTTCAACACTTCAACAACGCACCAACAAAACCCTAACTACCATCCCTTTCGGCAACACCTGCGAAGAAGATGAAGTCTCACCCGAGGTAGAGGTAGGGGTGGTTGCAGGACTCCAGTGTCTGCAACCTTAGCTGGGACATAGATCTGTGATTACAATACTCTAACAAAGAAATTAGTAGTTAACATTCATCAGTAATTAACCCTTATTCACGTTGCAGATCCAAACCCTAATTACAGAGCAGTGCAGTATTCAACAAGATCCAACACATTTGAGCACTAAGCACATCACAATAGATCATATCTGGTACTTATTTACATCACCAAGCACTAAGATATTGTATCAGATAAGTATATACATACATTACTAAACTAAGAATAAATCATATGAACAATAAAACAACCATTATGCACAAAGAAACCACAACACATGATATATGTGGTTCACCCCCAGCCCGGGGCTATGTCCACTAACTCTTCTTCTCTTTATTGTCTTATGTCAATCATATACATGCACAGGGCCATAAGATCCTACTCCACATAGGACAGGAGATCTGGGCACACTCCAACAGATCCTCCTTCCCTGAGCTAGGTCACAACACAAAGATTTTACACAGTCTCTTACAGTCACTTTCACTCATCCTTGTGAAGCCTCACACAGAATGCACAAAGCATTTACAACTATCACTTGCACTTAGCACAACATCACACATATGCACATAATTTCTCTTCTTCCATCGCCTAGACATCTATTTATACATTAAAAAATAGGCCTAAGCATGGGTAAACCTATGGTACGACATCCCCATACCCATTACATAAGCCTAAAACCTAAAAATCCCTAAACAAGGGGTTGATATCCCGCGATCTCTACTTCGATTTGAGCTCCACCTTCGACAGCTTGTCGAAGTCCTAAAAAGGGGTCAAAAGTGACCAAGGATATTCAAAACTTGGTCAAGGGAAAACAATCCCCCAACACTCACCTATGACTCATCCCAAGTCACTCTGCTCTGGTTAATTCTACCTCAAATTCCTCGAGCCTGGCTCAAGCTGTTTTGACCTATTTCTTCGCCAAGGCCTCCTGCTCGGTGAACTCTTGAATAAATTCCTCACTCATAGGTCCCTCTAAGAATTGTTCTACTAAAGTGACTACTTGTTCCAGCTCTTCTCCTCGACCTTCAATCTCCTCAAACAGTTGGCAAGATTCGTACTGGACTGGTTGGAGCCTCTGAGTCACTTCCATGACTTTGCTCTATATGGTATGGACCTATTGCTGAGAAGTGCGTTGCTCCTAGGATCTTTTGATTCTCTCAACTACTGATAGAAGATTTAATTGTGCCTATACTATCACCACTTGCTTCTTTACCTCCTAGATATATGACTCCAGTGTCTTTAGTTCAGGGTCCTCAGTAAGTCGCTCATAATTCTGTACACTTCTACTGCTAAGTTTTTTACATTCCAAAGCTAATGTTATTATCCTCTCAACTGCGCTCCGGGAAGTGGATTCTCATTGGTCTTGCACATCCTGTGGAGTACTTGGTATTTTTTCTAGCTCTAGATCTGCTATTCTTTGTTGAAGTTCTTGGATGGCTTCATCAAGCTTCGCAACTTGATGATCCACTAGGTCTTCCTCCTTTTGTTCTAATCCTGTCATAGATCAAAGTGCTCTGTTGACTGCTTCTTTTACTCCAACCTGCTCCACGGGAAAATTTTCCTTCTCTTGTTGGATCTATGCTCTCTCCTTTTCGAACTTTGTTTGTAGATCATCCTTTTCCTGTTGCGCAACTCAGCATTGCTCTATCACTTCCTCTTATGCTTTCTTCAGGACCACTGTGGCATATTCTGTTTCTTCCTGTGTGTGACGAAGGCCAGCTTTGATCTCATTGGCTAATCTGCAGATTTGGGTAGGCTCATCTCCCAATTTTGTTTCTTCTAATGGTGGGGGCGTAGTGGACATTGTGCTTCTGGAGTGAAGGGCTTGTTGTACCCCTCGTAGTTCTGCTTCAATTCTTTCATACATGGTCTCTTACTTAGCTTCATTTCTCTGCAAAAGATCTTCCAAGGTGTCTGATACATATGCGATGATGAAGTCGAAGTCATCGAGCGTGAGCACAGTATACAGCTTGGTCTTACTAGATTTTGACTTCTTTCGCGATGTGTGTTTCGTGGGAGAAACCTTTCTTTTGTTAGATAGATCTGTGGCATCAAGGGGATTTTGTGGTGGTGTTACTTCACCTTGCTTCTATTGATCTTATTTTCCATTGTTCTCTTCTTTGTCTACTTCATCATCACCTCCTCTGCTAGGTGATTCTGAAGAAGTCTCTTTGGATGTGTTGTTCAGCTTCTATACCTCTTCTATCTTCTTCCTTTTGCTAGTTCCAGGTGTATAATACCCTTCGCGCGTCAAGCTTCTGATTATTTCAGGGCCAGACAATTCTACATAAGGAACTTTGTAGGCCATTCCTTAGTTATTTCTTCTAGGTCCTCCTCTATGAGTTTGTAGTAACTATGTAGTACTTCTTTGTGTTTGTCTCCACGCGCAGTAATATAGATAAAATGTCTATCTACATGGAACTTCACAAATGGCCTGAACCTGTGCAGGGTGTTCGGTGTCATACGAGGGACAGCCTCAATAGCCCTCTTTAACTGTAGGTAGTAGGTGTGGAACACCACATTTGGCTGCCATTGTTTTCCCATATCACTCGAATACCAGAGTGTGGTGAACTTCACGGCTAAGGGTTCAGATGGCTCTATCTCAGGGAAGGTCTCACCTTCTTTCATCTTCCAAGCTATGAACACGATGAGGATCAATAGCCAACTAAAAAGGAACTCATAGCCCTGATCCTGAGCTTCGTGGAAATCTTGGTCTAACTAGTTAACGAAGTACTTTGCCCAGTTCATTTCTAGCCCCTCCACGCATTTTCCTGCGAGGTCAACAACAAACCCTGTGACCTGTGTGGGTCTGTTCTTTCTTAATAGCTTACCAGAAATCAACTGGAAAGTAAGGCGTACTATGCCATTCTGGATGGAGGCTACCTTGTAGCCTCACTTCCCCTTCTCCATATCGTCGTATGTATCTTTAATCTTTTGCGCCAAGGTGCGGTCTGTAGCCTTTCCTGGGTAAAAGTATTGCAGGTCTGGTCCTTGCATGCTCAATCTAGTGATCCGATGGATCAACACCGAATCGATGGTGATGCGTCTGTCTAGCCACAAATAACCGCCATTGAATCTCGACAGCAGTAGCTTAACACATACGTTAACCTCATGGTGCCTTCCAAAATGGGGTATCTTCATTACATTCAGGATGGTGGATTGAACGAGGTCCATAGTCCATGGTTGGGGGATTATCCTTGACTTCTTCTCCTTTGTTCTAGTCAAATACCTGTGAGGTGTGAGAATGCTAAAGTTCTTGCGGTCTCCCAAGTTAAATTCGTTGATATTTAATGTCATGGTCTTATCCAGCTATGTTTTCCCTGTGTGTATCCGCTTTGGGAGGTACGTAGTAAACAAGGTGTAGTCGAAGTCCCTGGGGACACTGTCATGATTCACCACACTGGCCAGAGGCGGGATATAGTCAGGCAGGATGGATGGGATTAACTTCATGTTTGTCAAGTCATCTCAATGCTTGGTTCTTTTCTCGGTCGCAGCTCGGGATGGTCCGGATCCACGAGCAGTCGATGGAGAGGATTGCACTCCTCTTGTCGATGAAGCTTGAATTCCGACGGGCATCACCTTCTCATCCATAAGTTTGATTATAAATTCTTCAACATACTTTTCTACGGTGTTGAGTTCGTCCAACATGCACGCTCGATATCAGATAACTTAGGTCAATGAAAAAATTCTCAATGCAATAGAATAGGTAGAGAAGTCTCAGTAAGCACATCACAATAACAATGAGTTCTCTTATTGGCTCAGATCCAATTCATGAAAGCGTTCTTGGTGCAACAGTCGATGGAATAAGTAGGCAACGATGTAACAGATCCCTCCAACAGACAAGAGGCCTTAATCAATGCAGTTTTGTTCGTTACAGTGTGGTCCCAACGATCTGATGGAGAGATTACTGATCATAATTGTTGCTCTAAACTTTCAGGAACATCAATCTAATGATTATAATGCCTCCAACGGTCATATCACTCTGCCATGGCGAAGTGCCACTCTGATCTTCTCTGTTATTCCAACGAGGTTCAAATTCTGGAGACCTTCCTTCTACGAAATCTTCTCTAGAACTTCTTGTAATTTCTCCAACTTTGCTTTCTTCTTACTGAGCTTTCTAGCCTTCTTCCCTGTGATTTGTGTCTCGGTATTCCTCTTTCCATTCTAACTCTTATCTCCTCTTAGCATAGTAACTTCACCTTGTTGGTGGTCTTTCCTAAGGTTCAAGGGAAATACTTCTTCTTTATCTGGGGTAGATGCTCTACTCTCCTGTACAGACAGGTGTTTCAAATTTTCTTGTGTTCTTTCAACTTCGACATCCAGATTTCTGGTCCTCAGTAGCTTCAACTGGTTTTCTTGTTCTTCCAGTAAGTGTGTTATTCTCTTAGCCATGAAGTCTCTTACTTCTTTCTTTTTCTGTTCTAGATCTTCATTTTCTTTTCTTTGGGTCTGATCTTTCTCAATACAGGTTTTTCCTAGTAGTATAGCAAATGGGGTGCTTTTCTCAACAAATTTAACAATCTCAAATTCTTCTTCTGTCGAAGTTCCATGAGCACTCATAGATGTCTGGGTAAGTCTTCCACATAGGGTAATCATCTTTCCTCTAAATAATCCTATTCCTCCAAATGAAGGAATCAAAGAAGGCTTTCCCAAAATTTCCCAAGATCTTTCTATCATGATATTCAATTGCGTTTCCTCATCTAGAACACAGTCTATGTCGAAGTCTCCTATTCTTGTTTCTATGCACTCTTTCTCTTTGAATATCTATGATGAGTTGATATCTATGTGGTCATTCAGGGTTTCTTTCATTTGTAGTAATACAGTCTCTGATTCCTTCTGGGGTTGTACCATGGTCTCAGTTTCTTAGTCTTCCTCAAGGTTTTCTTGTCTCATATTCATTATTTCAACCTTAGCAATCATTCTAGGGAAATCCATAACTTCATGGTCCATAGATTTACAACAAAGACAACTAGGTCTTCTACTAGGGCATTCCTTAGGAAGGTGTCTCGGTCTTCTGCAACTGTAACAAAGAGTTAATCCTCTCTTTCTCTTAAATGATCCCCATCCTTTCTTGTATTGCGCACTAGGATCATGGAGGCTAACCTACAAAAACTTATTCCTAGGATCCTGCATCCATTTGTTAGTCCAAACATTCTTTCTATGAATAGGAATACAATATCTTTCATTAGGATCAAATCTTTTAAACATACCTAGATCCATTCTTTTGAAATAAAAAAATTCACTTATCTTACCTTTCTCAGAGCACAAAGCTTCCAGATCTTACCTCTTTTTGACAAAAAAAAACACTGATCTTACCTCTTTTTCTTCATATCTGATTCCTTTCTTAGCATAGAGCTTCGCAAGTCAAGTAGAATACTGTGCACTTAAAGAAATATATCTACACAGAGAGATTTCTTTCTTTTCCTTAGTTCCCAACAATCGCAGTTTCAGGTCCCGGCAACGGAACCATTTGTTGGCACAGGTGCAAACCCAGGGTTCAACACTTCAATAGCGCACCAAAAAAACCCTAACTACCAGCCCTTTTGGCAACATCTGCGAAGCATATGAAGTATCACCCGAGGTAGAGGCAGGGGTGGTTGCAGGACTCTAGTGTCTGCAACCTTAGCTAGGACACAAATCTGTGATTACAATACTCTAACAAAGCACTTAGCAGTTAACATTCGTCAGTAATTAACCCTTATTCACATTTCATATCCAAACCCTAATTACAGAGCAACATAGTCTTCAACAAGATCCAACACATTCGAGCACTAAGCACATCACAATAGATCAGATCTGGTACTTATTTAAATCACCAAGCACTAAGTTATCGTATCAGATACATCTAGACATACATTACTACACTAAGAATAAATCATATGAACAATAAAAAAGCCATAATGCACAAAGCAACCACAACACATGATATACGTGGTTCACCCCCAACCTGGGGCTACGTACACCAACTCTTCTTCTCTTTATTGTCTTATGTCAATCATCTACATGCACAAGGCCATAGGATCCTACTCTGCATAGGACAAGAGATCTTCGCACACTCCACCAGATCCTCCTTCCCTGAGCTAGGTCACAACACAAATCTTTTACACAGTCACTTGCACTCAGCCTTGCGAAGCCTCGCATAGAATGCACAAAGCATTTACAACTATCACTTGCACTTAGCACAACATCACACATATACACATATTGTCTCTTCTTCCATCACCTAGACATCTATTTATACATTAAAAAATAGGCCTAAGCATGGGCAAACCCATGGGATGACATCCCCATACTCGTTACATAAGCCCAAAACCCAAAAATCCCTAAACAAGGGGTCGAGATCCCACGATATCTGCTTCGACTTGCACTCCACCTTCAACAGCCTGTTGAAGTCCCAAAAAGGGGTCAAAAGTGACCAAGGATATTCAAAACTTGGTCAAGGGCCAACATTATACAAAGCAAAAAAAAATTACAGGAAGAAATTATACCCATTCCATCATACTTGATGGCTTCATTTCACCCTATGGAAATCCTAGTCACCCTTGGTCGGATCATTGACACTGAGTAACCTATGTCTACATAATTATTATTTTTTTGCATAACCTCATGTATCCAGTTCCCTTCACTATGATCCCTAGAGTTATTGACCTTAACTACCTATTCATTTTCATTCACTACATCCCCAGTCCCAATTTGACAAACATTCACCATATTTGACTGTCCCCTGGAACTCGTATCAATTTACATCCAATTGGTCTTTGACTACATCCATTGTCAATTGTGAATTATTCTCCACCCAAGGGAATTCTTGAGTCTCATTTTCAATGACCTCGCCCATATTTATCAAAAATCCACCTTCATTAAAAATTGGTCTCTGATCCATCTTCAATTGATTTCAAGGGGCATCATTTCCTTTGCATCCATGTCTTCATTCATGTTGACATCGTCTCTCTCTTTTCCATGAATTTTTTGGTATCTAGGTTCCCATTACCATAAATATGGTGAACAATGGATGGGACAGAGAGAGTCACCATTCATCTATGCTTCCATTATCCCCCCTAATTTTCAACATCAACGCATATCTACATCAGGATGTGTCTTACCTTGCAACAGTTGCTTACCAACTATACATGCCATCAAATATGAACACCCATCACAAGTGTTCATTTCATGTTCCAGGGAAGGTTCTCCTTAGAAAAATGTTTTAGTGTTACCAACACCCCCAAGGATGATATTGATTTTTACTTCACCAATTATGCAACTACAACATTTTTAGTCATTTTTATGCTTAGATAAGATCTCTTAGTATTTTGTCTTCTATTGTAAAATGTGTTTTTCATATGGCATGAGCATGGGGAATGCCCGCCTCATTTGTATAAAGCATTACTATTTCCATCAATGATTGTATTTTTCATGTGGGCTCTCCTTTTTCCTCCATGGGGTGTTCTTGTTTCCTCTCTCTCTCTCTCTCTCTCTCTCTCTCTCTCTCTCTCTCTCTCCAAAGAATCATTTTACAAGATAAAAAAACAATGATATATTTTAGCTATACATCTACTCCTAACATCACACATCAGGGGGCAACAACTATCACCTAAAAATAGCTCACATAGTTATACAGGTAATCATCGGAAGAGTCATTAGTAAAACATAAAAAGGTGTTATTCCATGAAAATAATACATCATCATCAACAAAGAACCATAACTATATAAGGTGGGTTTTTAATACATTTGTGTGACTTTACAATGTGGGTTTTGCGCAATCTATGTGGATCTGTGTAGTTTCTCCTTCAAAATTTGTGCAAAATAGTTTGAGGTGAAATCTCCACCACATTCGATGCAATGAATTCCAAAAATATCATTCTCAAACCATCATTTTGTACACCCATAGCCAATAGCTAGTGTATTGACCTATTCCTATGTATATTTCGTTCACATTGCTTGACTAAGAGAAAGAGAAGAGAAGTCCCAAGGAACAAAGAGAACCCTCCCAAGGAGGAAGGGAGAGTCCACTTGCATTCACTCATTTTTACAGTGTAACAACAAATATTTTTCATTAGTATATGATTATCATTTCTTCCTCTTTTTTTGGGGTGTAATTTCCTTTCTTTCTACCTATACATTTTTCTTTTATCTTATATTTGCAATGGTATTCATGCTTATGGACTAATTCTAACTACTTACATATTGTATAGCTTTCAACCTAGCCACACAAATGTTGTTTTTTCTAACCCAAGTGACTAAAACAACCAAACAATGAGCACTATCTATTATGTAAGGATAAATAGACTCCGCAATACTTGCAAGCTGATGCAAGAGCATCGCCAACTCATCAAGTGAGCCATCACATCAAGCGGAGATCAGCTGGATAAACAAACCCAAATTTTTGAAGTGCTTTGGGATTGTAGCGCAAGTCTTTAATGAAGCCATTTATGAAGGCGCATTTGTATATTGTATTGGACCTTGAGCCTTTAAGCTCTCGTCCTTTGGTAGATAGTTGGCATTTAATAGATTTAATGCTGGTAGATAGGATTTTTAAGTCTAGATTTGATAGTTTAGAGTCCGAGAGGGAAAACGGATATAGACACCCTCATTGTACATTGTAATATTATTGAGAGCATTCAGGGAGAGAAGAGAAAGCAGAGAATATTGTATGAAGAACACCCATGTACAGGCATTTGATTTAATAGAAGGAAGCTTTGATTCAAACTCATGGTTGGTGTTGTTTTCTCTGTATATTGATGTTGTGCTCATGAATGTTTGCTTTCTTGTTATGCATTTTCTTTGTATATGTTGTGCATGTGATTTCATGTTTCAAACTGAAGTCTGAAAGGGAGAGAGAGTGAGGTTCAATTGTTTCTCTATCTGAGCCAGGAGATTCCTGCAAGGTGTGCAGTTGAATTCATCCGCAAGGAGTGCGTTGATGAAGGCTCAGTAGTTTAACTTTTGTTCTCAGTCACCCGGAAGTGGAAGTAGGTTGTTGAAGCTGTGCAAGGAGTGCGCAGGCTGAAGAAGAAGTCTCAGTTGTAAATCTGAGCAAAGGAGATCTAAGACTGCTGCTGCAGGAAGTGCGCAGAGTTGGAAGGATTCAACACTTGGGAAGTTGTTGAATGTTGAGTGCAAGGAGTGCACGCAAGTCCCTATGAAGAAGCAGAGTGGAAAAGCTCAGGAGAAATAGATCTTTGAATTTACTAAAGGTTAAGTGTAAGGAAGTTGCTGTCAGAAGTCGGAGAGAAGCGTCGCAGGTTGGCGAAGCGGCAAAGGAATCTCATTGGGAGATACTTCTTTCATTCTGTGGATTACCCAAGGAAGAACAGATGGTCGAAATCCTCTGAGGAGATTTCACAAAGTTCCAAGGATCGTTAGATCTTGCAGAAGTGCAAGGAGGTTACGGCGCGAAGGTCCAAAAAGTTTGAAGCTCAGGAGGGGCAGAGCTGTCGATTTCGAGTCACCGGAGCCGTAGGATCCACACGTGGTATCATGTATCGGGGACTCGTGAGTTGAAGCCCCAAAGTTGTGCAGCAAAGAGCATCGATATCGCGAGACGCGATATCCCTACAAGATCAAAGCCGTCTGTTGAGGAAGATGCATGTAAGGAGATTCTCTCATCTCGCAGACTCGGACATTGGAGGACCGAAAGGGAAGCTCTTTAGCTTCGCGAGTAGTGAGGTAGAGAGAGATTTGTAGCCGTCTATATGAGGAGGACAGGTGGCGATAGATCGAGAGATATCACAAACTTGGGAGTTCGCAGGTTGAGAGCCCAAACATTGGGTACTCCAAGTTGCGAGGGCGCGAGGCGCGAGAAGGAGGATAACCATTGGATCTGGATCACAGGAGGACCGTTGGATCCGCACGTGGGATCGTGCATCGGAACCTCACAAGAAAAGGTTCGAGAATTTTTCCACGGGGATCGCGAGGTTACGAGGAAGCGATATCCCGACAGCTGGAGGATAGTGTGGGCCATAGCAGAGTCGACGAGTGGAATACAGGTGGCACGAAGCCCTTAGAATCTCGCTGCGAGAAGTCCCAAAATATTGGTGTTCGGATTCACGAGTAGCGAAGTACCGAGAAGCCGAGGTTTGTGTGGACATGTGGCAGAGCATAAGGTGGGACCGCGCGACCGACGGGTGGACACACATCGCTTGGAGATAGGAGTCAACACTCCGTTGAATTCTCGCATCTCGGGAACTCACTGAATAGGAGGTTGAAAGTTCGATGGTTTAACCTATGAGGTTGCGAGGTTGCGAGAGGTGATAACATTGAGCCTAGCCCATGGTTGCATGTGGTGAGGGCACTAGTAAAGGAAGGAGTTATACCAGTATCACCAGATCGGGTATCGCAAGATCTGAAAGAAGAGTTGGAGGTTTTAAGTCCCGAACTCGCGAGATAGCGAGATTTGGCTGACCTCGGAGAAAGATTGTTGTGGGTGCAGATTTCCCAATAGGGAAATAGAAGAACCTTCGAGTTCTTCAGGCCGAGAAGAAGAAGATCCTGTGAGAGCGGACGTGCCTGGGTGCACGTTTGCATCAAAGTGGTATCAGAGCGAGAAAATCTCTTTTCTTTCTGTAGCAGAGAAGAAGAGAAAATTTCACCATGTCGCCGTGGAGAGAAAGACAATCACTCGATCCAAAGGATAGGGGGAACCAGAGAGGAAGAGGGAGACAAGCACAGAATATAGAAATGGAGAGGTAGATACGTGATCTCCGAGCGAGATTAGAAGATATGGAAGCAGCACAGAGACGCACAGCCAGTGATGGAGATCTGAGTGACTCCGAAGGCGAAGTTGAAGTTGAACAACAAGGAGAAGTTGCAGCCGAAGATGCAGCCAATGAGCGATTAATTAAGGCTATCGCTCGGATGAGTTCGAAAACAAAGATGGACATTCCAACTTATGAAGGGAGTCTAGATGCAGAAGAGCTTCTAGATTGGATTAGAGCTCTTGACACCTACTTCGATTATGAGGATATCGAAGAGGATAAAAAGGTTAGGCATGCTGTCACAAAATTGAAGGGACAYGCAGCATTATGGTGGGACGAGCTTCAAGCAGATAGACGTTCCAAAGGCAAGCAAAAGATCAAAAGCTGGGATCGAATGATTGCGAAGATGAAGGCAAAGTTCATCCCAAGGGATTATCAAATCACACTGTTCAGGAGAATGCAGAAACTGAGACAGAAGCTGATGACACTGAAGGAGTATACTGAGGAATTTTACAAGCTAAATATCAGAGCAGGTCATCGGGAGAGAGATGATGAAAAAGTTGTCAGGTATATGAATGTCTTGAGATACGATATCCAGGACGAGATGATTATGACGACCATCAGAATGGTGGAGGATGCGTATCAGATGGCATTGAAAGCTGAAGAGAAGCTAAGCCGTAAGCCAGCACAACGAGGCTGAGGTAGGAGCCAGCCAAAAGGTAAGTTAGTTTCCCAAGATAGGTTCCAGAAATCCAAGGACGACTGGAAGAAGCCTCAGACTAGAACAGAAAGAGGTGGAAGTTCACAGCGAGGACAGCACACTGAACCGTGAAGGCAGCAGACGGAACAGAGCAGAGGATACGCTAATAATAACACATTTCCTCGTAACAGAGGTAGAGGAAGAGGCAGAGGTGGAGTCATCACATGCTTCACGTGTGGAAAGAATGGACACAAGGCAGTTGACTGTCCAGATAGGAAGAAGGATGGAGGAGAAGCTCACATCGCCGAGGCACAGAGGCGATATTTTGAGGCAGAAGACGCAGAAGACAGAAGGTCATTGATGATGCGTAAGGTTCTCTTAACACCCGAGAAGGAGGTGGAGGACACAACTCAAAGAAGCAGACTTTTCAGAACCACATGCAAGACCAAAGACAGGAAATGCAAGGTTATTGTGGACAGTGGAAGCACAAACAATCTCGTTTCAACCGAGATGGTGGAGAAACTAGAGTTGGAGACAATTGATCACCCGAGTCCATATAAAGTCTCATGGCTACATAAGGGACATCAGGTAAGTGTCACTAAACAATGCTTAGTTGACATCAAGATAGGAGGATATAATGATAAAATACTTTGTGATGTTATTCCTATGGATGTATGTCATTTATTGCTAGGAAGACCATGGCAATATGACAGGAACGTAATTCATGATGGGAAGATGAATACATATACTTTGGAGAAGAATGGAAGGACACATATGCTACTTCCAATTAAAGATAAAGAAGTAAAACCAGAACTGAGAAATATTGTACTTCTCATGAGTGGGAAGGAACTTATGGTGGAAGTAAAGAAGGAAGATCCACAATTCTTTGTGGTCAGGAAACCGAAAATTGTTTTGACCAGCACAAGAGTGGATGACTTGCCGGAAGAAATTTAGGAATTGCTAGAAGAGTTTACTGACATTGTGGTAGACGAATTACCTCATTCGTTGTCGCCGATGAGGAGTGTGAGTCATCAAATAGACCTCATACCAGGAGCTAGTTTGCCAAACAAAGTTGCGTACAGGTTGACGCCACAGGAAAATGGAGAAGTCAAAAGGCAGGTGCAGGAACTGTTGGATAAAGGACTGATCAGGGAAAGTTTAAGTCTGTGTGCCGTCCCAACGGTACTTAGTCCAAAGAAAGATGGAGGTTGGAGAATGTGCACTGATTCCAGAGCCATTAACAAGATAACCATCAGGTACAGGTTTCCATTGCCACGGATGGATGACTTGATGGACTATTTAAGTGGAGCCAATTTTTTTTCAAAGGTTGATTTGAAAAGCGGATACCATCAGATTCGCATGAGGGAAGGCGATGAATGGAAGACAACCTTCAAAACTAACGAAGGGTTGTATGAATGGCTAGTCATGCCGTTTCGCTTGACGAATGCACCAAGTACCTTCATGAGGTTAATGAATGAAGTGCTGAAGGAATTCATCAAGAAGTTTGTCATTGTTTATCTGGATGACATTGATTTTCAGTAAAACAAAAGCAGAACATCTGAAGCATTTAGCTGCAGTAATGAGGAAGCTACAGCAAGAGAAGATGTTGATCCACATGAGGAAATCTTCATTTATGAATACATAACTCATTTACTTGAGGTTTTTCATATCGGCATATGAACTGAGGATGGATCCAGATAAGGTGGAGGTAATCAAGAATTGGCCATCACCGAAAAATATTTTCGAGGTGAGAAGTTTTCATGGACTGGCTAGTTTCTACCGAAAATTCATCAGGAATTTCAGTGGGATTAGCGCAACGATGATGGATACCGTCAAGAAAAGACATAAATATTTTCATTGGACTGAAGAGGCAGAGAAGAGCTTCAATCTGTTGAAGCGGAAAATCACAGAACAGCCGGTTTTGGTGTTACCAGATTTTATGAAAGTGTTCCAAGTAAAATGTGATGCGAGTGGCTTTGCCATAGGAGCGGTCTTGAGCCAGGAGGACAGAGCAATTGCATATTTCAGCGAGAAGCTAGATGAGGCAAAAGTGAAGTACTCCACATATGACAAAGAATTTTATGCTATCATACAGGCGTTGAAGAAGTGGAGGCATTATTTGATCCCGAAATAATTTGTTTTATATAGTGATAACCATGCATTGCAGTTTGTGACTCAACAGGAGAAGTTGAATCAGAAACATGCTAAATGGGTAGAGTATATGAAGAATTTTACATTTGTAATTAAACACATTTCAGGTGCTGCTAACAAAGTGGTTGATGCTTTGAGCAGGAAGTGTTTGTTGCTGCAGGAGTTCCGAGTCAAAACATTGGGTTTTGAAAATCTTAGGGACATGTACACAAGAGATTCAGATTTTGCAGAGGCATATGAAGCAGCTGAGAATCCATTTCTCAGAGACAGAAGCCCTTGGATAGATTATATGATCCAGGAGGGATTGTTATTCAGAGGCAATCAACTGTGCATTCTGAATTGCTCCATGAGGGAGAATCTGTTAAAGGAGAAGCACAGTGGTGGATTAGCAGGGCATTTTGGCCACGACAAGACATTTGCAAAGCTGAGTGAAGCATACTTTTGGCCAGGAATGCGGTCGGAAGTCAAGAAGTTTGTCGACAGATGTATAATTTTCTAGCATTCAAAGGGCAGGAAGCAGAATGCGGGATTCTATCAACCATTACCCATACCCAAGAGGCCGTGGGATGAAATCAGCATGGATTTCGTATTTGGATTACCAAGGATGCAAAGGGGACATGATTCGATCTTTGTAGTGGTTGACAGGTTTTCCAAAATGGCACATTTTATTCCATGCCAGAAGACCAGCGATGCGACTCATATCGCAAATTTGTTTTTCAAGGAGATTGTTAGACTTCATGGTTTACCCAGAAGTATAGTATCAGACAGGGATACGAAATTCATTAGACATTTCTGGACGACACTGTGGAAAAAGATGGGGACTAATTTGATGTTTAGTTCTGCCTATCATCCACAGACGGATGGGCAAACAGAGGTGGTAAATAGAAGTCTAGGAGATTTATTAAGAAGCTTGGTGACAGAGCACCATAGCAGTTGGGACAATGTGTTGCCATAGGCAGAGTTTGCATACAACGACTCAGTGAATAGGAGCACAGGAAAAATTCCATTTGAGATTGTATACGGCAGGCAGCCAAGAGGAGTATCTGAACTGAGGGACTCGGAGAAGATAATGACTAAGAGTGCAAACGTTGAAGAGTTCGCAGAGGCGATGAAAGAACTTCACAGCAGGGTGAAGGAGCGATTGCTGGAATCAAACCAGGAGTATAAGCGCAGAGCGAATCAGCATCGGAGACAACTTCAGTTCGAGGTTGGTGATCTAGTTCTGGCACATCTGAGGAAGGAAAGGTTTCCAAGGGGAACATACAACAAGCTAAAAATGAATAAAATTGGACCATGCAGAGTCCTAAAGAAATTGGGACAAAATGCTTATGAGATTGAGTTGCCGGATGAGATCAGAATATCTCCGACATTCAATGTCTCAGACTTATATCCATATAAGGCTGAGGAAGAAGGAGCTGGAAGCGATGAACATCCAGAGATCCTGTGGCAGAAACAAATGCCAATTGCAGAGAAGCCACAGATGGAGCGTATACTTGACAAGAGACTGAGCAAAAGGACTAGGCAGAAGCAATACTTCGAGTATCTAGTGAAATGGAAGAACCATCCAGTGGAAGATGCCAGCTGGGAGACTGAAGCAGAGATTCAAAAGCATGGACAGACCATGCAGGAGCTCATGGACAGGAGCCCATGAAAGTTTTCAAGCCGAGGAGTATGATGCAGGAGCATCGCCAACTCATCAAGCGAGCCAACACATCAAGCGGAGATCAGCTGGATAAACAAACCCAAATTTTTGAAGTGCTTTGGGATTGTAGCGCAAGTATTTAATGAAGCCATTTATGAAGGCTCATGTGTATATTGTATTGGACCTTGAGCCTTTAAGCTCTCGTCCTTTGGTAGATAGTCGGCATTTAATAGATTTAATGTTGGTAGAYAGGATTTTTAAGTCTAGATTTGATAGATTAGAGTCCAAGAGGGAAAACGGATATAAACACCCTCATTGTACATTGTAATATTATTGAGAGCATTCAGGGAGAGAAGAGCAAGGAGAGAATATTGTATGAAGAACACCCATGTACAAGCATTTGATTTAATAGAAGGAAGATTTGATTCAAACTCATGGTTGGTGTTGTTTTCTCTGTATATTGATGTTGTGCTCATGAATGTTTGCTTTCTTGTTATGCATTTTCTTTGTATATGTTGTGCATGTGATTTCATGTTTCAAACTGAAGTCTGAAAGGCAGAGAGAGTGAGGTTCAATTGTTTCTCTATCTGAGCCAGGAGATTCCTGCAAGGTGTGCAGTTGAATTCATCCGCAAGGAGTGCGTTGATGAAGGCTCAGTAGTTTAACTTTTGTTCTCAGTCACCCAGAAGTGGAAGTAGGTTGTTGAAGCCGTGCAAGGAGTGCGCAAGATGAAGAAGAAGTCTCAGTTGTAAATATGAGCAAAGGAGATCTAAGACTGCTGTTGCAGGAAGTGCGCAGAGTTGGAAGGATTCAACACTTGGGAAGTTGTTGAATGTTGAGCGCAAGGAGTGTGCGCAAGTTCCTCTGAAGAAGAAGAGTGGAAAAGCTCAGGAGAAATAGATCTTTGAATTTACTAAAGGTTAAGTGTAAGGAAGTTGCTGTCAGAAGTCGGAGAGAAGCGTCACAGGTTGGCAAAGCGGCGAAGGAATCTCGTGGGGAGATACTTCTTTGATTCCGTGGATTACCCAAGGAAGAACGGACGGTCGAAATCCTCTGAGGATATTTCACGAAGTTCCGAGGATCGTTAGATCTTGCAGAAGTGCAAGGAGGTTACGGTGCGAAGGTCCAAAAAGTTTGAAGCTCAGGAGGGGCAGAGCCGTCGATTTCGAGTCACCAGAGCCATAGGATCCACACGTGGTATCGTGTATCGGGGACTCGTGAGTTGAAGCCCCAAATTTGTGTAGCAAAGAGCAGCGATATTGCGAGACGTGATATCCCTACAAGATCAGAGCCATCTGTTGAGGAGGACGCGTGTAAGGAGATTCTTTCATCTCGCAGACTCGGACATTGGAGGACCGAAAGGGAAGCTCTTTAGCTTCACGAGTAGCGAGGTAGCGAGAGATTTGTAGCCATCTATCTGAGGAGGACAGGTGGCGAGAGATCGAGAGATCTCGCGAACTCAGGAGTTCGCAGGTTGAGAGCCCAAACATTGGGTACTCCAAGTCGCGAGGGCACGAGTCGCGAGAAGGAGGATAACCGTTGGATCTGGATCACAGGAGGACCGTTGGATCCGCACGTGGGATCGTGCATCGGAACCTCGCAAGAAAAGGTTCGAGAATTTGGCCACGGGGATCGCGAGGTTGCGAGGAAGCGATATCCCGACAGCTGGAGGATAGTGTGGGCCATAGCAGATTTGGCAAGTGGAATACAGGTGGCACGAAGCCCTCGGAATCTCGTCGCGAGAAGTCCCAAAATATTGGTGTTCGGATTCGCGAGTAGCGAAGTACCGAGAAGCCGAGGTTCGTGTGGACGCGTGGCAGAGCATAAGGTGGGACCGCGCGGCCGAAGGGTAGACACACGTCGCTTGGAGATAGGAATCAACACTCCGTTGAATTCTCGCATCTCGAGAACTCACTGAATAGGAGGTTGAAAGTTCGACGGTTTAACCTGCGAGGTTGCGAGGTTGCGAGAGGCGCTAACATTGAGCCTAGCCCACGGTTGCATGTGGTGAGGGCACTAGTAAAGGAAGGAGCTATACCCGTATCACCAGATCGGGTATCGAAAGATCTGAAAGGAAGAGTTGGAGGTTTTAAGTCCCGAACTCGCGAGATAGCGAGATTTGGCTGACCTCGGAGAAAGATTGTTGTGGGTGCAGATTTCCCAATAGGGAAATAGAATAACCTTCGAGTTCTTCGGGCCGAGAAGAAGAAGATCCTGTGAGAGCAGACGTGCCTGGGTGCGCGTTTGCATCACAAGCTCAAAGTAAGCACCAACCAATGAGCCACTTTAAATGGATGCCAGATGGGATTTTGCAACAATTTCATTTGGTGATTAAATATAAGAAGGGCACAACCATCAAGTTGGTTGATTTTCTATCCAAACCACCAATACCAAAAATTATATCTATAGGACACATTCACCCCTAAAGTATACAAAGAGGATTATTTGTGAGATGAATTCTTGACCATCAACAACTACGAGGAAAAAAAGAACAAATAGATATTAATTACCATCTCCAAGATGGATTTATCTACAAGATGGAAATCTTTGTGTACCAAAGGAAGAAAGAGTACAATTGATAAGGGAGGCTCACACCTCTGAGGTTGTTGGTCATTTTGGTATCGGGGAGTCTATCGCTAACTTGTAGAGGTATGTTTCTTGACCCAAGATGCGAGAAGTAGATAGATTTATCATAGGTTGTATTTTAAGTTGTAATTGTAAGCCTAGTAACAAGAAGCAAGGACTATAAATTTCACTTTAAGTATCAAAAAGGTTGTGCAAAAACATATCTATGGACTTTCTTGGGGGGTTTTTGAAGAAAATAAGAGGGTGTCACTACTTGTATGAATAGAAGGCAATTTTAGCAAGATGTGCATTTTGATGGCTTGTAAGAAGACCATCAATTCGGACAAGAAGTTTCAATCTTGTTCTTTGAAAGGATTTAGGTGGACTTTGGGATTCTAAGGAGCATCATTCCTAGTTGAGATACTAGATTCCTTAATGCATTTTGGACTTCATTGTGGAAGAATTTGGATACTAAACTAAAGAGATCCACTCCCTTTCACCCACATATTGATGTACAAATACAGTTAGTGAACAAGATTCTGTTTCAACTTTTAAGACATTACAATCGGAAGCATTTGAAGATTTGGAACAAAAATTTGGCTTACATACAACATTCTTGTAATAGAGTTTCCCACACATCCACTAGTAAATCTTATTTTCAAATTTGTTTCGGATATTTTCCACCATCACCATTGGATATTGTTTATGGACATCTTGAAGTATGGGTAGTCATCTCAAGTGAAGCATTGAAAGCATAAAAGCTGATAGGAAGAATAAGGAGAATACACTTATAGGTTCAAGAGAAACTAAAATCTTGGGAAAAATACAAGACCAAACATGATAAATACAATATTAAGAAGACCTTTGAAGTAGGAGATAGAGTTTGGTTTCACCTTAATAAATAAAATCTCTATAGACCAAGGAAGAAAATAAAAGTCCTAATATATGGAGCTTTCATAATATTGGAACAAGTAGGAAACAATTCTTATAAACTCAATCTTCCACCTTATATGAACATTTACTTAGTGGTAAATGTAGAGAATCTAAAACTTTATGAACATCCATGCTTGATGAGGATGAAGAGGTCCATGTCTTACCTTCCATTAAAGATTTGGCACCAAATAAACAAGGATAATTACCAAAGAACACAATTCTACAAAACAATATTTGAATCACCAGAAGGGGCCAATAAGAACTTTGGTGGGTGGATTTGAAGCATTAAGTACTAGCTAAGGCCAAATGCTACCCCAAGGAGAATGTTGGGAAACTTTTTCCTTGTCCCCTTCAAAACAAAAGCTTTTGGAGACCAAAATCCTCCCAAAATGGAAAGGGATTATCCAATCGATCTATATAAGTATCATATGAATCTATTGATTCTCTATATGGGGGAGATTAGAATTTCGATATCTCATAGATAGTGTTGATTTTGTCAAAATTCAAGTCATGAACTTACAATGCATTTTTGGGGCCCTAAACATTTTTTGGGGCATTGTGATAGATGACAATTGTCATAGGTTTTCCTCATCAAAGACAAAAATAGTTCTTTTCATTGAGATCTTTCCTACAAACTATCATGAACCTAAAACAATTTTGTTATCCAAAAGGGGTGGTCCCAACAAGGTAATTGTCCAAATATTCTCTACTTATCCAAATCACAACCATTTGAGCTTACCATAATCTAAATAGAAGGAGTTAGTAATGTGTGGCAATCCATTAGAGACTTTTGAAAGCATCATGGAGATTCCAAGAGGATTTCAAGAGCATTAACTTAATCTTAATTCTAGTTATAAAAAACTTAACAAAAGGAAGGGAAACAATTCATTTTTCACTAGCTGCCCATTTTTCCATAGTATGAGTGGGACTCTCAAGAGATACTAATAAAGAAATGAGAAAGAAGTATAGTGTAGAGGATTATAGAAGAACATAGTGTCTCATAGCTTTGGAATAAGCTTGGATACGATTGTAATGTGTATTGTAATCTCCATAATATAACAAAATGGAAGGTACAATCCTTATTGAATAATAATTTAGCATATGGGTTTCCAAGGTAAATATTTGTGTCCAATTATGTAACTTTATTGTAGTCTATTCCATATGTCATAGTAGTTAAAGAATTTGAATGGTGTGTTTTTATTTATGTTAAAGCATTAAAAATAAGAAAAGATAGTCACATAGTTAAGCATATGCTAGTTGTAATTGTTTTAAGTTTAGATGTATTTTGGCCAACAACCATTAGTATTATAGCCATGTCTTGAAGAGATTGTAATATCCTATGGGGAACTTGCTGAAATTACACCTCCCTTGGAATGTAAACTTATTGATGGAATAAGAAATAGTTTATTTTCAATTAAGATATATATATAAATTAAGATTAACATTGAAATAATTTTTTTTAAATGTCACTTGTCAACTAGATGTTAAGCATGCAAAAAATTACACATTTTTTTTGTTGGAACATTGAAAACAGCCAGCATGCTCAGCCTCATTCATTAGGAAAACCACACCCCTCTTGGCCTATAATAGATCAATAGTTAAGCTACAGTAAATAGATCCGGAAATAAGCCAAATTTAAATCTATAAACCTATAACAGATCTCAACTTAAGATGGATTCAAGATGATTTATTTGAAATTAGTTAAACCTATAAACATATAATAGATATCAAAACTTAAGATGGATGACAGATGATTTTTTTGAAATTTGATAAAATTTATTTTGAATGTGAAATTAACAATCTTAAATTGCAATTTTAACAGTAAAAGTAAAATTATGCCCAAATTTTAATAACAAAATGACCAAATTATAATTTTAATGACAAAATCATAAAAATTCAAAATAAAAAACCAACTAACCTTTTTCAAAAACATATCTCCCTTATTACTCTTTTTCTTTCTTACAATGTCATTTGGAAAATATAACAGACTCTATAATCATATTATTTTCGTAAATCTAAATTGAATATAAAAGCTACATTAAAAATAAAACTGTACAAAATCGGCAGATACCTAAAATCAACAAGAAAGCTACGTTCATCACTGGGGCAACGATGGGATGGGCTCAAGCAAGGAAGTAGAAAGATTGGAATGCCTGAGTCCTACAAGCGCAAGCAGCTGGTTATCTGCGAAATTGAACGCCCGTTCGAAGCCCTGAGAGCATCGGTCGCTAATAATCACTCCACCACAGAAATTACAACCACAAAAATGAGTAACGAATGGCCACTTTGCCTTTCCTTCTAGAATGTCCTCGAAATCATCTACAATGTAATCCCAATAGCCGTGCAAGCTGTAACTGGCCTCCAGGAAGGCCTTCTGCTCTGATTCTCTTCTGTTCTTATTCAGAAGGTATACCAATGCGCTCTGATCGTCAGGATCCCAATCCTGCGGTCTGGTTTTTATAACGGAATTCATGGCCTCCTTGACCTTCGCAATGTTTTCAGGTGCCCCCAGCTCGCTCCACTTTTCAAGAAATCTGTAAGACCATTCGCAATTGCGGATGAGGAAGATGCCTGCGTTCAGGGCCATCCAGTCTGGCTCCTCTGCATATACCTACAAGATAATTGGAAATAGCTCATTGCATTGCCTTATCTTTAAGAAAATCAATAATAATATATTTAAACCATTTGAATTTTGAATTTAAATGTACAGAAGGATAAAGAAGACTTGAGGGTTTCAGATCTGATGTTAATTATGTCATTTTAATTACAGATATTACGGATTCAGTTGGTTGTAAAATACCTTTTGTTTAAAATAAAATAAAAATAAAAAATCAAACTGTTAACAGCCTCTTCATTATGGAAAAAATATTTTTAACTTTTCCATAAATTCCTGCTCTGACCTGCATAAGGATTGGATCCATGTCAATTCCTGATCTGTTAATCTAATCTCGATAGGGAGTAAAACAGTTGAACGAGAATTTCTGGGCTCCTAAAAGAATAACAGGCAATCTATGCAGCCTAACATGTCGGGAGGGAGGGATTAAAAGAGTTGAACGAGAATCTCTGGGCTCCTAAAGTAACAGGCAATCTATGCGGCCTAACATTATGGGCATTTACATTCAAAGATGGGCATTTTTCCACCTACGTTGTAAAGTCTAAGCAAAACATAGCATATTCTATAACAGAATATAAACTAAGCAAGATCAAACACGTGAACAACAAATACATACTTGACACAGTGATTTATATGAAAACCCAAATCTAGAAGCTCTAACTTTTGGAAGCAATCAGATGTGTTTAATTGTATTAAGAAAGGCTAGCTGAGTTATAAAGACTCGGCAAGGATCCCTTATGTGGAAAAGCACATTGAATATGGAAACAATAGGGCAACAGCAAGTAAGCTTCTGTGCTGATCACAATTTATGTGCAAGTGTGGAGCCACTGAACAATTTGGCAAAAGAGTAATTCAATACATTAATTCTGTGATACCAAATAATGATTTAGAGAGTATAAGTATCATACCTTTTCCCAGTAGCCAGAGACTACCAAGTTCTTGTTCCAGCCATTGTACGTGTCAAAGGGGATGGAAAAATTGAGATCTGTAAAAATGGCATCTGAGTCCATCCACATGAACCATGTAACAGAAGGGTTGGCTTTCATAAGCCGTAGAAGAAGAGGATACCTAACCCATGTCCCAGTGAATCCTCTTTCCCAGACCTCCAATGCATACCAAACCTTGCAACCGTGCAGATTACAATAATCCACCTTGTTTTTGTAAGTCTTCATCATGATATTGGATCCAAGTGGAGTTTTGCATGGAGAAGATCTTTCCCCAGTCACTATCATGAACGGCAGAGGCTGGTCCTGTGCTTGGCCCAGCCGATTCAGCAGCAGCCTGGACGTTGCTGACTGTGTTATTTTCTCCATTGATGCAACTTCTGCTTTACTGGCAATTCTAGCATCATCAACATATTCTTGTAGTTCTGAATTCTGTTCATTATCTCGTGCAGATTCACTGCCAGATTTGTCCACCTTAACGACATTCATTGCTCGTTGCAGCACGCGATCGGGCTTTTCCAGATGAGATTCGAGCTCTTCGTCCTCCATACTGATCCTGACGCTCTGAAATGATAGCAATAGAGAGCAAATTATGACACATCCCAATGCCAATGCCATAAGCGGCATCCATTTCATGGGCAAGCGGGCTTTGCCCCATATTGGGTTCATTCTGCTCGTCTGCCAGGACATAATTCTCATCACTAGCTGCTCTCTGCAGGCAATGGCAGATTTTTGTAGGGCGATAAGGACATGAGAGGACTGAATTAATGACTGGACCAACTCAATTCTCGTTGTCAGTTAATTTCAGTAGGTAGATTTAGTTTTTTTGGGAAGGTAAAGTTTGGTTAAATTTCTCCCAACAAAATTATTAGTGATTTGAAATACAAAATTACTAGTGATTTGAAATGTAGGGCAAAATTTTTATGAATTAAATTGTGATCAAAACTTCTTCCAGGCTAAAAATTCTATCTAAAATGGAACTCTCTCTAAATTAAAAATAAAGGTCACTGTATTAATTTATTAAATGAGAAGATGGTGAGAACCATGTGGGACAGATAATAAAGTAGATGGTATTTGCACGTCTGTATTTTCCAGCTAATGGAAAGTTCAAGTTTCCAAAAAGACTCGTTTGTCAATTGGAATCATACGCACGACGATAAACCAGCAGCTCCCATGGTCCTTAAAATAATATATGATCCAACCAGCACTGACTTTATGGACAGGTCGTTGATAAGGAAAGGTCAGTAAGATATTACCTACTATATTGGAAATTAGTTGTGGTGGTGCAAGTTCCCAAGTTGTAAATCCCTTTGACTGGTGCTTATTAATTATGTGATGTTTACATTTTTATGTTTAAAAATTTATTTCTACATTAATATGGATAAAATTGGATATAATAGCAGGCATGGAATGGAATTTGACTGGTAAATTGTATAAATTTTCTAGGCATAAAATTGGATATAATAGCAGGCATGGAATGGAATTTGACTGGTAAATTGTATAAATTTTCTAGGCCGTTAAATACGACCAAAAATTATTTTCTTTGTTAAAAGAGTCAAAACGAACGCAGAAAATTGTGAAAACCCTAAATTTTCTTTGTTAAACGAGTCAGTAACGAACGCAGAAATTGTGAAAACCCTAAAATTTAAAGCGCAGTTTAACTTTGAAATTGCTGTTCAATGGTCTTCGTAAAATCATGCGATATTTGAGCAAGAGAGCACATGTATTCGAATATATTAACAGTTATTTCATAGTTTTTAATATTGGTAATTGCTTAAAAGTTTCTGGAAAGTCACCACGTACCAAATACGTTGAAGATAGCAAAGTTGTCTCTACTCACATTTAAAGCGAGAAAAACACATGCAACTACACTCCATGATTTTGTACCATTGACAATTGATAAGATAATCCTGTAAGTCAAAAAAAAACTGTGCCGGCCCATTTTGATACCGAAAAATAGATGAATAATGCCTTGAATGGATGGTCCCGCTTGGGGGAGAGGAATCAGGTTGGAAAAAAACTGGTGTATTAGGTGTGTCTGTTGTCGTGGTCCGCACGTTCATCACCAAGTCTTCCAAATTGCCACCATAGCCGCGGTTAACTTTATTTCTTTGTCCTCAAGGGTCGAGAATTCCAGCTTATCGTCCGACCTCTTCCTCACGTACGAACGATCGAGAATTCCAGCTTAAGAACGATGGTTGAAATCTTGGAACCTGCGCTCATTTCTAAGGGACCTGATGCCAAAAGTATTAACGTCAATAGTGAATGCGAAGGAATCTTATCATCATCCTTTAACTATGACGATCTGCAATTATAGGCTTCTATGCATTGTTGCCTTGCTTGGTTTTTCAGAATGTTCTTATTTTGAGATGATAAGAGGAACAACAGCAAACTAGTCAACCGGGAGGGTGGGCCTCTTGCTGAAGGCCAGCTTCATCTTCTGTCTCAGCACTCTATAACAGCTTGGCCTGCCCTATGTTGGTGCCGACAATCATTGGAAACCTGAGAATGACCAGAGTGGGTAAGCTAATACCCTTCAAGGGCAATGCGGCTTGTTGCAAAATGTGTATAGTTAAAATATAGTTTGTAAGATATTGAAAGAAAAAAGATATTTGAATAAATACAAGAAAGAGAAGCAGCTTGAATCATCAATAGAAAAAGATAGAAGAATTCAAGGTCGTGATTGCAGTACTCATGAGAGCATATCCCATGCTTACTAGATCAAGAGTCAAAGTAAGCCTCATAAGCAATATCTTGTAACCTAGCTTGTGATTGTCCATGGTCTATTTGCGACAACATTTGTAAGTTAGCCATAAAGGTGTATTGGTTGTATTCCTCTTTAGGGGATTCGGACAATCGGGATGCAACACCCAATTCATTCAATGCCCCTCTATAGAGGCATTAGACATTGATGTAAATGAGAGCACAACTATTATAGCTAGAGATAATGTTGATATAGATGTTGAGGGACTTCAATTGGTCAGAGAAGATTTGTTTTTCTACTTAGAGTTTCTTCGAAACAATCCTCCTTCTATTTTGAACAAGATCGAATAGTTGATTCGTTTGGTTTAAAAAATGTTGGATGATGCCAACAATATTCACATTATGAATTATGACTTCACCCTTGGGTTTGGTGCTTTTGAGTCATATTTGAAGAGAAAGAAAAGTTTTCTTAGCCTTATGTCTTTGACTTACCGGCGACCAAAATCGTCCCATCCTCGACACTCGAAACTTGTGCCCCTCCCATCCATTTTCTTCCCTTTGTTTGCTCCTTTCCATCTATCTTCGTCGGTTTGCAGTAGTTTGTATGTCTCCAACCTCTGTATGTGGAATTTCGACGTTCATTCAATGCAAGGTGGCGTGGTATGGTGCCTCTATCCCACATTTCAAACGATCTCGCCATCCCATATTTACTCCCCTGCTGCACTCAGAATGAGCAGAAACAAGTGTGATTGGCCTGTGATGCGACCAGAATCAGGTGCTCTGAACTATGTTGCATCCAGAATTAGGTGTGATTTTCTATTTTGTGTCTACATGTAGGTTTCACTATCTAAAATTCAATGTCGATCTATTCAAATTAGAATAGATAGACTATCATATGAGATAAGAGTATTTCCTCCTCGTGTCAATCTTAATGAAAAAACATTCATTGATATTGATGCGAGGAAATACTCTTACCTCATCTAAGAGTCTATCTATTCTACTTTGAATAAATCGACATTGAATTTTCGATAGTGAAACCTACACGCAGACACACAACAGAAAATTACACCTAATTCTAGACACATCGTAGGTTGATCGCACTTGTTTATGCTCAGTTTGAGTGCAACATGGGAGTAAACATGGGATGGCAAGGGAAGAGGGTGCCACCCCACACCACCTTGCATTGAATGAACTTTCAAAGTTTATAGACGAAGGTTGGAGACAAACAGATGGTCGAAAACATACGGAGACCGACATTGAAAACAAACAAAGGGAAGTAAACATATGGGAGGAGCACAATTTTTAAGTGCCAGAGATGGGTTGCTTCCAATTTCTGGTAATTCAAAGACATAAGGCTAAGTAAACTCTTCTTCCTATTCAAATATGACTCAAAAGCACCCAACCCAAGGGTGAAGTCATAAATCATAATGTGAAGATTGTTGCATCATCCAACAATTTTTAAACCAAACCAATCAATTGTTTGGTCTTGCTCAAAGTAGCAGGAGGATTGTTTTGAAGCAACTCTAAGTAGCCAAACAACTCCTCTCTAGCCAAGCGAAGTCCCTCGACATCTAGATCAACATTGTCTCTAGCTATAATAATTTTTCTAGCATCTACATCAAGGTCTAGTGCCTCTATACTTATCTCAGGAGGGGCATTGAATGAATTGGGTGTTTCATCCTAATCCAATAAAGAGTCTGAATACCCTAAAGAGGAATACAACCAATCCACCTTTATGGCGTGCTTAAAAATGTTGTCATGAATAGAACATGGGAAATCACAAGCTATAAAATTGGTATGATACTAGGCGAGAATGTATTGGTTATCATGCTAACTTTGACTCCACACCCAAAAAGAATGAGATATTCTCTCATGAGGGATGTAATCACTATATGAATTTCTTCTATCTTTTTTCTATTGATGATTCAAGTTGCTTCTCTTTCTTGTGCTTATTAAAATATCCTTTATCTTTCAAGATTTACTTGAACCAGTAACATGGTTCTACATTTTTCAGAAGGATATAGAACAACCAATCCATCCTATGAGCACATTTCTTTCTTCGATTAGATAGAAAGTTTGTCTTCAAGTAACTATGGTATGACTTGATAGCATTGTTTGTCTATTGATTAGCATGAAAAAAATCATGACAACCTTTGACCCACATCTCTATATGTAAAACACTGAGTTAATACAAATATATTATTTTTATGAAATACAAAAATAGAAACAAAAAAAAAAACAATATACGTGAACTTACGAATCTTATCACCGACAACCCATTTCTTATGGAAATAGTCCAAAAAAATTTCCTCATTTGCGAATTTATTGAAAAAACCGTTCATTGTAATGTCCACTTTATGATTGGAACATTTTTTCATGATAAAACCTAACTCATTGAACATCACATTCACTTTTTTTGGACTACTAGCCAACCAGTTCACATTTTTTAATGATGCCCTCCATACATGCCAAACACACAAGATCACTTCACACCTTGTGATCCTTCTTCCACATTCAATTCATTTTAAGTGTGGGATTTTTTGAATAAATATGAGTTTCAATGTAAAATAAATATATTGAAGTTACCTCAAAATAGTGATTTCAGCCAATGCATCATCAACCATGAAGACATTAAATTTCCAATCAAGATGGAGTTGGTAACACTTATGCATGAGATGATCCAACCATAGTGCAATGTATTGTGATATATTTTGTGATACCACCACCCATACAACTTGACCCTACTTTTTTGTTCATCAAAATGCATGAGTATGTACAAATGATACTACCATAGTAAAAAAACATATGAAGTCAAGTTTAGGTCATCAATCATATTGAATCCTACAACTCAAATGATTATACTAAATCAATCATTGGAATCATACTCGCCCCCTATTTATTCATATTGAATGCAGAATCCATTTATATTAAACTATTGTGGGATATATTGACCATGGTCTCCAACATCCATTTCATCTAAATTCCAACTATAAACCTTACCTCTACACCATTAGGATTATAGTAAAAGAAAAAATCATCCTAGTGTTTTTTATACCAAAATTTGACACTCATTTCATCATTTTTGTGTAACTGATAATTTATCTACATCAAACGATTGTACATGTTTACTATACATTTTATGCATAAGAATAAATCCCTATCCCGATATGTTGCATCCATGTCAACATGTTTCTTAATGTTCATTTTACACACTGAGTCAATCGACACTTCCAAGAAAAACAAAAATCTACATAAGAAACCATATCCCTTGAAATCCTTGGCTTATGCATGGACCTAGTGTCGCTCAAAGTGTCACGCTATCCATGACAGGGCCATCATTCCCCATATTCATAGTCATACATGTTATACATCAAAATTTCTATCTCAGGGATTTGAACCATAATCTTGACAATGAAATCACTACAAGGAGAACACCTTCTTACAGAGGTTTTTACAGAAACTCCCCAAAAACTTTAGTCCTTAACTATTTATAGCATAGGTTATTAGCATAGGCAGGCGGCCAGAGGTTTTTGTGGAGGTTTTTCTCTCAGTGCACCATTAAGGAATATATGCATCAGTGTGTTCATGAACAATAATGTACTGGTGCGTCAATGTTATGGTAGCACCACCATTTTTTGTAACAAAATTGTATGCACAGAATAAATTGCACTGGTCTCGTTGAATATTAGGCCCCAGTGTGCCTACCTATCATTAGGCACACCACGGTAGGGTAAATAAATAAAAAGATACCAAACTGATTTTCATTATTACAGTGCATACAGTGCTTCCAAACTCTCAAGCACGCACAGGTGCTCACCTTTCTTCCTCAAACACCCTATTTACGGTGATTTACACAGACTTGGATAGCTCCATTGGTGGATTCCACAAATTTCCAAATTTTGGAAATTTCCATGAATTTTCATTTCCTTTCAACGGTGCAACCATGCCTCCTTGGGATAGAAGAGACAAATTAAATTATTGATTACCTTCCTATTTGAATTTTTATCCAATCAAAATTAGAATTTCAATTGAAATTTAGCATTTTTTTCAAAAAAAAAATCAATTATGTGCGGTGTGCATGAACGGTTTGGCTAACCCATGATGGTGCGTACTGCATTAAATTCACAGTAAGAAATGCCCCTGGTGTGTCTCATATATGTCCTCACTGGTGTCGTTCAAGCAATCGCATTGTGAAAACTTATAAAAAAACAAAGCAGTATGTCTTTTTGAACGCCTCGAAACTGGTGCACATTATTATTCTACCCACACCGGTACATTTCACTTCATTAACCGCACCATTAGCTAAACAAGATATAAAATTTAACCTAGCGGTGCACCCAATTTAACAAAACACACTGGAGCGTACCTGAAACACAATGCATTGGTGCGTTAATGTTCAAACACACCTTCATACTTTATAATAAAAAAACATGCACCTAATAATTCACATTGGTGTTGTTGGCCATTACGCACGTAAGGCTGATTGTTTCCAGGCGCACCGAGGAAGGGTAAATTTAAAAAAAAAATACCAAATCGATTTTCATTGTTATAGTGCACCATGTCCTTCCAAACTCTCAAGAAAGCACCGATTCTCACCTTTCTTCCTAAAACGTCATGTTTCCAGTGCTCTACACCAACTTGGATAGCTCCATTGGTGGATTCCACACATTTCCAAATTTTGGAAATTACCATAAATTTGTGTTTCCTTTCAATGATGAAACCATGCCTCCTCGGGACAGAAGAGACCATATAAATTGTTTATTACCTTCCTATTTGTATTTTCATCCAATTAAAATTATAACTTAGCTTGAAATTTGGCATTTTTTTCAATTTTTTCAATTTGTCTCTTAGTTTTGTGCAGTATGCTTGAATGGTTCAACTCACCCCGATGTCGTGCATACTATGTTAAATTCAAAGTTTAATGCATCTCATATATGAGATGCACCGGTATCATTCAATCAAAGTCATCGTGATAAATTATTAAAAACCAAAGCGGTGTGTCCTCGAGGATGCCGCAAAAACGACACACATTGGGCTTCTACCTACACCGGTCTAGTTCACTTCATTAACTACACCACTAGCTCAACGATATGCAAAATTTGACATAGAGGTGCACCAAATTTAACCAACAACACCGAGGAGTACCCGAAACATAATGCCCCAGCACCACGAGGTCTTCACTCAATGAACTTGTGATATAGCATCTACGTTCGTAGGATATTAAAGAATGCCCCTAATTTCACTAGATATTGATAAATACCTCCCAAAATCCTTTTGTTGAACCCCCCTCCCGATACATCTTTCCAATAAAACAAACCCCTATTTTTACTAGATACCCTTTTTTTATACTTCACAATACATATAAAGCCCTTGAGACCCCATATCCCCTCCCAATACCTACAATATATTGACTTTATTTTTCACAATTAAAAAACCCACTTTATGAATGAACGTGATAAGATATTGGTCTACAAGGTGAAGCCCTCATGCTCAATGCATCAATTTTCAAGTGCACCTTCATACTTTATAATAATAAATACACACACTGATGGTGTTGAACATTATGCATTGGTACACTTCACTTAACTAACAACACTGCTAACATAACGATTTATAAAATTTAGCATAGTTGTGCAACCATTTTAATCCAATGCACCAGTAATGTATACAAAAATGTACCAAGACATATATTTCCTAAATTTTCTTAGTGGGGCATCTCACTGGACACCTCATTCCTAGTGATCTATCTTTTATAACACACTGATGTACAAAATGTCAGTGCTCCACTATCACACTGGTGTCGGTGCATTAATAGAAATGCATCACACCGCTTCAATTGTGATAATGTATTTTATCTTGGTGGTGCCTATCAGTCTAACAAACACATTGGTGTTGTAAGTAAAATGACACCAAGGAGAATTTTGAATAAGAATTTAGAGTTGTGCGACTTAGTAGGTGCATTGATGCAATTAGTGGTAGTGCATAAATAGACGTTGCATACCAGTTTTGTTAAAAGTATTGAACCAACTTGGTTAAAATAAATAATTCAGTGTGTAACGTCCTATGTGACACATCGTTTAGTGATTTTGTTGTTTTGACATATCACATCGTCCTCGGGGTGTATGTTTTGTTGGAGGCGCATTGATTTCTTTTATATATTTTTTGCAAAAAAGTTTAATTTTTTTTTTTAAATACACGTCATTTATATATGTATTTGTTTTATAATTTCGATTTATTTTATCTGTATATATGTTCATAACAATATTTGTATGTGAATCAAAGACGTGACAATGAGAGGAGGAGGAAGAGCAATGGTAGATGGATATACACACATTTTTGCATGAATGAGAGGTCAGGGAGAGGGATAGGGATTTGTATCATTGCCCTCTTTCACAACAGACATGGTACCTTTTCATGGATATTGGCCTCCTAAAATTTTATTAGAAGGGTACATCCCTTAGGGGGAACTCTGCATTTTTACAACATTTGATTTCCCATTGGGATCATGCAAGATAGGGGTTCATGGTCGATCATGATCTGTGGTATTACCCCATGCAGAAGGATGTCTATTTCATCACTGGGTTTTCTAGGAGGGGGTGTATTTTCCCCATTTCCTTGCACTGTCGCTTGGTGTTGCAGGAGAGACTCAGCTGGCATATATGATAATATATGTCAGTTTGCATAGTCTTTTAGCTTCGAAGTTCCAGGTTCATGGTGGTCAAATGTAGATAGGTGCATTTAATAAAAATGATGTTAGTTGTCTATGTCATATTCTCTTGTCACTATCACAGTATAGTTCTGATGGGAAGCGCATTAGTTTCTCTATGTTGTATTATGTAGATAGTCTATTGCAGGATCCCTGATTGATTAGTGTTAATGTTTATGCCATTATTATAGTTCTTTGCATTTCAATAGATAAGAGCATCATAAGAACAAGATCACTGAGAAATACACATTCACAAGAGACACAACATTTATCCTGGGAAACCCTCTAGGGGAAGAAAACCTAGCAAAACTTCCTCATCATAAATTTCTAATACAATATTCAAGAGATAACTCAAACCAACACATATAGTCCTCCCCAAAAGATGTGTCACTCTTCTTCTACTCTCTCCAACTAGTAATTGCATCTTGCCTCATAAGAAAATGAGCAAGTGAGTTGTGTGTTAAAGTGAGGCGCTAGCCTCCATATATATACAAGACTGGCACGTGTGAAAGGGTTTCACTAGCAGGGCCAACCTCTCACTCTGGGTGGGTAAACTCACCTTTAATTTAATTCTAGGTCTCATTAATAATTGTTGGGGCTGACTTCTTATTCTGCCTATTACAATTGTCCGATGACCAATCCACAAAAGGGGATTTGGTCCTAATACAATTACCAACATGATTAATCCACAATGGGGATTAATCTTAGTAATAAAATAACAATAATAATAAGAATACTCTTCGCAGTTACATTATTTCAACACTCCCCCTTAATAAGAAGGGTCTTCTTCAATAGCATCAGGCGAGAGAGGTCTGCATCATCAGTGGCATCAGGAGGACAGTATCATCAATATCATCTTGAAACATTGGCTAGCATATTTATGAGTCATCGAAATTTTTCTTCATCAGTAGCATTATCATTCTTGAAATAATGCCATCATCATCTGCATCAAAAATGTATCAATAAAAATGATACATCATCACAACACTAGGCTGGCACATCACAATACTACACTGGCTCAATGTCACAGTGGTTAAGTTGGTAGCTCAGTGTCAGTCACATCTTGATTTACGTCTAACAATGAGGTCAGAAGTAAGGAATCATCTTGCTTTACGTCTAACAACTAGGTTAGAAGCAAGGAACACATCATCATCTCACTTTACGTCTAACAACTAGGTCAGAAGTGAGGAATCACCTTACTCTACGTCTAACAACTAGGTCAGAAACAAGGAACACATCAACATCTCGCTTTACGTCTAACAACAAGGTCAGAAGTGAGGAATCATCTTGCTTTATGTCTAACAACTAGGTCAGAAGCAAGGAATCCACAACGTCATGCTTTACGTCTAACAATGAGGTAAGAAGCAATGACTCATCTTGCTTTACGTCTAACAGCGAGGTCATAAGAAAGGAACACACAACGTCATGCTTTACATCTAACAGCAAGGTCAGAAGCAATGACTCATCTTGCTTTACGTCTAACAGCGAGGTCAGAAGCAAGGAACACACAGCGTCATGCTTTACGTCTAACAACGAGTTCAGAAGCAATGACTCATCTTGCTTTATGTCTAACAGCGAGGTCAGAAGCAAGGAACAAGTATACTCCCCCTTTCAGGGAGGGTCCTTTCAGACTATACCAAGGTTATCTCGAAAGTGTTCAAACTTTACATGAGATAGAGGTTTGGTCAACATGTCAGCAACCTGTTCATCCATGCTAATGTACTGGAGCTTCAAGGCTCCTCTCTGTACCATGTCACGGATGAAATGATAGAGGATCTCTATGTGCTTCGACCTATCGTGGAATACAGGATTCTCTATCATCTTTATGCAGCTCTAGTTGTAACATAGAATCACGGTTTCTCTCATCTCCAAGTCAAATAGGCCAGTCAACAACTTTCGAAGCCATATATCTTTGCATCTAGTAGAACATGCGACAATGTACTCTGCTTCTACTGTGCTAAGAGCAATACTGTATTTCTTCCTACTCTACCACGAGATCATGGTTGATCCCAAACTAAAACAACATCCGGAAGTGCTTTTTCTATCTGCAACGCTTCCTACCCAATCTGCATCAGTATATCCACTCAATGTGAATTCATGATCTCCATCATAGCTGAGACCATAATCCATTGTACCTTTAAGGTACCTCATCACAAGTTTTGCAGCCATTAGGTGAACACATCTGGGTTCTACTAGAAACTGACTCAAGGTGTTCACTGCAAAACAGATGTCTGGTATGGTGTTTGTCAGGTACATCAGTGATCCAATAATTTGTATGTACAGTTTGTCATCAATCAAGTCTGATGAAGTATCGACCAACAGCTTCAGCTTCGCCACCATGGGTGTATTCATGGGCTTACATTCTAGCATGTCGAATCTCTTTAATATTTTGACTGTGTACTTCCCTTGGTTAAGGAAGATTCTTTCTAGACTCTGCCATACCTCAAGGCCTAAGAAGTAATGCATTAAACCAAGGTCTTTAATTTCAAATTCTGCGGAAAGTCTCTGTTTACATTCAGCGATGAGATTTTCTTCTCCAGTTAAGAATAAGTCATCCACATACAATAGTAAGATTACTGGTTCATTATCCATAATTTTGAACTAGAGATTTGAGTCTTCTTTACTCTTGGTAAAGCCTAATATTTTCAAGAAACTGTCTATACGGCCATACCAAGCTCTGGGAGCTTACTTCAATCCATATAAGGCTTTCTTCAATTGGCAGACATGAGACTTCCTGTCTTCAACCTCAAATCCTTGGGGTTTCTCTATATACACTTCCTCTTCGATAACACCATTCAAAAAAGTTGTCTTCACGTCCATCTGGTGCAGTTTCCATTTCATCTTGGCAGCAAGAGCTATAATGGTTCTGATCAAAGTGTATCTGGCCACAGGAGTGAATGTCTCTTCATAGTCAATGCCTTCCTTCTAGGAAAAGCCACAAGCGACAAATATTTCTTTATATTTCTCAATACTTCCATCAGCAACATGTTTTATTTTGAAGAGCCATTTTGATGACACCACATCCTTACTTTTTGGTCGGGGAACTATTTCCCATACATCATTCTTTATTATGGATTGGTATTCCTCTTTCATGGCATTTGCCCATTCCTTCTTTTGAATGGCTTCTTCAAAGCATGTAGGTTCTTCATCAAGTAGATTGCACATCAAAGCCATGTAACTGGAGAATGACTTTGGTCTTTTCACCTGTCTTGTGGTTCCTTCTGGAACACCATACTTCTCTCCATCTTGAATAAGCTCTCTTTCCCAAGAAGGATTTCTTTTATGGGAGAAGGTCATTTGAGGAGGTTCTTGAACTTTTGTTATATCATGATCTTCAGGAGTCTCCTCATCAAGGGAAGTTACAACTTCCCTTACAAGTTCTGCAATTCTGGGAACTTCCCTCACGGATTCTGTAGTCCTGGGATTTACAGGTTCCTCTTTATACATTTCTTCAAGCTAGAATCTTCTTGATTTCTTAAGTGTTGCTTCTTCATTAAAGGTCACATCCCTGCTGATCTCAATATGGAAGTGACCAGGTATGTAGATTCTGAAGGCCTTGGATACCTCACAGTATCCCACAAATATTCCCTTCTTTCCGGAGGGTTCCAGCTTGTTTCTTTTCTCTTTTGGTATATGAATAAACACTGGACAACCAAATATTTTGAGATGGCTTACCTATGGCTTCTTTCTGGTGAACATTTCTTCTGGGTTCTTGAAACCAAGTGCACTTCGGGATAATATGTTCTTCACATAAACAACTGCCATTGTTGCTTCTGCCTATAAACACATAGGAAGATCTTGATCGTGAATCATGGTCTTTACAACTTCCATAATTGTTCTGTTCTTCCTTTCAGGTACACCATTTTTTTGAGGATTATAGGGAGTAGTGAGTTCCCTCTTGATCCCAACATCTCTGCAGAAGTTTATGAACTCCTTTGAGGTATATTCTCCTCCATTATCTAACCTAAGTATCTTAATCTTTCTTTCAGAAATATTCTCTATCAAGGCTTTGAATTCCTTGAATTTACTAAATACTTCATCTTTATATTTTAAGAAATATATCCAGGTCTTACGAGAATAATCATCAATAAATGATACATAGTATACATACCCGCTAATGGAGGATGATGGCATTGGGCCACACATGTCTGAATGAATGAGTTCCAATACTCCTTCTGCCTTGCTATCCTTTTTTGGAAAAGGGTTCTTGATGTTCTTCCCTTGTGCACATCCATTGCATGTGCCTTCTTGATCGACCTTGAGTTCTGGTAAACCTGTGACAACTTTGCATATGTAAGGTAGCACCTTGTAGTTGATGTGGGCCAATCTTCTATGCCAAAGTTCGCATGAGTTTTCAATGGTATGGGTCATGGCAGCTTCTGGGTGACCCTTCAGCTTATATAATCCATTTTCTTCACTTCGGATGATGATTGCTTCATTTAAGTTTTCTCCTTTAGCCCACATGAGAACTTCTCCGTCTATGAAGGAAAATCTATAGCCTTTCTTGTCTAAAGCTGATATGGAGAGTAAGTTCTTCTTTAAGCCCGGTACGTAGAGTATGTCCTTCATTGTTATTGAGTTTTATGAATTTAGCTTGTAGTTTGATTCTCCTATTCCCTTGATGGGATATTGATAATCATCTCCAAGAGTTACATTCTGAGAAAACTTCTTTTCTGAAATACAAGAGAGAGTATTTTTATTACCTGTCATATGTTTTGATGCACCACTATCAATGAGCCATGTGTCCTCTCTAGGTGATACAAATCCTGAGAGAGATGAGATCAAGACATGGTCCTTAAACATCTTCATAGATGGTTCTTCATCTTCGGCTATGTGAGCATGTTGCCTTTTGTGCTTCCTCTTGTATTCTTCTCTTCTGACTGGACAATTATTCACCTTGTGTCCCATCTTATCACAATGATAACATTGTATATATGAGATATCTCATCCCTTGTGTTGTCCTTTCTTTTGAAAATTTCTTGAATGAGATTCTTGGTTGTTGAATTTGTTTGATGGTTGCGGTTCTCTATGAGATTCCCTTTTGAAGTAGGGTTTCTTCCTTCCTCCTTTTGTATGAGTAGCTAGGGCTTGATCATTGTCCCTTGCTAGTAGTGCTTCACGGTTGGCTACCCTTGTCTCTTATTGGATGCATTCTTCCCATAGCCTCTCAAACTGTAGTTTCTCCTTTCTGCCACATACTGACTGGATGAAAGAATCCCAAGGTCTTGAGAGACTGTTTAGGGCCATTATTATGAATTCATCTTTGTCGATGGTGTCTCCAATCTATTTTAATTGTTCTTTTATTTCTGAGATTTGGGAGAAATATTCTTGAATCATTTCTCCTTTCTGCATCTTGGTATTCTTCAATTGAGATCTTAGATTCATCTTTCGATTGATGTTCTTTGCTTCATATAGTTTGCTTAGAGCGTCAAACATCTCCTTCGGAGTTTTCTTGGATGATACATACGGGATCAGGTGGTCCTTGATTGAATCTGCAATGATTCTTTGAGCCCTGCTTGAGTCCTTCTGATGCTCCGCTTTCTCTATGGCATCTTCAGGTTCCTCCACTTATTTTTTGATAAATTTTGCTAGGTCATTCTCTGCAAGGATCAGACCGATCCTATACTTCCAGGCAAGGAAGTTGTCTATGCCTTCTAGTTTCTCAACAAGCTTTGTGCTTGCAGACATCTTGTACTTGAGGCTACGAAAATGACCAAAAAATGAAAATGCTTAAAATCAAATTTTGACCTTACCAGGAGGTGCGCTTGGCTGAGGCGAGTAGCCTGGTACACTTGGATCTGAGAAAATCCAATTTTTACCCCGTCAAATCTGATCTGCGGATTTCTGGACTGGTGCTTCTGGTACTTCTGGTACTTCTGGTACTCTGGTACTTCTGGTACTTCTAGTACTGGTTTTCTGGTACTTCTGGTACTTTTGTGAAACTAGGGTTTCACTTTGCGGAAGATATAGCCACTAAAAAGGTGCGCTCTAGGTGCCAAATTGATCCTTGGGGGAGGGTGCAACTTTCTAGGTGGTTAGGGAGCTAAAAATATTCACTTTTGCAAAACCCTATTTTTTGGGTACGGTAACAGTGATGTTTTTCCTCTTGCAAGTTGTCTTTCCTTCAGGTTGGCTCTGATCCCATGTTAATTTTTATGCCATTATTATAGTTCTTTTCATTTCAATAGATAAGAGCATCATAAGAACAAGATCACTGAGAAATACACATTCACAAGAGACACAACATTTATCCTTGGAAACCCTCAAGGGGAAGAAAACCTAGCAAAACTTCGTTATCATAAATTGCTAATACAATGTTCAAGAGATAACTCAAACCAATACAGATAGTCCTCCCCAAAAGATGCACCACTCTTCTTCTCCTCTCTCCAACTAGTAATTGCAGCTTGCCTCATAAGAAAATGAGCAAGTGAGTTGTGTGTTAAAGTGAGGCGTTAGCCTCCCTATATATACAAGATTGGCACGTGTGAAAGGGTTTCACTGGAAGGGCCGACCTCTCACTCTGGGTGGGTAAACCCACCTTTAATTTAATTCTGGGTCTCAATAATAACTGTTGGGGGCGACTTCTTATTTTGCCTATTACAATTGTCCGATGACCAATCTGCAAAAGGGGATTTAGTCCTAATACAATTATTGACATGATTAATCCACAATGGGGATTAATCTTAATAATAAAATAACAATAATAATAAGAATACTCTTTGCAATTACATTATTTCAACAATTAGGTGGGTGGGTGTTTGTTTAGACATTTTTTTCATGCATTAGATCATTGTTGCTCTATTTTTCTAAGACAAGATTCTTCCCATTCACGTCTAAGTATTATACACTATTTTTTGAAATGATTCATGTCACTCATCTAGTGGTACCCCGCTTTTTTGTCAGGCCTATGTTTGATGCATGTATGCACATGTGGGGGAATTTGATTCCCAAGAGGGGCCAGTCTGAGTTTCCCATTACTTCAGTGGGAAAGTAGGTATTTGATTCATTGTCTAGAGAGGACGATAATTTCCTAGATATTATAGAGTACCCATATGCAGGGATAAATTGGAGAGCATGTCCAAAGATTTGATTTACAATAGAGGAGCTAGCAAATGAGAGAGGTAATATTATCATTATGTTTTGATCAATTTATTTGGATATTTTTATGTCTTATTTAGTGCACTTGTAATTTATTATAACATTTTGTTTCAATTATCTTATTATTAGTATCTATTGTTTTGCAGATATTGACACATATGATTGGGATGTGCCTCCCCAACTTGAGCATGACGTGATGGAGGAGGTAGAGGACCAGCCTCTAGTACTATAGAGACCCCACATGTCATGCAGGTTGAATACAAGAGTCTAGCTATAGGTGGTGGATGAGCTATGACGTGTCATGACTAGTCATGGAGTGGTACCTACACTGACTAGAGACATATTATGGGTACATAAGTTCTCTACTACATGGAGGTGTTTTCCTTGTGACATGATGATGTTGATGTGTCATATTGTTGGTGTTTTCAACCTCACTGATACGTTAAGGGGTTGTGGTCATGATACCACTACATCTATCTCATCAGTAGAGCCATCCACATCCTATACTCCACCACATGGTCCTCCTCCTCCTATTTATTATCCTCCATGTGAGTCAGTTGCAACATCTATCAATCCTCTTGCTTCCCCTCCACATGTGTCTGAACCTGGATCCATGTTTGATATTTCTCCTCCTCCTCATGTTTCCCCTCCACATGTGTCTGAACCTGTATCCATGCTTGACCCTCCTCCTCCTCCTCCTCTAGCTTCCCCTCCACATGTGTCTGAACCTGTATCCATGTTTGATCCTCCTCCTCCCCATCCTCCTCCTCCTATTTCTTCTCCTCCACATGCATCACCATTTTCTATTGAACCTCCCACTTCTCCTATGCGTGTGTCACCATCCATCGATCATTGTCTTTCTCCTAGTCCACATGTGTCATCATCCATTGATCCCTCCCCTCCTTCTCTACCTCCACATGTCTCATAACATTTTGATGCTTTGGACACTATGATCACATCGGGTATTGTTCATGCACATATTCATGATATCAATATAGAGACACTTGATAGTGCACTTTTGCTGACATTTGTTTCTAAGATAGTTGTTCTTGATAGAGGCCCTACCTCTGGTAGAAAAGACATTGATGCACCTAGCTCTGGTGGTGGACCTAGCTAGTAGTCACAGGGGCTTCATCTTGTTGACCAATATGTTATCACGTTCATTCATAAATGGGGTTTTTAATTGTGAAAAATAGAGTCAATATATTGTAGGTATAGGGGGGCATGTGAGTATGGGGGTGTTTAGGGGTATCGAGGAGTACAAAAAGGGGTATCTAGTAAAACTAGGGAATTTTTTGTTGGGATGGGTGTTCAAAAAAAGTATTTTTGGAGGTATTTATCAATATCTAGTGAAATTAGGGATATTCTTTAATATCTCATGAACACAGGTGCTATGTCACGAGTTCACCGAGTGAAGACCATGTGCTAGTAGTGGTGTTGATTGACATTTATATTGATTGTTTTATATTTGACTAGAGATCTATATATGACATGTTTATTGCATATTTTGTTGATATGTATGTTTGACATGTATATTCATATGTTTATCGCTCATGTATATTATTTTTTTCATATCATGTTTTGGTTGTTGTTGTTGTTGTTTGATTTATAAAATGTAATATGAGTATGCTAATGATGAACATTGTTAATGATTTTTTTTTTTACGTGAAATTTGATATGTATCACTCATTTAAATTTACAATTGTCATATAATGTTTAACTTTACTTTTATGAAAGCTATTATAACCATTAATGCCATATAATGTTTAATTGTTGTTCAAGGTGAATTGTTTGGTGTCCAACAAGATACAATATGTTGATTAAACATGTTTAGAAACAAAAATACTTAAATATGATGAGTGAAATGATTGTTATTTGAACATTTGTGTATTTTTCATATATTATTGTAATAACATTATAACATAATTATTCACTAATAATAATGTTGATGATATAATAATAATGTTATTTTTTAATTTTTATTATTCAAATATTACAAGACAAAGATATAATACAATTGTTTACTAAAATCACAATGATTATATTTTATTAATATTTATTTTTTCCAAATATTTTATTAATTTATATTATCCAACCATTATAATATATGAAATTTATTCAATTAAATTTCAAATAATAAATATAGAGAATAATAATACATTTTGGTCTATACAAGTTTCGATGAAATGGTTTCACAAATTTTTACTCTAATACAAACTTTATGAATCTTTTATTAAAAAATAATATCACCCAACATTTTATAATTAGTATTTTAATAATTAGTCAAATTCACAAAGGTTTTTATACTTTTAGATAAGTGTGGATCATTAAACTTTTCCTTAATTCTAGCTAGGCTCTAGAAAAAAACTCTTTTAGAATTTCAATGTCCTTCCTATATTGACACCTTATTTCAAGGAGAATGCAAAACGAATGATTAATATAAGTTTATATGATTATAAAACTAAAGGATGGAGTGGACTAGGTGAAGGTCATGATAGTTGCACTAGTTAAAGTGGGGAATGCCAAGACCACAAGTATTGTAGATGTTGCACAAAGTTATTTTGTTGGAATTGTCCCTAGAAGTTCCATCAAAGTAAGCATATATTTATTTGAATTTTGATTTTCTCAAACAATAAAAAATTTGATGTTTGAATATTTTTTAATATCTTCATTTTTTATAAATAAAATATAATTTAAAAAAAATATTTATTGTTGTGCGCTACCAACTTTTTGATATCACAATTAATTCTTAGTAATTCAAAGGTTGACATAAGCATATTTTAATACAATACAACATAAATTTTCTATAATAAACAATAAATATGACAATGAAAATATATCAAAACCACATCTTATGCTTGTAAGTTTATTTAATGTATTTTCAATATGGTGGTTGTAAATGGTTGTTAAATTTTAATATACAATATAATTATAAAATGGAGGGAAAAAAAACATAATTGTCCATTATAGATACCCATAATAAAATGACACATCCACAACATAAATGTTCAAACAAATCATTTACAAATCAGTCTTTGTTTCCATCACCCTGGTTATCTTCCTCGCTTGGCATTGTAACATTAGTGTTCTAAAAAACATGTTTAGATCTCTGATCATGTCTCAATACGAACCAACAATCCCCATCCAACACATCTAGGTAAAAAAACACTTGGTTGCAATGTTTTGGGAAAACATAAGCCTCCTTACTTTCAACCCACATTTGTTTTAGAGTTAATACGTATTATCCCACTATCATGATATTCCTTTACATTTCTTCAGTCAAAGTTATCCCACCACTTACAACAAAAAATAACACATTGAAATGATGAGAAGTCCATTTGCATGATCTCTTGTATCTTTCCAATGTAGCCTAACTTCCCCTCTATCAAGTTTTCATAACAGTGGCTAGAACGACTAGATTGGTCGAACTCAACCTTCACTCCACAATATTGTGTGATGTTTCCTTCATCAGCATACCTAGTGATAAAATGGCATCCATATGCCCACATAGATAGGAAGAAACGCACTTGTAAAAATGTGAACAAAGGGTGGTGTCATATGTCTAATAACCGAAGCATTAATAAAAACATAATACATGTTACAATTCAAATGTGAAATATTATAAATAGAATGTGGTACTCAAAGAGGTTATTACAAAGTTTTTTCACTTGATCCCTATGTTTTGTGCATCCAAATCTTCTCCACGTGGGTTACGACCAGACACCGCATATTTGTATTGTATATGGTCAGCCACCCAACTGTTGGAACGTATTTTTGGCATAATTTATTTTAAATGATTAGGATAAGGCATAATTCTACCATTCAACCATCTAAATGTTTTCTTGTCACTGTCCCATTTCATTCTTTTATCTTCATACAATGCGACCCATGGTCTTGTTTCCTCGACGTTGTGAAGAACAAATTTATTGATGGCATCAATTTCAAAATCCGTTGATGTATTCAAAAATAAAAATGAATGGCATGATATCAAGTATATATTATCAACTTAAAGAATGAATATATTGATGGAATCAAAATTTCTAAATTTGTTGATGTAAAAAATAATTCAAAACAAATAGCATGGGATGAAAAAAATAGTATCATCTTCAATGTAAACAACTTATTTGTACTAAACAACTTCAAATGGTCATCTGATTTCAACTCTAGCAAATTCATGTCTACATTGAAGCAATGGCATAGAGAGACCCATATAAACAAAGTTCCTTCACACCCAATATAACATCCTTCACCATAGAAAGATCATATTTCTTCAAAATCCATGGGACATCACCTTCTTTAAAAGACCAAGAGGGACCAGCCTCTCCTCTAGTTTTGTTTCTTGGCCAATGTCTCATTTTAGTATTCGAAGCAATAATATCTCTCCTGACATCCATTCTGTCGTTTTTATTCCATGATATGTTCCTCCATAAATAAAATGAAATGTCTTTTAATATATGCATGGGATCTAGTAAGTGGCTAATCTTAAGATGCTCCCAATATGGAATCTCATAAAATATAGATTTCATTTTCATCCCAATGGGAATTTTCTCAACACATGTGTCAAAACATTCAGGATCATTGAACATAGGGTCCCCATTTGAATCAAATAATTTGTCCATAACCTTCTCCTTCTCTAATTCATATGCCCTATTCCAATATGTCAGTGTCATTATTTCATGTTTCGGGTTCTCTTTGGTTTACCATTGAAAGAAAATGCATCTCTTCTATAAGTGTGGTCCTCTGGGAGGAATACCCTCGAATGGTCGTACACCAACTTTCATAGGTCATTGGACCACCTAGCCTTTATAGAAGGTCCAAAAAATTTCATCCATGATACCATTTTGTTACAAGACCTTCAATGTTAACGTATACATAGCATGTTAGTGTCAAAAATATAGTTTCACCAAATGAAGTATGCTAAATAAAATTACATATATAAACAAATCAATGAACATTCTTACGGGAGCAAACTCCTAGTCATGGATAATCATGTGTGGTGTACACACATATGGCATACAAGGTAAAATACCTCTCCATTGGGATGGGTCTTGATACATCATATACATGTATACCTTCCCATAATTTCGTGAATTCATCAATCAGTGGTTGGAGGTAGAAATCCATTATCTTCACTTTTCTTCTACCCATGACTATAACAGATAGCATAAGATATTCATTCTTCACGGACAACCATGGGAGGATATTGTTATTAACAACTACCACTACCCAAACATAATAGTTGGTGTTTTGGAGAGAATACGGGTTAAATCCATCCATATCTATGTTTAATCAGAGGTTATGTACTTCATCCTTGAATTTATCAGGCCATGTTTCCTCTATATTCCTCATGGTTATTGAATCTGATGGGATTCATATAACTCTTATCTCACTTCTATATGAGGCATGCCACCCCTACAACATGGATAAATATTTGCAATGAAAGAGATTTTGAATCCTTGGAATTATAGGCATGCGCCTTAATATCGTATGAGGAGGACCATGTGCCTTACCCTTACTTTTTGGTTATGGTACATGTGTCATGCCCACATTCTAGAAAAATGTATTTTTCCACATATTTGTTTCTGTATAGAATACAATCATTCAAACATGTATGGTATGATATGTACTCAACACCCAACATTTTCAGCATTTTCTTTTCCTATACGCAACTATCAGACAAGTGATTATCACTTGGAAGTACCTTATCTTTGAGTAACCTGCAATTGGTGGGAAATATAAATTTACACTGTCATTAAGCATGAATAAAATCAACCCTTTTATTCCTTCATTGTGTTATAATATTCCTTAAAAATTTAGGGGACTTAATGGTTAGTTACCTCAAAAGTGTCGAGAAATACGCATCTAACATACCGTACATTGCTTTCAAGTTGTATATTAAAATTGTTGTCCCTAGCTAGGTATACCTTGCAAACTCCTATACTAGACCAAATAGAAGGGTGGTGGAAGCATATTTTATTCTTTCGTAGAAGGCATCTACGACATCATCATCATCCCCTAGTTCATTTTGTTGGAATGCATCTAACAACATTCCCTCCATGGCCTAGGTATATATCCCACAATAAATCATCCATACCAACCTTTGTATCATTTTCTTCATCCCCAACATGTGAAGAACTAGTGTTATTGTCAAGGTTTTGAATTGGTGACTCAGGTCATAGTGGGGATTGAATAGGTGGTTGTTTCAACCATTCTCGGTATGCTTCCTCTTCGAGATCTTTCCATTTAGAAGCAAGCTCGTGACTTGACATTGTAGTGGGGTGCAACGGTAAATGGTGGATAGGTTGCTCCTCATTATAATCCTGATTGTAAAAACATTGAACATTACATTGATAATATCAGTAACACAATGATTTTAATATGTTCAAACATTATACCAAACACTTATTAGAGGCATGAACATTTTTCCCAATAATAAACATGAAACCAACCCATTTATAAAACAAATACTGAATTAAGTAATACATTTACATTAGTTCCATTGAAAATCCAAAAATACAATTACTCAATCATCTTTTTCTTACGCCCTAAGGGGTTGTCTACGTAAAAGAGATCAAATTCATGGTGTAACATCGTTGACCCAGGCTGGTTGTTGGGAGATGGCATGTTAGGATTTCTAGGGTAAAGAAGCTGATGGTTTTCATCAAACATCTTCTTGTGATACATTTCTCCTGATAAGAGCTTGCATAATTTTGGGACCAAGGGAATATCTTAAGCATATGAACTCAATCCTGAATCTTGATCCTGCAAAATTCAATGAACAATTATAAAACTACACTTACATTACATAACATAAATTCAATGAGATAAATGAATTATCAATAAAATCTAGACACACCACAATCAGCATGAGAGAACTTGAAGGAGTTCCAAAGATACAGAATAAGACAATGCGAGAATCTGAAGAATTGGCCATTTGATATGATAATTCTTTTTTTTCCTTCATTTGAGCCAAAACCTTCATATTGGGTAGCATAGAACAATCTAACTTCAAATAAATTTTATAAATTGACAACACACTTAAAAAATTATTGTTTTTTTCTACAATATCATTGTTTTTTTCTACCCAACTATACAAGAAATCTCAATCTAGCTTTATAAAATATGAAATAGTTACTCGATCCCTAAAAAATATCCTTCTCGAACATAGAAAATGTGAATTTGATGCTCAACCCCTCTCTCACTCTCTTCATCCTTCCCTCTGGCCCTTCTCTCCCTATACCCCCCCCCTTCTCTCTCTCTCTTTTTCATCTACCCCTCTCCCCCCCTCACTCTATATCCCCCTACCTCTCTCACTCACTATACCTCTCTCCCTCCCTCTCTCCCCCACCTGTGTGCTTTATCATTTAAAGACATATTGACCTGCGTGTGTATAAAAACAAATGCAGTAGTGCATTTAATTGAGATAAGCATCGAAGACTGGCCTTTGTTATTGTCTTTGCAAATAAAAACCTCTGCAAACTTTAAATACGGATGTTTACATTTTCATTGTGCAAATTTAACTTTCTTATGATGCATTATTACTTACACACCGCCCTGGTGCGTTATTAATTACACTTTGCACCAATGTGTTTCAAACTATCTAGTGCATCGACTGAAGCAAGTTAGAAAAATAAAGCACACTTACTATCAAAACTTTGAAATTTATTATGAAAATAAATCGATGTTTTATGCATACCACATCAGTGTTCTATGCATGGCATAGAGCACCGAAAAATGTAACTTCTAGAAAAGAAAAATAGCGCACTTGTTTATCATTAATGCGTCGAAATATACAATGAAAAAATGAGTGAGAATTTGAGTTTTTGTGTTTATAAAGGAAAATTATATTCATTGTTTTATTGTTTTCCAAATTTTAGAGAGGATATTTGTGCAATAGATATTTATCAGCAAATATTTCTGAGTGGGCGGATTTTTTTTAAGAGCCAAATTCGAGGGGGAGTATTGTAGATCACATAGAAATCTGTGGAGGAAACTTTTTAGGTATATGATTTAATTCTATTAATCATATTGATCATTCTCCTATTTGATTCAAACAATTTTTAGTGCATTCCTAAACAAAAAAACAAAAGGTTTCATAGTTACCTTCAGTATTGGAAGCCCTATTTTCCTAACTGTTATTTTGCTTTCTCCTTCTATATTTCACAAGAAGAGTTTTTTTAAGAACAATTTCTTTACAGGATTTGGTTACTTATATATGGGTGTTTTCTATCCATTGCAATGAAACCACTCATTGCATTGGATCCCAAATCATCATGTCGCTATCGATTTTTTTAAAACGCCTTTGTGGTTACAGATGCGCTTTGTACACAGTAAGCTCACCAGAGCGTATTTGTTTGTAAATAACATCGCTTTGTTTCAATCAAATATTATTAAAAATTATTTTCGCGGTCGGTGGTTCACATTTTATATAAATATGCACGAGGTTGCATTATTTACAAAGCGCACCATTGAGTTTAAAATGGAAAAATTCTTGTTTTTATATGTAAATCACCATTTCTTAAATTTGTTCGCTGCTCGACGATGCATAATAAATAATACTTAAGAATCTGTGTTTTCCTTAATTTATAAAGCACCGACTGAATACAAAAATGTGTAAAGTGTTTTCAATTTCACAATGGAATTGTTATACTTTACCGGTGTGTATATGTATATTGTGTGAATCATCGGTGCATATAAATATTGTTGACACCCCGGTTCGAATTATCTTAATATATGCACACCCAAATCTTATTTTTCTAAAAAATAATAATTTTATATCTTTTTTTTCAGGGAGATTTTAAAAATTCCAAGGGACAAACAAGGGAAAACCCAAGACATGATGGTAGGGATGTCCAAAAAAGTGAATAAGAAGATGTTAAAATAAATGAACATAATTTTGTTGCAAGAGGATCCATCCCAACTACAATGTGCAGCAGTGGTATGTAATCATTTTTTTTATTATTTTATGCACATCAAATTTAAGTATCACATGAAATACTAATTTTCAATTGTTTTGTTGTAGGAAATAAAAACAAATAGAATACATTGATCACATAAGATAGGACGACAAGGAATAAAATGGTTGATCACAAACTTTGTGAGTATTCACATTTTTGTTATTTCTTAATATTTCATGTTTGTTGGGATATTTATATTTAAATAATTAATTTACATGTTCCCATGGATTTCTTCTACTAGGTGCTAACATACAAAGAGGAGCCAACCCATGAATTAATAAACATTGGGTTAAGTATGGTTTGTGAGTATATTTTGAAGAATGAAAGTTTAATTGGACAATTTGTAAGTAGCTATGTTGTTTAACTTCCTTTGTTTTATAATTAATGAAAAAACAAGAAAACTTTATATTGATTATATTCACTATGCTTTTTCATGTCATATTAAACATGCAAGAAACAAAGTATGGAATATAGACATGAGAGGATATTTTGAAAGAATTCTTACAGCATGGCTTCGAAAGAATGTGTATTGTTTATGAAAGATTTGGTGATAAGGTATGTTTTTTTTATTTATGCAATCATGTA
>ML783579.1:209437-226750 GCA_009831015.1 Picea engelmannii | reverse complement strand
AATCCATGAAGATGATATAAAGTATTGGAAGAGAGAAATTCCTCGTCTAATGTGTGAAATGCAAAAGTATATACCTCCTACATTTTTCAATGCACAAGAACACTACCTCATACACCAAGTTGAGGAGATTGAAATTTGTGGAGATGTTCACACAAGGTCAATGTGGATGGTGGATAGGCACTTGAAATCATTGAAGGCGTTGGTTAGACAAAGAGCACGTCTTGAGGGTTCTATGGTGGAGGGATATATGGTATATCAATCCATGGTGTATATTAGTCAGTATCTTCCTAAATTAGCAGCACCAACTATGCATGCAGTGGATCGCATTTGGGATGTGAACTCCATCAAAAAAATTGAAGAACAGGAGCATCTGTTGGGGAAAGGTAGAATGAAAAAAATGAGAGGTAATATATTAATAATTGTGATAATTTATATTAATAATACATATAAAGTTGTGTTTTTGTGTATATGATCATACTCATTAATATATTAATATAATGTATTTCATAAATTATAAATATTTATAATTACCTGCATATTGTATGTTATAACTAATATTTAATATTCATTTTCTCTAGAGTGGGATGCACTGCATTTATATATTGCAAACAATATTGACTGGATGAATGTGTGGATTGAAAGATGTAAACAACATAATGGAGGTAGGTTATCATGGCAACGACTGTCTGAATTGGTTAGAGAAGCTCGTCGTAATGGATATTCCAATGTTACACAGGGGGAAATTGATCTAGCATATGGTTTGAAAGATGGATAGGTAAGCAATTTCACCCATTTTATTCAGTTATTTTAGATTATACTAATGTGACTACACGTGTAGTGTATTTTTCAGATACTTTCGAAGTTATATAAATATATGTTAATTTATTAATTGACAATGCATCTTTTACATATGTGACATATTGTAGTTGAAACACCACAAGGCTATGTGGTGCAATGGTCATAAATTTCGCATCAAACAATTGGATGAAACTAGGAAAACTTTTGATAGTGGGATAACTGCAATATCCCATGTTACTAATGTTTCCTCTAGGAGTGACAGAAATCCCTGAGAATCTGAAAATAGATACTATGGGTATTTAAACGATATAATTGAGTGTGACTTTTATTCCTTCAAATTAGTTATGTTCTATGTCAAATGGTATAGGTTATGAATGCATGAACGTGATTAGGAAAGAATTGTTATTCAACATGCCAATCGATTTCCAATGATTAGAACAATGATGTTTGAAAGAGGACATGATCGCTATGTTTTTCCAAGCCAATGTGAACAGGTCTTTTACTCAAATGTTCCAGGTGAAATGGATTGGCCATTTGTTGTTATATATGATCGAAGAGGAAGGCCAATTAAGTACACTCATTTACAGAGAGAAGATGGTATTGAATATCAAGAAGATGATTCGAAAGAATATCAGATAGATATGAAAGATCATGGAGGGTCGATAGATGAAGAAGATGAAGAAGATCATGATCTAGGTGTAGGAGACAATATTGCAATTCTTGATGATGATGTCGATGAAAATATGCTAAAAAATGACATTGATGAAGATGATGATATCATCAATCCTTTCAACATAGTTTCAGATCCAAATGATGATACAAATGTCAAGTTCGATGAAGAAGATAAAGATAGAGAATAAGGATGATTACACAGATGTTGAGGTTGGATTAGGTACGTGACTATATAATATTTTAATTTGTATGAATTAATCTCTTAAAATAATTTACTTTTAATGTCATGGGTTGATTACATGTTTTTAAGTTTTATGTGACATTTTTATATCCTAGGTTACATGTTGTTTAATTATTATTTGAAACTTGAAAATAGTTGTCAATATAGTAAAGTACGTGGTAGACTAAAAATATCATTTAGAAACACATAATTTCATGTACCTTAATTAATTTTTTTTTTTGTAATTTCTATGCATGAATCTTAATAGGACGTTGCTTTCGATTATTTTATATTTTATAGATTGGGTTTTGGGGATCAATTGAGAGTGATGTGAGGGGGAGGGGAGGGGCCATGTGAGCTTCCACCTTCACGTGGTTGGCCTTGTTCGGTATAGGATAAATTATTCTTGAAACCAAGAGAAGCTCTTTCATTTTTATACCATCATGATCGTATAAGATTTCATCAATTTTGTTGCCTATTTGAATCTTCTTAGAATTGAGATTCATTACATAGTCGTTGAAAAAAGACAAAAAACTTATGTAGCAGAAATTAAATTGGTCTTTGTGTCGGAAATTTGATGCCATTAGTATGTTTTTCACAAAAATAACGAGGAACGAGGAACGGGGAACGATGAATGAGGAACGAAAATTGCACAAGGACTAGACACCGGCAACAGGGACCTATGAATGGGGCCAACGTTGAAATTTTTTCAAACAGTTTATATATGCACTGAAATTTGTCATGGATAGAATATTGGCATGCCTTAATGATACGGGAGGGTATTTGGACTAAAATTTGAGTGACACTCCCACTTTCTTCCATCATGAATTCATCATGTAAACCATAAACCCTAATTTTCTTTCAGAGTAACCAATTTGGTTGACGCAAGTTTTAGGCTTTTGTCAGTCTTTCTTCATTTTTCTTTCAGGGTCTACACTAATGTATATAGAATGTATCTATGTCATATTTGTGATGAAAAATACCTCTATTTTGTTGATTTATTAATCAACACCATCAAGATACTAGAGGCAGGGAACATTGACATGTGAATGGGGCCAACGTTGAAATGTTTTCAAACTGTATATGTATGCATTGAAATTTGACCTGGATAGACTAATTTCATGCCTTAACGATATGGGAGGGTTTATGGACTCAAATTTCACTGACACACCCACTTTCTTCCATCATCAATTCATCATGGAAACCATAAACCCTATTTTTCATATGTTCTAGTAGATATGTTAATGATTCCAAGTTTCATATTTGTATTTGAATGAAGGTCCAGCTAGCTTGCAAAGTATAAAATTGAGATTTCAAGTTGATAAACCAAATATGAAACGACTCCAATCATCATTTGATATCGTCGCAAGAGAGACGAATGTAAATAATATTGCGACGAGTTTTCTATACTATTGACGAAAAAAGTTCGTCGATAGTATAGCTAATTCGTCGCAAGAATATTGTGTCTAATTTGAATGGTGTTACATGGTTTTAAAGGATTGTAGATATTATATTATGGTGCAATGTAGTGTATTCTATAACAACAATCTCTATTCCAAACCTCAAAATGGATAGTACCATATCTTGTTCATAAGACAAATATTCTTGGTATGTTTCCATTGTGGATATGGTGGCTCAAGCCCTCAGTACACATGATGCCAAACAATGAAATGTAACAATTTTACTATTCAACAAGAGTGTTATTTCACCCATGGTTAAGGAAATAACTTAATATTCTTAGGTCCTATTTGAATCTTCTTAGAATTGATATCTGTTACATAGTCCTTGAAAAAAGACAAAAGACTTATGTAGCGGATATTAATTTGTTCTTCGTGTGGGACATTTTATGCCATTAGTATGTAATTTTGTACAAAAATAATGGATCTTTGGGACTACACCATGGTCAATGAATGAGCAACGAGGAATGGCGAACGATGAACAAGTAACGAAAATTTCACAAGGACTAGACACCGACAACAGGGACCTGTGAATGGGACCAACGTTGAATTTTTTTCAAACAGTTTTTATATGCACTTAAATTTGTCATAGATAGACTATTGGAATGCCTTAAATATATGGGAGGGTTTATGGACTCAAATTTGAGTGACACACCCACTTTATTCCATAATCAATTCATCATGTAAACCATAAACCTTAATTTTCTTTCAGAGTACCCAATTTAGTTGACGCAAGTTTTAGGATTTTGTCGATATTTCTTCATTTTGATTTCAAGCTCAACATTAATGTATATAAAATGTATATGCATCATAGTGGTGATGAAAATCCCTCTATTTCGTTGATTTATTAATCAACACCATCAAGATACTAGAGGCAAGCAATAGTGACATGTGAATGGGGCCAACGTTGAAATGTTTTCAAATTGTATCTGTATGCTTTGAAATTTGACCTGGATAGACTAATCACATGCCTTAATGATATGAAAGGGTTTTTGGACTCAAATTTCACTGACACACCCACTTTCTTTCATCATCAATTCATCATGGAAACCATAAACCCTATTTTTCATATGTTCTAGTAGATATGTTAATGATTCCAAGTTTCATATTTGTATTTGACTGAAGGTCCAGCTAGCTTGCAAAGTATCAAATTGAGATTTCAAGTTGATAAACCAAATATGAAATGAATCCAAGCATCATTTGATATCATCGCAAGAGAGACAAATGTAAATAATCTTGCGATGAATTTGCTATACTATAGACGAAAAACGTTCGTCGATAGTATAGTTAATTCGTCGCAAGAATATTGTATCTAATTTGAATGGTGTTACATGGTTTTCAAGTATTGTAGGGATTATATTATTGTGCAATGTAGTGTAGTCTATAAGAACAATCTCTATGCCAAACCTCAAAAATGGACAGTACCATATCTTGTTCATAAGACAAATATTCTTGGTATGTTTCCTTTATGGATATGGTGGCTCAAGCCCTCAGTACACATGATGCCAAACAATGAAATGTAACAATTTTACTATTGAATGACAGTGTTATGTCACCCATGGTTAAGGAAACAACTTAAGGTTCTTAGGTCCTATTTGAATCTTCTTAGAATTGAGATCCATTACATAGTCCTTGAAAAAAGACAAAAGACTTATGTAGCGGATATTAATTTGGTCTTTGTGTGGGACATTTTATGCCATTAGTATGTAATTTTGTACAAAAATAATGGATCTTGGGGACTACACCATGTTCAAGGAATGAGGATCAAGGAACGAGGAATGAAAATTGCATGAGGACTAGACATCGGCAACAGGGACCTGCGAATGGGGCCAACCTTGAAATTTTTTCAAACAGTTTCTGTATGCACTGAAATTTGTCATGGATAGACTATTGGCATGCGTTAACAATATGGGAAGGTTTTTGGACTCAAATTTGAGTGAAAAACCCACTTTATTCCATCATCAGTTCATCATGTAAGCTATAAACCCTAATTTTCTTTCAGAGTACCCAATTTGGTTGATGCAAGTTTTAGGCTTTCGTCCGTATTTCTTCATTTTTATTTCAGGTTCTACATTAATGTATATACAATGTATCTGTGTCATAGTTTTCATGAAAAATCCTTCTATTTCATTGATTTCTTAATCAACACCATCAAGATACTAGAGGTGGGCAACAGTGACATGTGAATGGGGCCAACGTTAAAATGTTTTCAAGCTGTATCTGTATGTATTGCAATTTGACCTGGATAGACTAATTATGGGAGGGTTTATGGACGGACATTTCACTGACACGCCCACTTTCTTCCATCATCAATTCATCATGGAAACCATAAACCCTATTTTTCATATGTTCTAGAAGATATGTTAATGATTCCAAGTTTCATATTTGTATTTGACTTAAGGTCCAACTAGCTTGCAAAGTATCAAATTGAGATTTCAATATGATAAACCAAATATGAAATGAGCACAAGCATCATTTGATATTGTCACAAGATAGACGAATGTAAATAATCTTACGACGAATTTGCTATACTATTGATGAAAAAATTTCGTCGATAGTATAGCTAATTCATTGCAAGAATATTGTGTCTAATTTCAATGTTGTCACATGGTTTTCAAGGAGTGTAGGGCTTATATTATGGTGCAATGTAGTGTAGTCTATAAGAATAATCTCTATGCCAAAACTCAAAATGGATAGTACCATATATTGTTCATAAGACAAATATTCTTGGTATGTTTCCTTTGTGGATATGGTGGCTCAAGATCTCAGTACACATGATGCCAAACAATTAAATGTAACTATTTTACTATTAAATGACAGTGTTATGCCATCCATGGTTAAGGAAAGAACTTAAGGTTCTTAGGTCCTTTTTTAATCTTCTTAGAATTGAGATATGTTACATAGTCCTTGAAAAAAGACAAAAGACTTATGTAGTGGATATTAATTTGGTCAATGAATTAGGAATGAGGAATGGGGAATGATGAACAAGGAATGAAAATTGCACAAGGACTAGACACCAACAACAGGGACCTCCGAATGGGGCCAACGTTGAAATTTTTTCAAACAGTTTTTGTATGCACTCAAATTTGTCATGGATAGACTATTGGCATGCCTTAATGATATGGGAGGGTTTATGGACTCACATTTGAGTGACACAACCACTTTCTTCCATCATCAATTCATCATGTAAACCATAAACCCTAATTTTATTTCAGAGTACCCAATTTGGTTGACGCAAGTTTTATTCTTTCGTCGGTCTTTCTTCATTTTTCTTTCAGGTTCTACATTAATGTATATACAATGTATTTGCATCATAATTGTGATGAAAAATCCCTCTATTTCATTGATTGCTTAATCAACACCATCAAGATACTAGAGGCAGGTAACAATGACATCTAAATGGGGCCAACGTTGAAATGTTTTCAAACTATATCTGTATGCATTGAAATTTGACTTGGATAGACTAATCTCATGCCTTAACGATATGGGAGGGTTTCTAGACTCAAATTTCACTGACACACCCACTTTCTTCCATCATCAATTTATCATGGAAACCATAAACCCTATTTTTCATATGTTTTAGTAGATATGTTAATGATTCCAAGTTTCATATTTGTATTTGACTAAAGGTCCAGCTAGCTTGCAAAGTATCAAATTGAGATTTCAAGTTGATAAACCGAATATGAAATGAATCCAAGCATCATTCGATATCATCACAAGAGAGACGAATGTAAATAATCTTGCGAGGAATTTGCTATACTATCAACGAAAAATGTTCATCGATAGTATAGCTAATTCTTCGCAAGAATATTGTGTCTAATTTGAATGGTGTTGCATGGTTTTCAAGGAGTGTATGGCTTATATTATGGTGCAATGTAGTGTATTCTATAAGAACAATCTTCATGCCAAACCTCAAAATGGATAGTACCATATCTTGTTCATAAGACAAATACTCTTGGTATTTTTCCTTTGTGGATATGTTGGATCAAGCCCTTAGTACACATGATGCAAAAAAAATAAATGTAACAATTTTACTATTGAATGATAGTGTTATGCCATCCATGGTTAAGGAAAGAACTTAAGGTTCTTAGGTCCTATTTGACTCTTTTTAGAATTGAGATCTATTACATAGTCCTTGAAAAAAGACAAAAGACTTATGTAGCAGATATTAATTTGGTTAAAGAAGGAGGAATGAGGAATGTGGAATGAGGAACGATGAACAAGGAATGAGGAAAGACGAACGAAAATTGCACGAGGACTAGACACTGACAATAGGGACCTGCGAATGGGGCCAACGTTGAAATTTTTTCAAACAGTTTCTATATGCACTGAAATTTGTCATGGATAGACTATTGGCATGCCTTAACGATATGGGAGGGTTTTTGGAATCACATTTGAGTGACACACCCACTTTCTTCCATCATCAATTCATCATGTAAACCATAAACCCTAATTTTCTTTTAGAGTACCCAATTTGGTTGACACAAGTTTTAGGTTTTCGTCAGACTTTCATCAATTTTCTTTAAGGTTCTACATTAATGTATATACAATGTATCTACATCATAGTTGTGAGGAAATATCCCTCTATTTTTTTGATTGCTTAATCAACACCATCAAGATACTAGAAGCGGCCAATAGTGACATGTGAATGGGGCCAACGTTGAAATTTTTTCAAACTGTATCTGTATGCATTGAAATTTGACCAGGATAGACTAATTGCATGCCTTAACGATATGGGAGGGTTTCTGGACTCAAAGTTCACTGACACACCCACTTTCTTCCATCATCAATTCATCATGGAAACCATAAACCCTATTTTTCATATGTTCTAGTAGATGTTAATGATTCCAAGTTTCATATTTGTATTTGACTGAAGGTCCAACTAGCTTGAAAAGTATCAAATTGAGATTTAAAGTTGATAAACCAAATATGAAATGAATCCAAGCATCATTTGATATTGTCCCAAGAGAGACAAATGTAAATAATCTTGCAACGAATTTTTTATACTATCGACGAAAAAACTTCGTCAATAGTATAACTAATTCGTCGCAAGAATATTGTGTCTAATTTGAATGGTGTTACATGGTTTTCAAGGAGTTTAGGGCTTATATTATGCTGTAATGTACTGTAGTCTATAAGAACAATCTCTATGCCAAACCTCAAAATGGATAGTACAATATCTTGTTCATAAGACAAGTATTCTTGGTATGTTTCCTTTGTGGATATGGTGGCTCAAGCCCTCAGTACACATGATGCCAAACAATTAAATGTAACAATTTTACTATTGAATGACAGTGTTATGCATTCCATGGTTAAGGAAAGAACTTAAGGTTCTTAGGTCCTATTTGAATCTTCTTAGAATTGAGATATGTTGCATAGTCCTTGAAAAAACACAAAAGACTTATGTAGAGGATATTAATTTGGTCAAGGAACAAGGAACGAGGAATGGGGAATGATGAACGAGGAACGAAAATTGCATGAGGACTAGACACCAGAGCCAGGGACCTGCGAATCGGGCCAACGTTGAAATGTTTTCAAACAGTTTATGTATGCACTAAAATTTGTCATAGATAGACTATTGGCATGCCTTAATGATATGGGAGGGTTTATGGACTCAAATTTGAGTGACACACCCACTTTATTCCATCATCAATTCATCATGTAAACCATAAACCCTAATTTTCTTTCAGAATACCCAATTTGGTTGACGCAAGTTTTAGGATTTCGTCGATCTTTCTTCATTTTTCTTTCAGGTTCTACATTAATGTATATACAATGTATCTACGTCATAGTGGTGATTAAAATCCCTCTATTTATTTGATTTCTCAAACAACACCATCAAGATACTAGAGGCAAGCAACAGTGACATGTGAAAGGGGCCAACGTTGAACTGTTTTCAAACTGTATCTATATGCATTGAAATTTGACCTAGATAGACTAATCACATTCCTTAATGATATGGGAGGGTTTCTGGACTCAAATTTCACTGACACACCCACTTTCATCCATCATCAATTCATCATGGAAACCATAAACCTTATTTTTCATATGTTCTAGTAGATATGTTAATGATTCCAAGTTTCATATTTGTATTTGACCGAAGGTCCAGCTATCTTGCAAAGTATCAAATTGAGATTTCAAGTTGATAAACCAAATATGAAATGAATCCAAGCATCATTTGATATCATCGCAAGAGAGACAAATGTAAATAATCTTGCGATGAATTTGCTATACTATCAACGAAAAACATTTGTTGATAGTATAGCTAATCCATCACAAGCATATTGTGTCTAATTTGAATGGTGTTACATGGTTTTCAAGGAGTGTAGGGATTATATTATGGTGTAATGTAGCGTAGTCTATAAGAACAATCTTTATGCCAAACCTCAAAATGGATAGTACCATATCTTGTTCATAAGACAAATATTCTTGGTATGTTTCCTTAGTGAATATGGTGGCTCAAGCCCTCAGTACACATGATGAAAAACAATTAAATGTAACAATTTTACTATTGAATGATAGTGTTATTCCATCCATGGTTAAGGAAAGAACTTAAGGTTCTTAGGTCCTATTTGACTCTTTTTAGAATTGAGATCCATTACATAGTCCTTAAAAAAATACAAAAGACTTATGTAGCGGATATTAATTTTCTCAAGGAAGGAGGAATGAGGAACAGGGAATGAGGAACGAGGAACGAAAATTGCACGAGGACTAGACACCAGCAACAAGGACCTGCGAATGGGGCCAACATTGAAAGTTTTTCAAACAGTTTTGATATGCACTAAAATTTGTCATGGATAGACTATTGGCATGCCTTAACGATATAGGAGGGTTTATGGACTCAAATTTGAGTGACACACCCACTTTATTCCATCATCAATTCATCATGTAAACCATAAACACTAATTTGCTTTTAGAGTACCCAATTTGGTTGACGCAAGTTTTAGTTTCGTCAGTCTTTCTTAATTTTTCTTTAAGGTTCTACATTAATGTATATACAATGTATCTATGTCATATTTGTGATGAAAAATCCCTCTATTTCATTGATTTATTAGTCAACACCATCAAGATACTAGAGGCGGGCAACAGTGAGATGTGAGTGGGGACAACGTTGAAATTTTTTCAAACTGTATCTATAAGCATTGAAATTTGACCAAGATAGACTAATCGCATGCCTTAACGATATGGGAGGGTTTCTAGACTCAAATTTCACTGACACGCCCACTTTATTCCATCATCAATTCATCATGGAAACCATAAACCTTATTTTTCATATGTTCTAGTAGATGTTAATGATTCCAAGTTTCATATTTGTATTTGACTGAAGGTCCAACTAGCTTGCAAAGTATCAAATTGAGATTTAAATTTGATAAACCAAATATGAAATGAATCCAAGCATCATTTGATATTGTCACAAGAGAGACAAATGTAAATAATCTTGCGACGAATTTGCTATACTATCGACGAAAAAAGTTCGTCGATAGTATAGCTAATTCGTCGCAAGAATATTGTGTCTAATTTGAATTGTGTTACATGGTTTTCAAGGAGTGTAGGGCTTATATTATTGTGCAATGTAGTGTATTCTATAAGAACAATCTCTATGCGAAACCTCAAAATGGATTGTACCATATCTTGTTCATAAGACAAGTATTCTTGGTATGTTTCCTTTGTGGATATGGTGGCTCAAGCCCTCAGTACACATAATGCCAAACAATTAAATGTAACAATTTTACTATTGAATGACAATGTTATGCCATCCATGTTTAAGGAAAGAAATTAAGGTTCTTAGGTCCTATTTGAAACATCTTAGAATTGAGATTTGTTGCATAGTCCTTGAAAAAACACAAAAGACTTATGCAGTGGATATTAATTTGGTCAAGGAATGAGGAATGAGGAATGGGGAATGATGAACAAGGAGCCAAAATTTCACGAGGACTAGACACCGGCAATAAGGACCTGCGAATGGGGCCAACGTTGAAATTTTTTCAAACATTTTTGTATGTACTGAAATTTGTCATGAATAGACTATTGGCATGCCTTAACAATATGGGAGGGTTTCCAGACTCAAAGTTGAGTGACACACCCACTTTTTTCCATCATCAATTCATCATGTAAACCATAAACCCTAATTTTCTTTCAGAGTATCCAATTTGGTTGATGCAAGTTTTAGGCTTTCACCGATCTTTCTTCATTTTGCTTTCAAATTCTACAATAATGTATATACAATGTATCTGTGTCATATTTGTGATGAAAAATCCCTCTATTTCATTGATTTCTTAATCAACACCATTAAGATACTAGAGGTGGGAAACAATGACATGTGAATGGGGCCAACGTTGAAATGTTTTCAAACTGTATCTATATGCATTGAAATTTGACCTGGATAGACTAACCGCATGCCTTAACGATATGGGAGGGTTTATAGACTCAGATTTCTCTGACACACCCACTCTCTTCCATCATCAATTCATCTTGGAAACTATAAACCCTATTTTTCATATATTCCATTAGATATGTTAATGATTACAAGTTTCATATTTGTATTTGACTGAAGGTCCAACTAGCTTGCAAAGTATCAAATTGATATTTCAAGTTGATAAACCAAATATGAAATGAATACAAGCATCATTTGATATCGTTGCAAGAGAGACGAATGTAAATAATCTTGTGACGAATTTGCTATACTATCGACGAAAAAAGTTCGGCGATAGTATAGCTAATTCATCGAAAGAATAATGTGTCTAATTTGAATGGTGTTACATGGTTTTCAAGGAGTGCAGGGCTTATATTATGGTGCAATGTAGTGTAGATTATAAGAACAATCTCTATGCCAAACATCAAAATGGATAGTACTATATCTTATTCATAAGAAAAATATTCTTGGTATGTTTCCTTTGTGGATATGGTGGCTCAATCCCTCAATAAACATGATGCCTAACAATGAAATGTAACAATTTTACTATTGAATGACAGTGTTATGTCACCCATGGTTAAGGAAAGAACTTAATTTTCTTAGGTCCTATTTGAATCTTCTTAGAATTAAGATTCGTCAGATAGTCCTTCAAAAAAGACAAAATACGTATGTAGCGCATATTAATTTGGTCAAGTAACGAGGAATTGGGAACGATGAACGAGGAACGAAAATTGTGTGAGGACTAGACACCGACAACAGGGACCTGTGAATGGGGCCAACGTTGAAATATTTTAAAACAGTTTCTGTATGCACTAAAATTTGGCATGGATAGATTATTGGCATGCCTTAACTATATGGGAGGGTTTCTGGACTTAAATTTGAGTGACACACCCACTTTATTACATCATCAATTCATCATGTAAACCATAAACCCTAAAAAAAAATCAGAGTACCCGATGCAAGTTTTAGGCTTTCGTCGGTCTTTCTTCATTTTCCTTTCAGGTTCTACATTAATGTATATACAATGTATCTACATCATAGTTGTGATGAAAAAACCCTCTATTTTGTTGATTGCTTAATCAACACCATCAAGATACAAGAGACAGGCAACAGTGACATGTGAATGGGGCCAACGTTGAAATGTTTTCAAACTGTATCTGTATGCATTGAAATTTGACTTGGATAGACTAACCACATGCCTTAATGATATGGGGAAGTTTCTGGACTCAAATTTCACTGACACACCCACTTTCTTCCATAATCAATTCATCATGGAAACCATAAACCCTATTTTTTATATGTTCTAGTTGATATGTTAATGATTCCAAGTTTCATATTTGTATTTGACTGAAGGTCCAGCTAGCTTGCAAAGTATCAAATTGATATTTCAAGTTGACAAACCAAATATGAAATGAATCCAAGAGTCATTTGATATCGTCGCAAGAGAGATGAATGTAAATAACCTTGTGATGAATTTGCTATTCTATCGAAGAAAAAAGTTCGTCGATAGTATAGTTAATTCGTCACAAGAAAATTGTGTCTAATTTGAATGGTGTTACATGGTTTTCAAGGAGTGTAGGGATTATATTATGGTACAATTTAGTTTAGTATATAATAAAAATCTCTATGCCAAACCTCAAAATGGATAGTACCATATATTGTTCATAAGACAAATATTCTTGGTATGTTTCCTTTGTGGATATGGTGGCTCAAGCCTTCAGTACACATGATGCCAAGCAATGAAATGTAACAATTTTACTATTGAATGACAATGTTATGTCACCCATGGTTAAGGAAAGAAATTAAGGTTCTTAGGTCCTATTTTAATCTTCTTAGAATTGAGATCTGTTACATAGTCCTTGAAAAAAGACAAAAGACTTATGTAGTGGATATTAATTTGGTCTTTGTCTGGGACATTTTATGCCATTAGTACGTAATTTTGTACAAAAGTAATGGATATTGGGGACTACACCATGTTCAAAGAACTAGGAAATAGGAACGGGGAACGATGAACAAGGAGCGAAAATTTAATGAGGACTAGACACCGGCAATAGGGACCTATGAATGGGGCCAACGTTGAAATTTTTTCAAACAGTTTATGTATGCACTGAAATTTTTCATGGATATACTATTGACATGCCTTAATGATATGGTATGGTTTATGGACTCAAATTTGAGTGACACACCCACTTTCTTCCATCATCAATTCATCATGTAAACCATAAACCCTAATTTTCTTTCAAAGTACCCAATTTGGTTGATGCAAGTTTTAGGCTTTCGTCGGTCTTTCTTCATTTTATTTTAGGTTCTACATTAATGTATATAAAATTTATCTGTGTCATATTTGTGATGAAAAATCCCTCTATTTCATTGATTTCTTAATCAACACCATCAAGATACTAGAGGCGGGCAACAGTGACATATGAATGGGGCCAACGTTGAAATGTTTTCAAACTGTATCTATATGCATTGAAATTTTACCTGGATAGACTAATCACATGCCTTAACGATATGGGAGGGTTTCTAGACTCAAATTTCACTGACACACCCACTTTATTCCATCATCAATTCATCATGGAAACCATAAACCCTATTTTTCATATGTTCTAGTAGATATGTTAATGATTCCAAGTTTCATATTTGTATTTGACTGAAGGTCCAACTAGCTTGCAAAGTATCAAATTGATATTTAAAGTTGATAAACCAAATATGAAATGAATCCAAGCATCATTTGATATCTTCGCAAGAGAGACGAATGTAAATAATCTTGCGACGAATTTGCTATACTATTGACAAAAAAAAATTGTCGATAGTATAGCTAATTCGTCACCAGAATATTGTGTCTAATTTGAATGGTGTTACATGGATTTCAAGGAGTATAGGGATTATACTATGGTGAAATGTAGTGTATTCTATAAGAACAATCTCTATGCCAAACCTCAAAATGGATAGTACCATATATTGTTCATAAGACAAATATTCTTGGTATGTTTCCTTTGTGGATATGGTGGCTCAATCCCTTAGTACACATGATTCCAAACAATGAAATGTAACAATTTTACTATTTAATGGCAGTGTTATTTCACCCATGGTTAAGGAAATATCTTAAGGTTCTTAGGTCCTATTTGAATCTTCTTAGAATTGAGATCCGTTACATAGTCCTTGAAAAAAGTCAAAAGACTTATGTAGTGGATATTAATTTGGTCTTTGTGTGGGACATTTTATGCCATTAGTGTGTAATTTTGTACAAAAATAATGGATCTTGGGGACTACACCATGGTCAAGTAACGAGGAATGGGGAATGATGAACGAGGAACTAAAATTACACGAGGACTAGAGACCGACAATAGGGACTTGCGAATGGGGCCAACGTTGAAATTATTTCAAATAGTTTTTGTATGCACTAAAATTTGTCATGGATAGACTATTTGAATGCCTTAATTATATGGGAGGGTTTCTAGACTCAAATTTGAGTGACACACGTAATTTCTTCCATCATCAATTCATCAGGTAAACCATAAACCCTAATTTTCTTTCAGAGTACCCAATTTAGTTGATCCAAGTTTTAGGCTTTCGTCGATCTTTCTTCATTTTTATTTAAGGTTCTACATTAATGTATATACAATGTATCTGTGTCATAGTTGTGATGAAAAATCCCTCTATTTTTTTTATTGCTTAATCAACACCATCAAGATACTAGAGGCGGGCAACAGTGACATGTGAATGGGGCCAACGTTCAAATGTTTTCAAACTGTATATGTATGCATTGAAATTTGACCTGGATAGACTAATCACATCCCTTAACAATATGAGATGGTTTCTGGACTCAAATTTCACTAACACACCCACTTTCTTTCATAATCAATTCATCATGGAAACCATAAACCCTATTTTTTGTATGTTCTAGTAGATATGTTAATGATTCCAAGTTTTGTATTTGTATTTGACTGAAGGTCCAGCTAGCTTGCAAAGTATCAAATTGAGATTTCAAGTTGATAAACCAAATATGAAATGAATCCAAGCATCATTTGATATCGTCACAATATAGACGAATGTAAATAATCTTGTGACGAATTTGCTATACTATCGACGAAAAAAGTTCGCCGATAGTATAGTTAATTCGTCGCAAGAATATTGTGTCTAATTTGAAAGGTGTTACATGGTTTTCAAGGAGTGTAGGGCTTATATTATGGTGAAATTTAGTGTAATCTATAAGAACAATCTCTATGCCAAACCTCAAAATGGATAGTACCATATCTTGTTCATAAGAAAAATATTCTTGGTATGTTTCCTTTGTGGATATGGTGGCTCAAGCCCTTAGTACACATGAATCCAAACAATGAAATGTAACAATTTTAATATTGAATGGTAGTGTTATGTCACCCATGGTTAAGGAAATAACTTAAGGTTCTTAGGTCCTATTTGAATCTTCTTAGAATTGAGATTTGTTACATAGTCCTTGAAAAAAGACAAAATAATTATGTAGAGGATATTAATTTGGTCAAGGAATGAGGAACGGGGAACAATGAATGAGGAACAAAAATTGCACAAGGACTAGACACCGGCAACAGGGACCTGCGAATGGGGCCAACGTTGAAATTTTTTCAAACAGTTTCTGTGTGCACTAATATTTATCATGGATAGACTATATGCATGCCTTAACGATATGGGAGGGTTTCTGGACTCAAATTTGAGTGACACACCCACTTTTGTCCATCATCAATTCATCATGTAAACCATAAACCCTAATTTTTTTTCAGAGTACCCAATTTGGTTGACGCAAGTTTTAGGCTTTCATCGATCTTTTGTCATTTTTCTTTCATTTTCTACATTAATGTATATACAATGTATCTGCATCATAATTGTGATGAAAAATCCATCTATTTCGTTGATTTCTTAATCAACACAATCAAGATACTAGAGGCGGGGAACAATGACATGTGAATGGGGCCAACATTGAAATGTTTTCAAACTATATTTGTGTGGATTGAAATTTGACATGGATATGCTATTCACATGCCTTAATGATATGGGATGGTTTCTGGACTCAAATTTCACTCACAGACCCACTTTATTCCATCATCATATCATCATGTAATCCATCCATAGGCACAAAGACACATAAATTATTTTAATAGTATGTATGTCCATCCCTCTCCTACTAGTCAACTTAGGGCTTCCTACTAACTGTGATGGTAACATTAATTTCCTATGGTGAAAACAAGCACATAAATTATTTTAACAGTATGTATGTCCATCCATGTCCTTCTAGTCAACTTAGGGTTTCCTACTAACTATGATGGTAACATTAATTCTTGGCCCAAGGAAATTTTGATCCAAAGGATTTGTAAAAAAATTGCAAGAAAACCATGTTATTGTCTAGTGACTATTTCTCTTATAGGATAGTAAGGAAGGAATCATATACAAATTTTCCATTTGCAAGCCTTAGATATTCCACCGAGACATTTTTTTTGGATGAGGTAGTTAAGAGTTTCAATAACCATCACATAAAAGGTTAGTGCAAAAGGGAATCCTCGACGACTAGGGTGGAAAGTAGTCTCGTGTGAGAAATTGATCATCAACCATCTCTTTGAGGGTAGTCATTAATTATACCAACATTATAAGCCTTTGATCACATACCCATTATTCCTTTTGCATCGACTTTCTTGGGACTACATCAACACAAGTTTGCATATACAACTTTCTTTCCTTTGTTATAATTCCTTGAGATTGAAAAACTAGTTTGTAATGAT
>ML783579.1:192245-206873 GCA_009831015.1 Picea engelmannii | reverse complement strand
TATTAGAGGGGTTAGTGGTTTTCCATTCCCCTATGGATAATATGAGGATGAATATTGGTGTTGGAAGTTAGGGATTTTAGTTGACTAAGGGTTTGGGTGATGGAAGTTAGGGGTTTTAATGACTCATGCACCCCATAGGATATATGGTGAATTGACGATGCATGTAGAGAAAGTCCTTGCTATGAGCTACTGTGGGTGGGACTAGATGTTATTGATGGTGCTAAAGCACCAAATCACCTCCTATCACAATTAATAATGGTGGAATTGTGCCTTTGGGATAGTACTATGTGTTTTCTTTCAAGAACATACCCATGCTTCAACCACATGTCAGTATCTAAGATGGAGGTCCTAAGGTGCTAAGTATGTAATGGTGGGGTCAGTTGTTAAGATGATGGGGAGGTAGGGTTTAAGGGAATGTGTTTCACCTTGATTTTTTCACACATTGGGTCATCTCATGATACATATCAAGGACTATCCATATGATGGGATGAACTACCAGGGCGACTTACAACTAACCCATCTATCAACTGGATGAACATGGGGCTCGAACGATATGTATAGATGCATTGAACAAAACTAATATTTGTATAGTTTGACTCCCATATTCCACTTGAAGGCCAAAGATATCATTTAGAGGCATTGTCTCATGGTTTTAGGCCTTTTTCATGGCACATGAGCCAAACAAGTTTCATTTATGGTCTAAATCTTTAAATTTCCTCTCGTGAACATTCATTGCCTTAAGACCCACCCTTGTTTTGAAATTAATGGCTATAATATCTTACTCAAAGGGAAAATATTCCTCGTAGATGCCCTTTGTGGTGGTTTAAGGACTTTATCATGACCCTCAAACGCTATAAGATTCATTTAGGAATAAGGAAATTGTTTTTCTCCCATGAACATGGTCAAATCCATGAGACCCATCCTTAGTGCACAAAATCTCATAATGGTGTACTCCATATGCCACTTTGACGCCAAATATCACCTCTAAAGGGCCCTTTAATGGAAATGCTCCTATACTATTTCATGCCATTAGATTGGTGAAGGCAAGATCTAGAATAAATTTGGTGAAGATATCTACTTGTTGATCTACTAAAGGAACAAAAATTGGCACAAGTTGTCCTTGAGCATGGGGTTGCCAAATTTAGTGCATCCAAATATCCATGTGTTTTGTCTTTTGATGATTCATTGGATTATGAATAATCTCGATGGTACTTTGATTGTCACAAATTTGATCAAGAATCATCTGTATCCAGGGAAGATGCTTCCCGACATGAACTTCACTAACATAGTTGTCTTTAGTGGAGAAGACAATAACAACTTGTTTCTTCTTACAGAACTAACAAATTGGTCCAGAGCCAAGAGAAAACAAGTATCCCAAGGTAGATATTCTCTCATAAAGATCACTAACCTAGTGGGCATTGAAAAATCCAAGGAGGCAGATATGAGTATGATCGGGCATAGATGGTACTCGGTTCTCCATATTTTCAATGGCTTCCGAGGGGGCACCAAACACCACAAGATATGTGGTGATCTTACAGATGTTGGACCCTATCTATGGTTGAACCAATTTCAAGGTGGGAAAGTCATTAAAAAGAAAATATAACTCTTCCCAGGCCCCCGATGACATCTCCAAATTTCCTAATATTATCGTCCACCACCATGTCCCAGTTCAGGAATATTAACTGAATTCTCTTTCGATGTTCGTGTAGAGTGCACCCTTGATACAAGGATTCCCCATCTCTTAGGATCGACTAACCCATGTCCAAGTGATGTTCACATGGAACATTTCCCCACTTCACTCTTCAAAGTTCTCATTTGAATATTTGCTACTACCACCAAGATCTGCACCAGGGGCACTTGTTGATATCATGAACAAAAACTATATATTATATAATATATTCATATTTTATATAACATATTATATAAAATATGACATATAATATAAAAAATATTTATAAAATGAAAATATTGTAAACATATATATGTTATATGTATTTTACATATATAATATATATATGTTACAAATATATAACATATATATGTAACACATATATGTTATATTTGTAACATATATAACATATATATGTAACATATATATGTTATATATGTTACATATATGACATATATATTCTCCATTCGAATAGAATCCGACCCCTAACCCCATTAGCATTCATCTCAACCCCATTTGCATTCATCCTGACCCTTACATCCTCTACCAAACAGAGATGCAGCCTGCCACATAGACACGGCCTATAACAAGAGACATGGTGACCCCACCAAGGAGCCACAGAGACAAAGAGCGACAAAGAATCAAATTAGACCAACAATGACTTACATTCTGGTAAATTTTCCTCACTCTGTCCTTTTCAAAATTTTCATTCTGAAAAGTCTAGGGAACACATGCATCATCGTTTGAATGATATATTCTATATATTCAATCTAGGGCACCATGCCTGAATTAGATATTCTGCAGATTTGAGTTAGGGCATATTCGAATTTGAACTTGTGTTCCTAGGGTTTTCCTGGTCACAATGTTATAAGAGGGATAACATGAAATCTATACCAACCATCTAAAACACTTCAAGAATCCATCTAAAATACCATAACTGCAAATTGGGTAGTCAAACAGTTTGAAATATCCTACAGTCCAAGTGTTTGTCAAAAGTCCACACTTAGGAATTCATATAAAATTGCTACAACAATGAGTAAATTCATAACAACCTCTATAAACATTTCAGTGGAAAATTGTTTGATGAAAGGCCAACACAGTAAAACCAAGAAAAAGACCAAAAATAATTGAGTGGGAATTTTACAGTTTTAAATGCACACAAAGATATTCTTTAATACATTTCTCATTTAGGAAATAAGGATCGGTATCCAGATTGTCCATTCCTCATAGCTTTATTCTCATCTAGTATAGTCTTTGAACACCCCTACACTCATAATTGAATTTTTCTGACATGGACTGTTCTTTTACTAGAATCCTAATAGTCTCATATTTTTAACAAGCTAGGTGACAACAACAAGGCAGAGAGATTGCTACATGAACCTAGATGTGAAGGATTTCTACATAGCAGTTGTGTTGGGTTGAGATAGTTCAGGTGTTGGTTGGAGGATTTTTTCCATTTCATTATTTGGATAATGACACGGCAATTTCTGAGCCTGCCACATGTCTTTTTGATTTTCCTTTCATTATCCAAACCAACACCCTTCTTTGTCCCCCTTGTATATGTGGCATATTTTAATTGGTCCCAAAGTTGTTGATGTGGAGATTCCCTACATCGTGGATATTTGATGGTATACATAGACATCTATATCCCTTTGTCTATATTTTATGCAAAAGAGTTGTGAGTCACTTAGGGAATCAAAATATTGTAATTCTATGAGGTTTAATTTCCAAAAACCTTACAAACTCAAAATATTTATAGAACTCAATGAAACCCATCTTTATAGAACTCAATGAAACATATGCACTCTTCATTTAAAGCATTGATTTTCCTCTTATGTTTTAATAGAGACTCCATTATAAAAATAGACCCTGCATTATGATTATCTTCCTGAACATGGATTCTACTAATAGATGAGAAGATAGAGGCTTGGTTCTCAGCAATTAGGTCTTGATGTTTACGAAGAAATTGATAGATTTATATTATTTTACAATAGGGGCAGTGTCCAGGTTGGCTATGGCTCTCCATGCTACCTATAAAATAGAGATATTACAATCAATTTGGGTGAATAAAAGAAAATTCCCCTTCAATAGACCCCTCCAAGAACTCCTCAAATGACCAATGAAGAATATCCCCAAACTTCCTATGCCATTCTGAACAATTCCTTGAGAGTTGTAAGATTGCATCGAGAGTTGTGAACGAACTCAAGAGTTGTGAAGATACCTTGGGACATGTGAAAATTACAAATGTCATAATGAATCCCATGCAATGTCCACTTAGCCACAATGTTCATTCACCATTAATCTGACCAATATGTAATTGTGGCCTTTGAATAATGGCTTGTCCCATTTGTCCTTTTTGGATGGAGTGAGTCAAGGTAATTAAAAAAATTGACATTTTTTGGATGGAATGAGTCAAGGTAATGGACAACAACAACAACATCACTTATCCCATTTTCAATAACTCACACCCATTCCTTAGCCTTTACAATTTTGTAGCCATTGATGGGTTACAAATCAATAACAACTCTCGTATTTGTTACTTAACAATGTACTTTACTCTCAATTGCTCACTCATTAGGATTTACAAGTCAGATAAAGGTTATATTGGTTTAGAATTGTTCTTTATAGGGATTAGGGGTTAATGTTTATAGGGGTTAGGTATGGTGAGAATTAAGGGTTAGGTGTTAGGGATGATAAGGGTTATAGTGTTATGGAGTAAAGTGGTTATATGGTTTGAGTATTATAAGGATTAATGTTCGTGAGATATAGGACGTATTAGGTGCTTAGGTTTTATAAGTTAGGCTTAGAACTATAAATACTAATGTTTATCTTGCTTAGAACAATAAATACTAATCTCCCAATCACCCTCACTTCAATGCCAAAGTTAGCTACATCATTATGAATCACTACACCAAGCCTTACTGATCCATGTTGATCATAAGTAATGCCAAAGTCATCAGTCCATCATCTCGTTCTAGATCACTAATAATCCTATCACTACCTAGCATTACAAGTTCATAATTTTTTGTAACAAATCATTTCCACCCAGGTTCTACTCTCATCAAGTTCAACTCCTCGTCATCCACAACTGTCCATCATACTAAGCATTTAATCCAGTGTCATATTTTCTTTCATTCATTTATGTTGTAGGTTGCCCTGTTGGGTCCCTTAAACCAACTATTTGTACAATATTGTTTGACGCATTTCTATCAAGTCCTTCATGGTGACGTTAACTTCTTTTTCATTATTTGAATCTATTATTTATCTTAGAAAAGAATTCCCATGTTGGTGTCTGCGTATCTTTTGATCCCAACATCTTGAAGCAAGTTGCCAAACATTTTTTGAGGACAGAAAATAAAATCTCGAAAAGACATAAATAACCTTCTATAGTGTCTCCCATAGTGGATTATATTTCTATATTATTTTCTATTCGATTTCAGAAAAGCATTATTTCCATCATGCAAATTTTCAAAATTAATGTTTACAAACATGTATATTACCTTGCCCATCAAGTTGGTGAAGAATGACAATATACTTTGGAAAACCACTGAACATATGCTTCTATCAACTGACTTGTTTGAAGTCATTGAGATAGTGGCACATGGGATATTTGGCAGGCATTTGTTGTCTCAAAACATGTGACATCGCCATATTCCCCTTGCAGTGCTATAGAGGAACTCCAAATACAATACATTGTGTGGTGCTTTCTGATGGACATGGTTGCTAATTTTCGTACAAATATAACATCGCTAAATCCTTATTTTTTTATAATTAGACCACCAGACAGGATGTAAGAAACCAATAATGTTTTTCTTTGCCAAGCTATTAGCAATATGTACAATAGATCCATGAGTTCAATGAAACCCATATTTATAGAACTCAATGAAACATATGCACTCTTCCTTTAAAGCATTGATTTTACTCTTATGTTGTAATAGAGACTCCATGATAAAAACAAACCCTGCATTATGATTATCTTCCTGAACATGGATTCTACTAATAGATGAGAAGATAGAGGCCTGGTTCTCTGCGATTAGGTCCTCCTGTTTACAAAGAAACTGATAGATTTATATTATTTTACAATAGGGGTATAAAATCCAAACCAAGTAGCATAACATAATTTCATAAGTTCCCGCAAATCTAGTCAAGGTGACATCCAACTTCTAATTGTCAAGCAGAATGAACATTTAGAGAAAACATGGATAAGCATTAATGCATAATGTTATGAATTATATCAAAGGTTATCCTTTTGACAAGTGAATAATGTTATCAATGTTATCAATGAATATCCTTTAGATCCATGGTCGTTATGAATGTTATCAACGAAGATCTGATGATGAACCAGGATTTGACTTATTTATATCATATTGCAATATTTATTTTCTTATGTGTGACTAAATTTTGATACCTACTTGAAACTTGTCCTCCTTCCTATGCTAGTCATGTTTGGCCTTGTATTTTTCTATACTCTTCAATAACACACCTTTCATGATCGTACATATGGATGAATTTGTTGGAATTGGTGGCCTAGAAGGCAAATATATGTCACCGTATTTGTTACTCCCTTCTTTTGTTTGATCACTAGATGAAAGTTTTGTAGGAAACCCCTTCCAACAATAGTGTCTTGTTTTGTTGGGGAATGCTTTGTGCCTACAAATATTGTAGAGGTTGACAATTGATATGAATTATTATTTCATTTCCCATGATATCATGCTTCCATTTCTTAACCACTTGCACCGATTAGAAAATGGTGAACATTTTCTAAGTTCAGGGTGGCATAATCAAACTTTCTAGGAAAACAATCCTTCCACAATAGCTCTAATATGTCTCCATGCATGATTGGTTTTCCATGAGAGGATTTGAAACTATTTAGTATATTGTTCCTAGAAATCTCCTGAGTATTTATATCCTTGTATGAACAATGTTTAGGTCTGCCATAAAATTCCTAGCCATGACCTCCATTTGTATTGTCAGTATCTGAGATGGAGGTCCTAAGGTGCTAAGTATGTAATGGTGGGGTCAGTTATTAAGATGATGGGGAGGTAGGGTTTAAGGGAATGTGTTTCACCTTATCTTTTATATCTAATGCAAAAAAAAATCATCATAACATCTTCATGAATGATGCCCATGCAGTCAAATGCATGTGGAATAAGTGTCACTTATCATGCAACATGGATTAGGTAGATACCCTATCTTACCACCACTTCCCTTGACACCCTTAAGTCCTTATTTAATTCCATAAGTTTATCATGCAATATGGATTAGCATGTGTTTTTGTTGTTGTCAGGATTTGGTGGTCTGTGCTTGTCATGCTGTAGCCTAGAATTTGGTGGGTGGTGTGTTCTTGTCGTGGGTTTTTTAGATGTATTATCAACTATGATATATGGTTGTGGTTATCTTGGTTGTTGTGGTGAACTATGGAGTTTCCTATATCTAGTATCTAATATGGTGATTGGTCGTGGTTTTCTTATAGATCGTGGTGTACTGTAGAATTTAGTGGGCCATGAATTGTGCTCATTGTGGAATAGCCTAAAATTTTGTGCATGCTCTATGTTTCCCATGGGTTTCATGGTTATGGTCTAGATTATGGTTTTTTGTTGTGGTTGTCTTGGTGATCATGGTGCACTCTGGAATTTGGTTATTGTTCCATGTTTTTCATTCCTCTCTTGGGTCTGGTCTCGATTATGGTGTTTTGTAGTGGTTGTTGATGTGTGGTAAAACATTTCATGGAGGAGGGTTGTTTTCCATAGGATTGTGGGTAGTTTCATTGCTACCTCTTACATACATTGGTAGATTGGTTGGAATTGTTGGTATTTGGCACATAGAAAGGGATGTGTTTTCCTTGTGGCAATGTTCTTCAAATTGGATTTGTCCATATGTGTTTTCTTTTTGAGTTGGTATTTAGCACATACAAAAGTATGTGTTTTCCTTGTTAACATGTTTTTTGGTTTGGATCTATCCTTGTGTGTTTTCTTTTTGTATGTGATATTGGTTTCATGTTGTTATGTCCCATGTTCAACTCTAGGTTTCTTTGATTCCTACAAAACTATTATTGTTTCCATATAGTATTGGGGTTTAGGATGGCCTTGTGGGAGTTGAAAATGCAACACATGGGAGTTTGCAAAAATTAGAGGCATTTTTTGTTGTGTGGTTCCTCTTCCTTGAGTAGAGGGCGCCTATTTGGGTTATCCTAGTCTAGTATTTATATTTTTCTATACCATTTCTAGAAGTTATGGAATTGCTCAAGTTCAAGTGAGAATTTTTTGTTTAGGTTCATTTTGCACAAATCCAACAAACAACAACCTTAATACTATTTTTTTCTTAGATCCATATGATAAATTTATCATGTCCTTAGTGTTTTCACATTTTTAATATGTCCTTAATATGTCCAAAATCAAGAGGGATATCACATTAAATTATGTGGTTGACCACTAATATTGGAAATTGCACCCTAGTCTAATTGTGCATCCAAAACTAAAGATATAAATTTTTTATTTAGAACTGTGAATATGATGATGGACTACTAACTAACAACACGTGCACATGCAACTGAAGGTACAAAAAAACAGGTACCTGTCAGATATTTCTTCGTCGAGTGAGGAAATATTAGGAAAAATAGAGGCCGAAAATGCGACTGCATCTAGTAGATATGATAAGCAAATAAGGACCAGAGGTGAAAAAGTCAGAATAAAATTTTGTAGATGCATGAAATTTTTTCTTGCCAAAGGAGGATCATGCTCTTATGATGATGAGAGAATAGGAGACATAGATGTTCCACTCAGGTATAAGCATCTGGTGAAGCTATGGGAACCTAAGGAACTACCTCCTATAGATGTTGACTTTGTTGTCAACAATAGGACATATCACATTGCACCATCCACCCTGCATGGCTTGGGGCTATTTTCCATGGATGGAATAATTGTAAAATACAATACAGTAACTGAATTGATGGAAGATGTCGGACTGTGTTACAATTATAATGATTGGATGCGGTTGGTCCAATACATGTGAAGTATGCGGAGATATGCACTCGCCGCAAATTATATACAACTAATAAACAAGGATAAAAATAAGGGAGTGACTATCTATATTGATGGAAGGCCTAAAGCTTCTGGCAATATCGCAGGGTTTATAAACAACACACGACTCGAGACAACAAACAAACAACCGAATTGCATGTATGAGGGAAGTGAAGAGAATCAGGTAGTCATGTGCGCAATAAAAAAGATATCTCCCGGGGAAGAGTTATTAGTGGATTACCATTTGAATCGAATAGAAACATTGACTAATAGTGTGCAGGTTCTTATGCAACACCTCTTTAAGAAACCTCTACTTATTGCATTATATTTTTTTATTATCTTTAACATTGTTGTAAATATTATATTTAACATTGTTTTTTTGTTATCATTAAAAAAAAATTAAATATTTGGGGGTTCTAATTATATTATAATGTGGCAGGAGGATCGTGGAAAAGGGCCAGCCACAGAACATGTAAATGATTATCAATTTCCACTTTCATTTTACATTGTTTTTATTATTTGCTTATATAATTTTATTGAAATAACATTGTTTTTGTTGAAATTATATGTAGTCAGCAGGCCATGTGGATCATGATTCAGCCGATGAGGAGGGGTTTTATTCTTGCACTGATCCGATGCTCTTATTAAAAAAAAAATATCATTAAATCTAACAAGGAACTTGTTAGTTTGTTAGATCGTCCAGAACAAACTCCCGGCATCAAAGAAAAGATAAATCTCCTTATGTCACAATTTAACACATATAAGGTAATAACCATAATTTTATTTTATTTTATTTTAATGCACTCATATGTTCAATTATGATACTTTGTTCTTTAACTTTTACATTATATCACGAAAAAACATTTTCTTTTTTATAAAGGAATATTTGGAGCATGTTCAACCCTATGTTGGTAGTAGTGGCTCTACAGAGACGCTACAGAGTCCTGATGTGGGTGGTCATACAGCTGCTAGAGAACTATTTACTTCTCCATCTTCCACACCTCATTTAGATAGGAGCGATGGCACACACCGAAAGGTATCCACACCTCGATCAGAGTCTAGAGATGGTGGCAGAGATGAGGATCATAGTGATGTGGTTGATATGGTTGCATTTCCTAGAGCTAGACGTGTGACAAGCACGGGGACCCTTCTGTGCACATTTTTGGTCGACGATAATAGACTTCCATTAAAACAATCAAGACTCTGAGGTAGTTTTAATTCATATTTTAATCGTTTAATGTTGTCCTCATACATAAATCATCTAGATTATTAATTTTAAATTGATGATCATATCTTTTTGTGTGTAGGAAACGACCTTTTTTATAGGCACGTAGAGAGCAAAGCCTTTTCTATTTTTGGGGCAACCTTACGCATGAGGTGGAATTGCCAGAATTCCAACCTCAAAAAATAACTTATGGATTATCTTGAAGGCCTCTTTGGTGTAGACACGTTCAATACAAAAGCGGTCACATCTGCAGTGGGTGAATATTTAAAATATACACGGGATGTTTATAGACAAATCTTGGAAATAAATTCTAGGTATGAATGTCCTCCCTAAATTCCAGAGAGGGAGTGGAAGGCAATCATTGATGATGCAAAAGAGAAGATTTTGAAAAAATTAGGAGAACAAATAACTGGTACACCAAGGTAAATTACAATTTTTTGAATTCAATACTAGCTTTATTTTTCTTTAGATCTAAATAAAAGTTTAGTTATATATAACATACTTGAAAATTTTGATGATAGGTTGCCTGACACTTCGAAGGAAACCAAAGAAAGGATTTCCAAATATGGCCAACACAAGCTAGGCTAGGGCGGCTACTCAAGGTTACAGTCATGAATCATAAGTACCCAAACATCTTAAGAATATTATTTGTATCACCTTACAACTTTAAGTTAATTGCAGCCAAAAACATTAAAAAACCATACCCTTATGCAATGCAGGGCGACGACTTTGGAACTGAAACCACGGAGGAAGACCTCCAACTTGGTTATAAGTACGGTTATAAATTTGTAGTTGATTGTAGGAAAGGCATGGGGCAGACCCCAAGATCCAATTTGTGGAATAAGGTAAATAAAAATCAGTCCACATTAACCTTTCGTTATTTATAAAATACGTAATTTTTTTATATCGTCCATAATTTAATGTCTTTGTTTTAATCAGGGGAGCAGTACTATCAATGAAATCATTAGTATTGGACAACAGAGCATTGATAGTGAAACACAACCAGAATATCATGGTGCTCCCCAACAACCCCATCCCAGTGACGTGCAGCCCCAAGATGTTCATGTGATGGAGGCCCACGACAATAAAATGTCTATGTGTTAATCATATACTTAATAATTCTGTACTTGTAAATTTTGTACTTATAATCTTTGACATTTCAATGGCAGAGAATATCATAGATGATCCTCCTCGACCTGAATATTAGGTGAATAGGCCGACAACCATTAGAATGGTGTCGACTAGAGGACCAGGTAAATAATTACATTGCAGAGTTTTTTTTTATATTAATGAACTACTTCAATGATATTTAAAAATTGGCCATATAAATTTAATATCTTTTATTTTTTTAGGTGATGGCCCCTCACAACAGCATCCATGCCATGGGTATGAGACCATATGTACTAGGTGTGAAAGGACTGAAACACCATCAACTGTTGAAGAGCACCCAGTAAACAAAGACATGGACATGGATGATTTGCTTAAGAACTGGAAAGCACAAAACAAGACTAAAAGAAATTCATGATGTCATGTAATAATTTTATAAGACAGTTAGATGTACATTATATAGCTGATAATATACACAAGGCTATTTCTATGGCTTGTATATATCTGTGAATGTAATTTAATTAAACACTTAATGATAATTTCAGCTTCTCTTAATGATGCAACTTCCAAAATCTTGTGACATGTTTCATTGTGTATCACGTGACAAAGAGCATTACCATTCTTTTCATTGTGTCTTTTCATTGTGTCATGGACATGGTGTTGCTACTCAACATTGCCTCAAAGCCTACTTATTCATTCCTTTATGATATGTACAATGATGTTGAACCGTCCAGAAATCATTGCGAGCGTAAAAATAAGCCAATGAAAGGAACCCAAGGATTTCAATGTTAAGGTCTTGTGATTCCACAAGGTGGGATACAAAGAGGAATTTTTTCCATGCATAAACATGATAAATACCTTGGTGGAATCATAGTGCCTCTCATGCCTGCATGTGTTTTCTATGGTGGGTTTCATCACCATACATTGAAGCACTTGGAAGGCCTAATTATTATTTAACTATTTGAGTGAAGGTCAATTGAGTTGTGGCAGAGTCTTAGGATTGTGTTTTGTATTTGTAAAATACACCATGTGAAACTCTTACATCAAAACCATACATTGTCATTGACCTATTGAAATAAGTATTATCAAATAGTTGTTGTACCACCTGAGCACATATTTTAGTTTAGAAACATTTTCTTTGAGTACTTTATCTTCTATATTGCATTATTTATTTTATATGTAACCTTGTCGGTTAGAAATATTTAAGCAATTTTAAACTATAGTGAACTCCATATCATCCAGCCATTTCCTTAGGCTTCATGGCCTCCTCCATTCTTATGAGAACTTCAAGACTTAGAAATTCTCTTGAACCTCTTGTATGGAAGATGATGCACTAGATACATATGGTTAAGATGGATTTTGATTATGCATGGGGTGCTCAAGCATGGGCTGATATTTTATTAGGTAGACTTCATAACTAATATTCTTGCACAATGTATTCCAAAGGCTAAAACTCCCTTAGATAGTGGTGCACTTGAGTTTTACATGGCATATTATCTTATGTATTGTGTATGTGTGAGCTAAGAGTTCTCTTGTTTCAAGCCCACCTAGTAACCTTCCTTTTCACTTGTAGATGGTTATTTCCTCATAGATGTTTATCTATTATTTATTCATTTAACCTTTTAATGTCTTTGAAAAATGCAGGTTTGAAGGGTGGTCACCTCCACGATCCAAAACACATTTCTGAAAAGGTATAAATCATTTTCTTCTCTTGCGTCATGAAATTTTCCTTCATTTCCTTATATACTTAAATTCAAAACTGGAAAAACAAATGACACATAGCATGAATAACACATAATTTTTTTATGACTGGGGTAATAGTAATTTTTCATATTCATAAACAAAAAAATGAGACTTATATTTTAACATAAATTGGTCCAAGAGATTGGTCATGTAAGAGAAAATTTCCATTGAACCACAACCATTTAGTGTAGATACCACCACCAACCTAGGCTATGAGGCCACCATGGTGAAAAAAACAAGCAATAAGATTCTATATTTCTCATCCCAACCTTTGTACTCACATTCTTACCTAACCTTCTCAACACAAAGCATTACAAGAATCTGATTCATCCTGCGATAGATAAGGAACTCTCTTACAGTACTGGGAGTAATAGTAATTTTGCATAAATGGAATATTTACACCAAGCCCTATAAATGGAATATTTACACCAAAATATAATATGGATGTTATTAAGAGGTTTGGCACATTAAGTATGGGTATCAAGGACTTAACCATGATCCAAGGACAATCACTAGTGCCTAAAGAATATTTCTAGGGTTCATGGTTGTATGTCCCACCTATGGATTTTGTACTATCATTATGAGTGATGACAATGTTGTCAGTGTCCAAACCAATCAAAATTATGAATGGCCTATTTATAAGAATCTTTACCTTCTCCTTGCACAGTAAATAAATATTGTAAAACTTAAGACTTCAATTTATTATTGTAAAACCTCTTATCTTAGCATAGTTTAATCCTTTAATCATTATATTATATTCATATATTAAGAAAATGTTACACGGTTGCCCCTAAGATGCTAACAGTTTTCCTTGGACCATGGTTAGGGCCCAAATACCAATCCTTATCATGCCAAACCTCACAGTGGATTTAATATTATACTTTTGGGCTAAAGATTCCATTTATAAAGCTTGTTTGGTGGTTTCAAACCCTATGCATGGTCCATGAACCATAAAGAATATTTTAACACCCATAATACATTGGATTTTATCCTTGGACCATGGGAAATATCTTAATAACCATATAGAGTGAAAAATATCATAATGGTTCCCAAGTGATCTTTTTCCCTATAAAAGATCAAGTTGCAGACATTTTCGCAAAGTCTCTTACAGAAGTGAAGTTTTCCAAACTTTGATCTATGTTAGGAGTTTAACAAGTTATCATTAAGGGGGGATATGCTCTAATGCCTCCTTATTTCTCCTATCGTGACACCTTTTCAAATCCTTCAAACATATCCTAGGTTGTTCTTAAGGGGGTATGTTAGGATATTTCGACACTTAGGAGTTATTTAATATAAAATTGGTCTAATGTGTCTTTATCCTAACATGGATAAGGCCTTGAATCCCATCCTTGGTAAAAAAAATCTCCTAATTTCCTATGTATCCCACTTGGTGGCTAAATATCCCCTTTGAAGGATGCATGTAATGGTTTAAGACCCCATTTTATCCCATGAGCCCTCAAATATTAATTTAATTGATATGTCTCTTATTTTAACTACTTTACCATGGTCAAGACACCAAGATCCATCCTTGGTATGAAAAAACTACTATAGGCACCCATATCCCATTTTGAGATCAAATATCCTTTTTAGAGGTCCTATGTGGTGATTTGAGTCCATGTTCATGGACAATATCCTTAAAATATTTATATATGACTTGTGTCCCTTTATTTTCTCTCCTTGGTTAATACCCCTAGACCTATCCTTGGTGCATGAAACCACCTGACGTCACACATATCCCAATTGGAGGCCAAATATACCCTTGAAAGAAACTTTGTAGTGGTTCAAGGACATGTGCATGGTTCATGAGCATTAAAAGTTTCATTTAGATCTTAAGACCCTTTATTTTCTCACATGACCATGGTCAC
>ML783579.1:143874-190123 GCA_009831015.1 Picea engelmannii | reverse complement strand
TCTGAACGGCTGAGGCATTGGTGCCCAGATCTATAGCTAATATATAATTGTGGACCCCCCCGACCGTTCTACCTTTAACGGTGGGGGGGGGTCCGGGAAGTTCGTTAAAGGAAGCACTCAGTTCTATGGTCCAGCAATGGGCACGCAGATGGACAGCTAACAATACTTTTCAGAACGCCCCGACCATTCTTCTTTTAACGATGGGGGAGGGGGGGGGGTCTGGAATGAAATGGTTTTCTGGCAGGCCCCCTGCTCTAACGTGGCAGGAATTTGTTTCACCAGAAATCCCCCGCTCCAAAACCATTTACCATTTACCACCTTTCTGACATATCATCTCCGCCTAGTGACATCACACCCCATTACCTCCCCTACATGTCGTGTCTCATAACTCTGTCAGCTCACTCCCTCTGGTCACCCGTTACAAGTCACCTCACACTTACTTTTCCCCCAATCAACATCCCCCACGTCACCATGTCATACCCGTCATTCATCCTTTACCTGCCATCTCACACTTCAAACGACCCATTGGCCATTTACTACAGGCTAATATATATGTTAGCTTACAGACCTGTCACTCACGCTCAAACAGATACCCATTCACTCAAAACTATCCCCGTTTCTACCATTTACACACCGCTCATTTTCTCCACACACCAGACAAATTATTTCCACTTCACTGATCTAGTCTTTGATCCAACCACAACCATTACTCGCTAACATTTTGTGTTTAAATTGTAGGTATTTTCGCAGTAATGGCACCAAAGTTTAAAAGAGAAGAAGTGGAGGAAAATTCATTCCTCCCACCTCCTGTCGACCTCGACGGGATCCTATTAGCTGACAAGGATTACTTAATCTAAGAGACAAAGTGTGAATTTGATTTCGTAGATTTACAGTCATGGTTTAAGGACACATTCATAGACCAAAGCGATGAAATCAGGCTCTGGGAGTCCAAACTTCCTCTCTATCTATTTCCACAAGTTCACCACTTCCCTGAATTCATTCTAAAATGTCAAGCTCATTACCTCCCTGACCAGAGAACCATAGTTTCTTCGTCTGGAGAAACTCTTTTCTCTATCATGTTAGACGCCATTGATCATATGCTACAGATATCTAGAGCAGAATCCGCCTCCTCTTTCAACCCTAAAATCCTAACAGAGTTGTACCAAAACATGTCTTTTCCCCAAAGAGCCCAATTTTTTTTATCTTTTCCTCCCTCAGGATACCCATCTCCCCAAGACAAACCCCCCATACCCTTCTTCCCTATTCTCAGAAAGGGGAAACCAAGTGATTTCATCAATCTATTCTCTACTTGGCTATTTTTCGAACGAATGGGTAGACGAACCTATATTGGGTTTCCTATCCATTTTTTCATCTAAGGAAAAATCTACCATCTAGTTCGACTACAGCACTTTCCTGGCAGAGAACATCCATGATCAACTTTCAAGATTCTCTACAGAGGGCATGTTCCGGTATTCCTGAATACTAGCTTACATGTTCATCTTCTTTTAGGCAGAAAGGTTCTCCCTATCGATGCAGAAAATGGACAAGGATGGAAAACCACAGGCAGTAACATCTTGGACCTCATTGCTCAGAAGGAACTCGACAGAGTTCAGCTTCAAACAATTCATCGAGCAATTCTACCATCTTGTGGTGAGCATGCTCAGTGGTAGGCCCAAGCCCAGAATAAATGAAGAGATCCAGAGAATTTTACACCTCTCGAACCTTGCAAAAATGGGAGATTGGTACCTGTATCAGAACTACACAGAAATCAAAGTATACGGGTGCGAGCTAGATCCATTTAAGTTTCCCAAGTATTTTCCAATGAGGATATTTTCTCTTGAGTATATAAGACAGATGATAAATTCGGATGACATACATTTTGTGTCTCTGAAGAAGAAACATCAGTTGAGGATCAAGGGGTAGATAGGGTCCTTTATCTGTAATAGTCGAGTTGTTGACGAAGAGGCAAATAAAATTTTGAGGGAAATAAAGCTTGACACAAGATTCATGTGGCACTATGATCTATGGGGAACCATTACAGAGATGAGAGTGAAGAACGAAAATATCACATATGTTCATGCACCCAAGCCAAAGATAAAGAAATTTGTGAATCAAACGGAGTGGGAGGCGAATACTCTGGAAGAGGTAGAGATGCAGTCTCCTCAAATTATTATCTCTCAAACAAATACACCGTAGATCCTTAAAGAGAAAATACCCAGAAAGGATACTTCTTCTCCTATCACCAAAGTCTCAGCTGAGGAGTTTCAGATATAAACCAAAAAGAAGAAATCCAGTCATACGAATGAGACGACTGGTGAAAAGAAAACATCGCCCATCATAGCTACGAAGGATGATGAATCACCTCTTATCACAAGAAATCAACAGATGATGTCTACAAATTCATCCAAGAAGTAGACTAATATTTCACTGGTCAATCTCCCAAGTCAAGGAGGTACAAAACTGAGTGTTTTCGAGAAATATGATATGATAAAAAAGAAGAATCAGATGTTGACAAGTAGCACCTATGCTCAGTTCTTGAAGCAAACTTCCATGGCACAACACAAACTTTTTTCTACATTTGATATAGAGAAAGGAAAGATGCATATGGATTTCTTACAAGCACAAGTTCCCGACCCTAAGGTGATCACCAATTACAAGAGAGAAAAATTTGAATTCAACACCAAAGATGTACACCCAGCTAATCAAATGGACCTACATCGGCAGACTGGGAAAATCATATTCTACACTTTGAAAAATGTTTCTACTACTGCTGCTAAATTACAAGTTTCTCTAAACAATGTTCAAACACAATTGAAGATGGAGAAGATATCATCCTTCGCAAAGGACAAAAGAATTAAATCTTTGGAAGATTTGGTGCTCAAGATTGGATATGACCCATCAAACGTAAAAGCGGCGGAGGAGATGGTCAAGAAGAAGAATTCTAACATAGCATCCCTGAGAAAGCAATTGAAACTGCCACCTACAGAAGACTCGTAGGCAAAGGAGATAGCCGAAATGGAAGGTGAAAAGGATGAAATTCTCAAGTTTATTATGGAACAAAATGCGCAATTAAAAGAAATGGAAGCAGAGCTAGAACGACTGGTGAAAGAGAAAGAACAATCAACACCCATGGAAGTAATTCCATTGTGTGTGGTTCCACTTGTAGGAGTTAGTACTGCAACTGTAGTAGTAACCTCCACAATAGATATTCCGCCAGACACTCCACTGTTAGCTCTAGAAAAGAAAGTAGAACTATCAAAGTCCATGGAGGAAATGATCTTACAGGAAATGGAGATCAACAGACTGAAAAGGGAGGTTGAAAGTATTTAGGAGCTCAAGAGATCTTACTAGACGAGTTTCCAAATTGAAAAGAAAAAAACAAAAAAACTCAAACAGGAACTACAACAGATGCAAAAGAAAATAGTGGCGGGAAAAACACTTGTCGAAGATAAGGAGAAGATTTGGATAGATATATCCAAGTCCATAAAAGAGATTTGTCCTATGGTGCAAATCATGTTGGAACAAAACAAACTAGTGTTGAGGAGCAGACAGGCCATTGATAAGATAAAAAGAGACCTAGGGGACATGCCCACTGAAGCAAATGAAATCATTGGATTTTTGAATTCAAAGACCAAAGAAGATCTAGAAGACCTACAAATCGAAGACAGGACCGAAACCATCCTCGAAGTCAAGAGAATTCTAACCAAAAGGGGGTTGATGTTGCAGCTGGAGGAGAAAGTCCAGAACATGGATGTCGGAGTTCAGAAAATTTTCAGCAAAATTGATGCCTTGTAGAAGAAAGGTTTTCCCAGTTGGCTGGTTTTGAACGATAAGCTAATGACCTTATATGACTACAAGAAGAATATTTCCATGGTGGCAAAGGATAGTTCCAAGTTATTGAGAATATAGGGAAGTATTACAGGCAAGGCATTCTTAGAGACTTTGGAGCCATACCTCAACATACAACATGAGATCAAGTATATTTTTAATTTCAAGCCGACATTTGCCAAGTATACAGAAGTGGATGAGATCTACCGGAGAATTCTCAAAGTCACCACACCCAGTCAACTAAGGTGGGAGGAGTTGCGAAACTTAATCGAAAGATAGATGACGTGTATCATCTAAGTCATCATTCACAACATCCAAATTCATGTGAATGACTCACCAACGGTCGTCCAAGAAAAATCAGCATGAAGTTTCGACACATCATCAACAGTTTCTATATTTTTGTATTATGTTATTTAGTTGGTTAGATTTAGCATCTTTCACAACCTGATCATTTATGACAGGATCGTTGTAACTTTTGATTATAAATACTTCCAGCTTCGAAGTATTGAGGGTTGATCTCATGCACAAGCAAGTTGAAGCACTGTAATTTTTATCAAGGGACCTACCAGTAATAAAAGAGAGATTTTCACAGGATTCATGCATGTTAACTATTGGTGATGTGTTCTTTTCATTGTTAATGGTGTTTCTATCTTCGTAATCACATATATTTTCTTCTCTGATCATTTAGGAGTCAAGTTGAAGAACTTATTTCATATACTCTGTTTACAACTTTTAAAAGATCGTATTGTTTGTCTTCTAACAATACGATAAAGAAATTCTTAAATGCTTCTTTATTCTTAGTGTTTATCTCATCTTTTTTCTATCCATCTTTTTATTCCTAAAGAATCTAGTATCTTTCATTATCCTTCCCTGTGAAAGTATCCTTTAAAAAGTTGTTCTTTGATCTCAAGTTTTATAATACAGACCCCATAGCCCAATGGATGCGTGATTTATATTTCAGCCATTTTTTAAAAAACAAAAAACAAACGACACTGTCTATTCATTTAACTAGCCTAAAATATGAAACCTAAAACAAAGATAAATCTTACAGAGAGATCCCTCTCTGAAACTAGAAGGGATAGATCCTAGTTTCGAAGTGGTTGGATAAGGTTACCTCTGATAAATTATTTCTACCTCTTAACAACCTCTGGAGAATTTACAGGGCGATAACATAGTGGCGACCATACTGGGGAAGAACTAAAACAAACTTTCCACCCCTTGTTTTCTTTCCCCTAGAACAAAGACGACTTTATTTTTGGAAAAAATGCAAACCCTAATCTTTACCTAGAAATAATGTTCAGAGGTTGTTAAAGTTTGTGTATAAATAACCAAAATATCCAAAGGTAGAATAAAATCAATAGTTCAAGCTCCCAAAAGAATTTCTACCAGATCTCATCCTGAACCAGAACCTGAAATAGTAATAGATAATCCTGAAAGACTACTCAAGAAGAAAAGCACTGCAGAAATTTTGAGGAGTAATAGCCCACTTCCGAGGTCTTTTTCCATCCCAGAAAAGTTAGTTGTTCTTCCAGACCTTGAGTTTGATATACCCTTTCGAACAAGTCTTTTCAAGACAAAATCTAATATTTTTGTCAGTTAAACAGTCTTAGCCCAAACCATTTTTCAGCCCAGGACCCCTGAGATACTTTCTCCTAGAGATGAGGTTGATCAACGTTTTCACACCGAGACTGATAAGCTCGAAGACCTAGTCGCAAATCTTGGTCAAGATTTAGGCAAGCTCCATCTTCAGCAGTCCATCGAACTTCCTTCTTCAACTATTGCTGCAGTTTTTGTGAAACTTACACCAGGTCACTCCATTCCTCCAAGCCCTTCGTCCTCTATATCTTCGGGCATTTCCTCTCCTGTCACACAGGCTGTTTTTTAGCCTCCTCCAACAATCATGGTGGCAGGATATGCTCCATTAGTATTGGTTGCTCCTTTACATAACATGCCCCAATATTATCAAACTAGACTTCCACAGTTTGATAGTACTTGTCCCTTGAATGCACAACAACATGTTGACAAAATGAATGATTACTTTGACCTGCAAGAAGTAGATGAAGTTGATGTGCAGATAAGATTATTTGCACAAAGCCTAACTAGAGACATGAAAAAGTGGTTCAAAACTTTATGTACTGCTACCATTACTAATATTATTGTTTTTCATCAGACTTTCCTGGACCAATGGGAGGTCAATAAAAATCCTCTCCAAATTCTGTCAGAATATGAGAACATTAGAAGAAACCAAGGAGAGATAGTGAAGGATTACTACACTCGTTTCAACAATCTATGCAATGTTATCCCGACTGAAATCAAACCACCATAAGGTTTGACATTAATAAAGTTCCCTGGTGGTTTTGATGCTAACATGTCATATCAATTAAGGGAAAGAAACGCAGCAACTTTGGAAGACATGAAAAAAAGTGGTGTCAGTGTAGAAGCAAATATTTTGGCGAGAAGGGCTAGGAAGAGAACAGAAAAGAGAGTCAATATCAAGGAAGAACCTTCTACTTCCTCATATGATGCCAAACTAGATTCTCTAGCTAGAGCTATGGAGAAAATGATGGAGAGACTCACCATAACTGACAATAACCCACCTAGGGAGAACCAAGCTACCCCTCAAATCAGAAACGCCAACTTTAGGAGAAATCCACCTCAGATTAGACAAAGAGATCCTAGAGATCAACGAGAACAAAGGAGACCTGATCTGCAGATTAGACCACCTCTCCAGGAAAACTATGTTGATGACGGGGAGGAATTTACTGAGGAGTTTTATGATGCTCATATAAATCTAATGGGTGATCATGATCACGATCATAAGTCTATTTTCCTCACCCAAGAAGAACATGAAATCTTTCTCCTCTCGCAAACAAAGGTAAATGAGGAAGCTGAGAAAACAGAATAGCAAGCCTTTGAGAATGCTATAATGGAGGTTCACAGGAAATATAACTTGAGGAGTAAGAAGACTAAACAGAATTCTCTGAAGAAGGTTGTTGAAACCAAGAAAACCTCAGAAAATCCTCCTAAGAAAGCCCCTGGGTGTAATGACGTTGAATATTTTGCACAAAAAACTCCAAAACTTCTTAAGAGAACAAGTCAGACAAAAGTTTCATCAACCATTCAAAAAGGTGAACCTCTCCACAAAGTTTCTATCGATAAATCAGAAGTACAAATTTTAAACAAAACCACCTCTCTTTTCAGCGTTGTAGGGGAACTAGCAAAATTGAAGATTCCCATTCCCCTCTTCGAGTTGATGAACAAGAACGCTTGTAGGTCTCAGGTGATAAAATATTTAAGTATTGAACCCGATATGGGTACCAAAGCCTTGAATGTAGGATCTTTACTCTACTCTAACACAGTAAAGCATGTTGATGACCAACCTGAGCTCATGTTTGGTCCTGAAGTTGACCGTCAAATTGATAATGGCGTCATGGCCAATTTTTACATCAGCCTAAATATCCATGATCTGATATTGCACAATGCTATGCTGGATTCGAGTGCCTCTCACAACCTAATGACCAAAGTCGTGATGGAAAATTTGGGACTCAAGGTCACCAGACCTTACAAAGATTTGCATTCTTTCGACTCTAGCAAGGTCAAATGTATAGGCATGATTAAAGACTTATGTATCACCTTGGCTCAAATCCCGAAAAAACATTTAGTGATGGACATCATCGTGGCAGACATTCACCCCAATTATGGTATGTTTCTATCAAGGTATTGGGGAGCTAAATTGAGAGGAACCCTGCAGCTAGATATGTCCTATGCTACCATTCTAGTTTTCGTTCAACAAAGAAGACTTTACAGGGAAACACTAATGAATTATATGGTCAATAGCTAGGAAAAGCCACACAATTACCCACTATATTCCACACACTCTGACCTAGATTCTTTTATTCTATATAATGATGGTGATCTTGAAGAACAAATCGGACAACTGGAAGATGATGCACCTGATCCAAAGGACAATAAAGAAGTTGTCAAAGTAAGAAAAACCATGGTTGAAGAAAATGAGGAATTGCCAGCAGACTTCTGGAGCATGGACTTCGATGGTGTTGTGAGTAAAGAAGGAGATGGAGCCGAAGTGTGGATTCATAAGCACAGATCAAAGTACTTCAAGAATCATTCCTATAAACTAAACTTCCAATGTACTAAAAACGTAGCCGAGTACAAGGCTTTAATGCTCGGCCTGAAATTATTGAAGAAAGTTGGTGCTAAGTAGATAATGGTAAGAGGTGATTCTGAATTAATTATCAAGCAAATCAAAGGTGAGTGTGCAGAAAAACATCCCAGACTTAGAGCCTATAGAAATCTTGTTTTAGATTCTCTCCAATTCTTTACTAAGGTTGATTTGCAGGTGATTCCTAGAGGACAAAATATACTCGTAGACGGACTGGCTACGTCAGAAGCTACCTGTAAAATCCCTTTTTGTCCCACTCGCAAGTACACAATGGAGGTGAAGTGCAGACCCACCGTTCCTAACAACATCAGATATTGATAGGTATTTGGAAATGATGATCAAATTGAAGATTTCCTACAATGTAAAAATGATTTTGAATGTACAAACATAGATTTAGAATAGAATGGAGAATTTGTAAATAAATCTGTTTTTGAGAATGGCAGTGTAAATACAATAGATGTTGAAGAAATCAATGAAAATGATGTAGATTCTGATATCTTGCAGTTGAAAAATAATGTGTTACCTAGAGGTTTAGTTCCGTTGGAATACTTGTTTGATTTTAACGATGTGCCCAAAAAAACAAAAATTGAAGCTAGCGGTAAAGAGGTCAGAGACTGTAACATAGGAACAAAAGAAAACCCCAAAATGATAAAACTGTCTAAATCCCTTCCACCAGAGAAAAAAAGAAAATACATTGAACTTTTTAAGGAATATATAGATGTTTTTGCCTGGGGCTATGAGGACTTAAAATCCTATGACACAAGCATCATACAGCACTGGATTCCTATAAAAGAAGAACACAAACCTTTCAGGCAGAAACTTAGGAGAATTAATCCCAAGTTGCTTCCCCTGATAGAGAAAGAAATCAAAAAGATGTATGATTCCAATATTATAGTCCCTTTGATATTTTTCAAATGGGTTTCAAATCTAGTTCCAACCAGGAAGAAAACTAGAAAGATCAGGCTCTGTATAGATTTCAGAAATATGAACAAAGTCTCCCTCAAAGACAATTACCCTTTACCCAAAATGGACCATATTTTATAAAGGGTGGTCGGATCCAGTAGGATATCCTTACTGGACGGTTTCTATGGTTACAACCAAGTTCTGGTCCATCCAGAAGATCAAGAGAAGACAACCTTTACCACACCCTGGGGAACCTTCATGTATGTGAAGATGCCTTTTGGTCTGATGAACATTGGGGCTACTTTCCAAAGAGCAATGGATATTGCCTTTGTGGATGAGACTAGGAAATTTATATTCATTTATCTGGATGATGTAATTGTTTACTCCAAATCCAAGGAAAAACATTTGCTCCACCTCAGACGTGTGTTTGAGAAGTGCAGGAAATTTAGGATTTCATTAAATCCTAAGAAAAGCCTTTTCAGGTTAGAGGAAGGTAAACTACTGGGACACATAATCTCAAAAGAAGGAATTAAAATAGATCCCAGCAGGATAGAATATATCCAAAAGGTGGAACACCCTAGGAACATCAAAGAACTGCAATCTTTCATTGGCAAAATAAATTTCCTTAGAAGATTCATACCAAACATGGTCGAGCTTCTTAGGAATATTACCAATATGTTGAAAAAAGACACAAAAATCAAATGGAGCGTCGAGTCCAAACAGTCATTTGATCGGGTGAAACATGCTCTCACCCAAGCCCCAGTTCTGATTAGCCCAGACTATACCAAAGAATTTTATCTTTTCTCTTTCGCATCTGAGCACACTATAGCAGCAGTATTGTTGCAGAAAAATAGTGAAGGGTATGAGCAACCCATATCCTTTTTTAGCAAAGCTTTAAGAGACGTAGATTTGAATTATAACATTATGGAGAAACAAGCCTTCGCTCTGGTAAAGGCTATAAAATATTTTATGGTCTATATTCTCCACTCTCACACAATTGCATATGTCCCAAACATAGTGGTCAAAGATATTTTGACCCATGATAATCCAGATGGCAAAAGAGGAAAATGGATTGCAGTCATTCTAGAATACGACATTGAAATAAAACCTACTAAACTGATCAAAGGACAGGGTTTGGCCAAACTAATGGCTGAGTCTAATTTTCATGCTTTAGATATTAACTTTTTTGCTGCAGTAGACAGACTGGAAGACCAGGCGACTCTAAACATAGAATAGGCATTCTTAAATTCCCCTTGGTACGCAGACCTCATTTTTGTACTCCACAATTTACAGGCTCCTCCAGGTTTGACTAAGACCAAAGCTAGATTTATTAAATTGAAAGAATTAAAATTTTGTATTCTGGAAGGAAAACTCTATTGGAAAGATCCTAGTGGTATCTTGCTTAATTGCTTGTTAAAAGATGAAGATGACAAAGTTCTTCAAGATTTTCATGAAGGAGACTGTGGTGGGCACATGAGTTGGAAGACCACAACTAACAAGATTCTGAGAGTCGGATTTTACTGGCCTACTCTATTTGTTGACGTTAATTCGAAGGTTACTTCTTGCCACCAATGTCAGATTTTTGAAAGTAGAAGGAAGCTTCCGCCCCTCACAATGAAACCTATCTCTGTTTAATCTCCTTTACAACAGTGGGGGATAGACTTCATTGGTGAAGTACATCCTCCCTCTTCGGGCCAACATAAATGGATCTTCACATCCACAGACTACTTCACCAAGTGGATCAAGGCTGTACCATGCATGCAAGCTACTAACTCTGTCATCATCATGTTTTTAGAAACTAACATTTTGTCTCGTTTTGGATGCCCCAGAAAAATTATAGTTGACAATCCAGCGGCTTTTAGATCCAAAAGGCTCGTAGATTTTTGTAATCAATATCATATTACTTTGGGAAATTCGATGGCTTATTATCCACAGGTAAATGGGTTAGCTGAGTCTTCTAACAAAAGTCTGGTGAACATCCTCAGAAAGACACTACAGGAAAACAAAAAATCATGGCATAATAAGTTGGTTTTCACACTCTAGGCTGACAGAATTAGCACCAAAAGATCGATTGGTATGTCTCCATATGAGTTGGTGTATGGAATCAAGGTAGTTTTTCCCCTTTCATTAGGAGTTTCTGTCATGAAACTATTACAGGAAACACAATAAGAACCAAACAATGTCCAGCGAAGAATAAATCAAATAATCCACCTAATGCAGTCCAGAGAAGAAGTTTACAATATAACTCAAGTGATCCAGGAAAATATTAAAAATATTTACAACAAGAGAACCAAAAAGGATAACTTTGAATTACGTGATCTAGTTTTGAGGTGGGACTCCATAAATGAATATAAAGGTAAACATGGAAAGTTCAATAGTTGGTGGAAGTGTCCTTACACCATTCAAGCCTTCAGAGGAAATAATTCTTTTCTACTTGCTAATACTGATGGATCAGACCTGCTAGGGGGACCCATAAATGGCAGGATTTGAAGCATTACTTGCCAGCACAATAGAGATATCACCATTCCATTCCATTGTATATATCATTTCTTTTACAAGTCTTTTAGGTGTAGGTGTTTTTGTTAAGGTGTTTGAAGCCCGCGGAGAAGGTTGTAAGACACTGAAAATGTCATCAAAATTTCCAAAATAAAGCAAGGCAGATAACAGAAGAAGCTCTAGAAGAAATTCTTCAAGGCCATAAAAAGCAGGACTCTTGGCATCTCGCAAGGAGAATACCATCCCCAGGTGGAGCCACTGTTAGAACCCTATAATTTATAGGATCAAATGTTGATTGTATTTTTGTACCTTTAGTGTTTTTGACTTGCAGGGATTACTGCATTCTGAAAAAGAAAGAAAAAAAAAAGAAAAAGAAAGAATGAAAGAAAAAAAATGAGAAAAGAATAAAAGAGGGCATAGAAGAAATTAAATAAATCCCCATGCAATAACAATGGCTTGATCCATACAATCTAAGCATGGCCAAGTCTTTTTAAATTGATGTTGATAGGATTAATGAATAAGATTGGCTAAAATGTTTAATCTTGGCCAAGTAGATAGGCTAGCTAGTGAATAAATTTGACCAAACTGCCTAATCTTGGTCAAATAACCCTAAGGTAGATTAATTTCTTAGTCCAATAGTTTAATCTGGGCTAAATGTCATAGGGAAGTAGGTTAGAACTTAGGTTAGAGCATAGGTTAGTTTTCTTGATTTCAATAAAAAATGCATGATGATCGATGTTGATTCATATCTTTGAAGTTTGAAAGTATGTTGCCTGACCCCCATGGAAACAAAAGTAGGGAAAGTTGAGCAAACCCACAAAAAGGTGCAAGCCTAACTCTCCATTGTAAACATGATTTTGAGCTGGAAAATTAAAGAGAGTACACAGATGAACGGCTGAGACACCAGTGTTTAGATCAATGGTCAACAAGATTTTANGGGGGGGGGGGAGGGGGGGTCCTGAATGATGAGTAACAAGAATGCACATCTGAACGGCTGAGGAATTGGTGCCCAGATCTACGACTGAGATATAATTACGGACCCCCCCAACCTTTCTACCTTTAACGATGGGGGGGGTCTGGAAAGCTCGTTAAAAAAAGCACTCAGTTCTACGATCAAACAACGGGCACGCGGATGGATGGCTGGCAATATTTTTGGATCCCCCACCCCAACCATTCTTCTTTTAATGATGGGGGGGGGTCCAAAATTAAATGGTTTTCTAGCGGGCCCCCTGCTCTAACATGGCAGGAATCTATTTCACCAGAACTCCCCCGCTCCAAAACCATTTCCCATTTACCACCTTTCTGACATACGGCCACCTCTTAGTGACATCACACCCCATTACCTCCCCTACATGTCTCGTATCATAACTATGTCAACTCACTCCCTCTAGTCACCCGTTACAAGTCACCTCAGACTTACTTTTCCCCCAATCAACTTCCCCCACATCACCCTGTCGTACCTGTCATCCATACTTTACCTTCCATCTCACACTTCAAACAACTCGTTGCCCATTTACTACACGCTAACATATCTGTTAGCCTGCGGACCTGTCACCCACGCTCAAACGGATACCCATTCACTCAAAACTATCCTCGTTTCTGCCATTTACACAATGATCATTTTCTCCGCACACCAGACAAATTCTTTCCACTTCATTGATCCAGAATTTGATCCAACCACAGCCATTACCCGCTAACATTTTGTGTTTAAATTGCAGGTATTTTCACAATAATGGCACCAAAGTTTAAAAGATCAGAGGCCGAGGAAAATCCTCTCCTCCCACCTCCTGTCGACCTTGAAAAGATCCCATTAGCTGACAAGGATTACTTAATCTGAGAGACAAAGTGAGAATTTGATTTCACATATTTACAGTCATGGTTTAAGGACACATTCATAGACCAAAGCGATGAAATCAGGTTATGGGAGTCCAACCTTCCTCTTTATTTGTTTCCCCAAGTCCACCACTTCCCTGAATTCGCTTTAAAATGTCAAGCTCATTACCTCCCTAAATAGAGAACCATAGTTTCTTTGTCTAGAGAAACTCTTTTCTCTATCATGCCAGATGCCATTGATCAAATGCTACAGATATCTAGAGCAGAATCTACCTCCCCTTTCAACCTTGAAATCCTAACAGAGTTGTACCAAAACCTGTCCTTTCTCCAAAGAGCCCAATTTTCTGAGCTTTTCCTCCCTCGGGATGCCCAGCTCCCCAAAACAAACCCCCCATACCCTTCTTCCCTGTTCTCAGAAAGGGAAAACCAAGTGATTTCATCACTCTGTTCTCTACTTGGTTGTTTTTCAGACGAATGGGTAGATGAACCTATATTGGGTTTCCTATCCATTATTTCAGCTAAGGAAAAAGCTATCATCTAGTTCAACTACAGCACTTTCCTGGCAGAGAACATCCACGATCAACTTTCAATATTCGCCACAGAGGGCATGTTCTCGTATTCCTCGATATTGGCTTACATGTTCATCTTCTTTGAGGTAGAAAGGTTCTCCTTCTCGATGAAAAAAATGGACAAGGATGAAAAACCACAGGCAGTAACATCTTGGACCTCATTGCTCAGAAGTAACTCGACAGATTTAAGCTTCAAACAGTTCATTGAGTAGTTCTACCATCCTGTGGTGAGAATTCTCAATGGTAGGCCCAAGCCTAGGATAAATTAAGAGATCCATAGAATTTTACACCTTGCGGACCTCACAAAAATGGGAGATCGGTACCTATATCAAAACTACACAGAAATCAGAGTATACAGGTACGAGCTAGCTCCATTTAAGCTACCCAAGTATTTGTCGGTGAGGATATTTTCTATTGAGTATATAAGACATATGATAAATTCGGATGGCATACATTTTGTGTCTTTGAAGAAGAAACAACAGCTGAGGATCAAGGGGAAGATAGGGTCCTTTATCTGCAATAGTCAAGCTGTCAGGGAAGAGGTAGATAAAATTTTGAGGGAAATGAAGTTTGACACAAGATTCTTGTGGCACTATGATCCATGGGGAACCATTACAGAGATGAGAGTGAAGAAAAAAAATATCCCATATGTTCATGCACCCAAGCCAGAGATAGAGAAATTTGTAAATCAAATGGAGTGGAGGCGAACACTCTGGAAGAGGTAGAGCTGCAGTCTCCTCAAATTATTATCTCTCAAAAAAATACACCGCAAATCCCTCAAGAGAAAAGACCCAGAAAGGGTACTTATTCTCTTGTCACTGAATTCTTAGCTGAGGAGTTTCAGATATACACCAAAAAGTAGAAATCCAGTCATATGGCTGAGACGACTAGTGAAAAGGAAACATCACCCATCATAACTATGAAGGACGATGAATCACCTCTTATCGAAAGCAATCAACAGAACATGTTTACTTCTTCATCCAAGAAGCAGACTAATATTTCACTGGTCAATCTGCCAAGTCAAGGAGGTGCAAAACTGAGTGTTTTCAAGAAATATGATATGATAAAAAAGAAGAATCAGATGTTGACAAGTAGCACCTATGCTCAGTTCTTGAAGCAAGCATCCATGGCACATCACAGAATTTTGTCTGCATTTGATACAAAGAAAGGCAAGATGCATATGGATTTCTTACAAGCACAAGTGCTGGACCCTAAGGTGATCATCGATTACAAGAGAGAAACTTTTGAATTCAACACCAAATATGTACACCCAGCTGATCAAATGGACCTACATCGGCAGACTGGGGAAATGGTATTCTACACTTTGGAAAAATTTTCTACTACTGCTGCTAAATTGCAAATTTCTCTGAACAATGTTCAGACACAATGGAAGCTGGAGAAGATATCGTTCTTCACTAAGAACAACAGTATTAAATCTTTGGAAGAGATGGTGCTCAAGATTGGATATGACCAATCAAAGGTAAAAGCGACAGAGGAGATGGTCAAGAAGAAGAATGTTGGCACAGAATCCCTAAGAAAGAAATTGAAATTGCCACCTATATAAGACTCACAGGCAAAGGAGATAGCTGAAATGGAAGGTGAAAAGGATGACATTCTCAAGTTGATTATGGAACAGAATGTGCAATTAAAGGAAATGGAAGCAGATCTGGAACGATTGGTGAAAGAGAAAGAAAAATCAACACCCATGGAAGTAATTCCATTGTGTGTGGTTCCACTTGCAGGAGTTAGTACCGCAACTGTAGCAGCAACCTCCACAATAGAAATATCATCAGATGCTCCACTATCAGCTCTGGAAAAGACAGTAGAAATATCAAAGTCCATGGAGGAAATGAACTTATAGGAAACGGAGATCAGCAGAATGAAAAGTGAGGTTGAAATTCTTTAGGATCTCAAGAGCTCTTACTAGATGAGTTTCCAAATCAAAAAGAAAACCACGGAAAAACTCAAACGGGAAATATAGGAGATGCAAAAGAAAACAGTGGCGGGAAAAACACTTGTCGAAGCTAAGGAGAAGATTTGGATGGATATCTCCGAGTTCATAAAGGATATTTGGCCTATGGTGAAAATCATGTTCGAACAAAATAAACTAGTGTTGAGGACCATACAGGCCATTGATAAGATAAAAAGAGAGCTGGGGGACATGCCCACTGAAGCAAACAAAATCATTCGATTTTTGAATTCAAAGACCATAGAAGAGCTAGAAAACCTACAAATTGAAGACAAGACCGAAACCATCCTCGAATTCAAGAGAATTCTGACCAAAAGGGGGTTGATGTTGCAGCTGGAGGAGAAAGTCTAGAACATGGACATCGGAGTTCAAAAAAATTTCAGCAAAATTGATGCCTTGCAGAAGAAAGGTTTTCCCGGTTGGTTGGTTGTGAACAATAAGTTAATGACCTTATCTGACTACAAGCAGAAGATTTCCATGGTGGCAAAGGACAGTTCCAAGTTCTCAGGAATACAGGGCAATATTACAGGCAAGGTGTTCTTAGAGACTTTGTAGCCAAACCTCAGCATATAGCATGAGATCAAGTATATTTTTACTGTCAAGCCGACATTTTCCAAGTATACAGAAGTGGATGAGATCTACCGGAGAATGCTCAAAGTCACCACACCCAGTCAGCAAAGGTGGGAGGAGTTGTACAACTTAATCGAATGATAGATGACATGTATTATCTAAGTCATCATGCACAGCATCCAAAGTCATGTGAATGACTCACCAACGGTCGTCCTAGAAAAATCAGCATGAAGTTTCGACACATCATCAACAGTTGCTATATTTTTGTATTATGTTATTTAGTTGGTTAGATTTAGCATCTTTCATGACATGATCATTTATGACAGGATCATTGTAACTTTTGATTATAAATACTTCAATATTCTAAGTATTGAGGGTTGATCTCATGCCTAAGCAAGCTGAAGCACTGTAATTTTTATCAAGGGATTTACCAGTAATAAAAGAGAGATTTTCACAGGATTCATGCATGTTAACTATTGGTAGTGTGTTCTTTTCATTGTTAATGGTTTTTTTGTCTTCGTAATCACATATATTTTCTTCTTTGATCCTTTAGAAGGAGTCAAGTTGCAGAACTTATTTCATATACTCTATTTACGACTTTCAAAATATTTTATTGTTTGTCTTCTAACAATACGATAAAGAAATTCTTAAATGCTTCTTTATTCTTAGTGTTTATCTCATCTTTCTGCTATCTATATTTTTATTCCTAAAGAATCCAGTAGCTTTCATTATCCTGCCCTATGAAAGTATCCTTTAAAAATCTGTTATTTGATCTCAAGTTTTATAATACAGACCCCATAGCCCAATGGATGCATGATTTATATTTCNAAAAAAAAAAAACGACATTGTCTATTCATTTAACTAGCCTAAAATCTGAAACCTGAAACAAAGATAAATCTTACAGAGATATCCCTCTTTGAAACTGGAAGGGCTAGATCCCAGTTTAGAAGTGGTTGGATAAGGTTACCTCTGATAAATTCTTTATACCTCTTAACAACCTTTGGATAATTTACAGGGCAATAATACCTGTGATAGATAAGGAACTATCTTCTACTACAACATGCAACATAAGGAATATAGTCACTTTATGTACTTCATAGTCCCTTAGATATATTATTCTCTCTATTTCTCTTTAGTGTGGATAGAAATAGCTTGATCTATTGTATTATTTCTAAGAATTTCCTAAAAGAACTATATTTGTCTCTCAAGGATATAAAGAGTATATAATGGATAGTGAATGGTGAATTGTTATCTTCCCTATCCTATATTCTCACCTACAACCACTATATTTCATCCAAAGTCTACAATTTTCCTCTTCTTTATGCTGATTTTGGTTAATTTCCAAATTGGTATGGGTTGGAAATGGAGAATAAAACATGAAATATGTAGATAATTAATGTTAGAGTGTTTCCCACAATGTTGTTGTTGACAATGATATCATTGGTGGAAATGATGGATGACATTACCTATAACTAGAAGAATGTAGGACTCTTACACTTCCCATGGCATGAAGATTTTACTCAACCCATGATCCCATTATTATGTGAAAATACTTTCCCCACCAAGCTCTTACATATATTCAAGGATTGGTTGATAAGTCAAAGAAGGTATATGGCTTCAATTAAGGCACATTGTAGAAAAATATGAGTTTTGAGAATGACCTTGGAGATAGAGAATTTATTTTCCCATAGGTCCCCTTTCATATTCCCCTATAGTGGAATCATAGTGCCTCTCATGCATTCATGTGTTTTCTATGGTGGGTTGCATCACCATACATTGAATCACTTGGAAGGCCTAATTACTATTTAACTATTTGAGTGAAGGTCATTAGTGTTGTGTTAGAGTCTTAGGATTGTGTTTTGTATTTGTAAAATAAACCATGTGAAACTCTTACATCAAAGCCATACATTGTCATTGACCTATTGAAATAAGTATTATCAAATAGTTNTTGTACCACCCGAGCACATATTTCAGTTTAGACACATTTTCTTTGAGTATTTCATCTTCTATATTGCATTATTTATTTTATATGTAACCTTGTAACCTTGAATGAGACTATTTTAGTGCACAATGAATTCCATATGGTTAATGATTTTATTTGAATCTCTCACTACAACCAACGATTGAGCACATGAACCTTTAGAAATTTTCAATCCTTTTCAAAGTGCATAATATTTTGCTTGGTTGTTGGAAAAAACACCAAGTCCCCATGCAAAAGAAGTTATTAATATAAATAATAAATAATGTCAATGTTTTCTATTGATAGTTATTAATATGGTAATATTAATATTAAAATTGCAGCCTAAAATAATTTTTAGTTTTTTTTTTATAAATAAATAGTGTTCATCGCAATTTCGACAACAATAATATACATGCGACGGATGTACTATATAAACAAAAAAAAAAAAATATGTCGTAAGTGCGACGACAAAAAAAAATGTTGTGATGCATTTTCTATATAAACAATGAAATGTTGTCGTTCCTACAATGCATTCGCTATATAAACAAAAAAAGGTTGCCGTCGCAAGTGCGACAACAAAAAAATTGCTATGACACATTTTCTATATAAACAATGGAATGTTGTCATTCCTGCGATGCATTCTTTATATATATATAAAAAATTCAACGCAAGTGCAACGACAACAAAAATTGTTGTGACGCATTTGCTATATAAACAATGAAATGTTGTCATTCCAAAGACGCATTCACTATATAAACAAAAAAAAGTTGTCGTCGCAATTGCGATGAAATGTTGGTTTCACTTAGTTTTCCTATATTGTCGTATTAGCTGCGATATTTCTTTTTTTGTCACAATTTTGAGAAGTTCCCTAGGGTCGTCGCTCTTGCGACATTAATTCAAGTTCGTCGAAATTCACACATGACATAAAATGACGTTTCAGAGACTCAAGATTCATCGCAATAGCCATGATATAACATTGCAAGAGCATCGAAATAGCCGTCGCAAAATGACCCAAATTTGCTAGTGTTTTTTTGAAATTTTTTCCAATTTTTGTTGCACTAAAACATTTGCTAGAAGGTGTAATCCTTATAGTGAATGGCATCGGAAACCCCTCTTTTTCACAAATGAGGTCCTTCATTTTGTTGTATGTTCTCCTCTTTTGTCCTCTGGTTCGTATGAGTAGGCATAACTCATGCATAAAAAAAATCGAAATGTTAATAAATGTCAATACATACAACAAATGATAAAGTTCTATTAATGAATGTAAATATATATGACAAATGATAAAATGTTATTATTACCAACATCTAAACAATAGAGTTTTAAAATACTTACAGCTCATATCACAAAGCAACACTACCCCTTAATCTTGGGGGTTTGTTTAGTCAATGGATGAAAATATATGGACCTTCCAAATTCATTTCCTCTCCTCTAATAAAGTCAGGAACTCTATGTAAAGGGATTTTTGCAACTCGATCAATTCTCAAGTTAGTTCCATATACTTCAAACCAGACTAAATATTTACCAAAAAATATGATCTTGTCTTTAGGGTCTTGCACCTTGAGTCCCATGATAATATGTCATTTTCCTTGTTTTCTCATTTTGTATCAATGTCTACAAACAATGTGAAAACATATTAGGAAAAATGTTTATCCATTCACAATATCTGCATTTTAAGCCTTCTCATACAATTAGAAACGATAATATTCTAAAGAATTCAATTGATTATCATAAACGCACACTCTGCTTGAATAGAACTAGGACACCAACAATAGGTGGTACTAGAATACATCCCATATTCAAGAGTGAATAAGGTACATAGATTATAGCTACTTATTAACAAGGTGACAATTTATGTGATGTTGTTTGATTTTTTGTTGAGGAATGTAGGTGGTTGCAGCAACAACAGAAGCCAAATTTAAAATTTATCGGAATAACATAGAGCTTGGTATTTATCATTGAATGGCTTATTACCTAGCCATTGTTGCATTGACTCATCTTATTTTAGTACCTAATCTTATTTTGTATATGCCATATTTGGGTGCTGAAAAGAATCCTATGTTTCTCTTTCCATTGATGTTTGTTTATGTATCTCTTGATATCTATGATATTTATTGTTATGTTCTATCTAATATTTATTATGCTATATAATCTGCTAGTATTGGATCAACTACTAGTTATTCATTCCTTTACCTGGAAACATAATATTCATACCCAGAAAAGGATATTCATCTATAAGTTGGGTTTATGCCTTTGCTTACTAGTATTAAATTGATAAGCCTAGGTAAGGCAAGCAACTATGTCAAGTGGATAAATAGTTGAAACAACAACATATCACTCATTCTTTTTAAACCTATAAAAGAGGGCATATTGTGCTAATAGAACCTTGAGTTTCTACTGGAGATAGGGATATTGTACTTGAACCACAACAATCGTGATTTTTAATATTTGAGGGATGTGCATTGAACCAATCCCAATAGAGGAGCTAGCTTATTTTTTAGTTTATAGTTACAACATCCAAACAAGACCCATTCATATTCTATTGTTTCTATGAGATTGTTATGATTATTTCTATCAAGGAATTTGGTATGAAAATTTCCTTCAAAAGTGATATTTTCAAAAGGTGTTGAAGACATGTGACAAAATCTCATTGGAAACATGGCTTCATTAATTGCAGTTTTATGATGATGCAAAAGTGAGGGATTTCATTTTTTCAAAGATTTCAAAGTATTGCAAGATTTCATTGACAGTTGGAAAATCAATGATCTTTATACAATGTCATTAAATTGGAAAATTGATAAGAAGCGTTTTGTATTGGTATCAATATTTTAAGTTTGGCAAGAAATTGATATCAAAATATTAAGTTCAGAAAGCATACAGAGAGAATATTGTACATAGATAATTGTAGAGAGAATAGGGTTCCCCTTCACTCAAATTTCGTTGACTAATAATGATACACACACCTTTTTGTTTTCACTCCTAGAAAGTACATCATATTAATACCGAAACATACAGGAAATTATCACATTTTGGAATATCATATTAGTGTTGACTTGACAACTTGCACATATTCTACTTCATTAAGAGAATGCCACTTGAGGAGAATTACACTCTACACTTTCAAATCTAGTAAAAAATGTCAAAAAAATCTATTCTCTCATGAGTTTTCACTTACCAACTTTCCAACCACTGCTTAGAATCAACAATCAATCTTCAAAATCATGTTTTGTTTTGGTTTAGGGTTTATATTGGGGTTTATATTGCGATAAAACATTATTGTGAACCTCTATGTACGAATGGAGGAAACAATTTAAATTTTATGTTTGAAGGGGATTAGTGATCATTCATTTCCCAAAATGTTTTCAAGTTTAACTGACGAAAATCCTTTATAAAAATGTAATGAAACTAGCCATGTCCTTAAAAAAAGAAAATTATTTTTCAAGGTTATCTCACAGTGGAGGAGGGAAGTTTGTTTCCATGATCTGGTATTTTGGTATGAATGCAAAATTTATGAGAGCATGTGCACAATTATGAATGGTATAAATTCTAATTTTAATATTGGGGAATTACATGCTTAATGGCACCCACATTCTCACCTTGACAATGCAAATTACAATATAAAAAGGATAGAACACAATTATCATTAGCTTCGAGCATTAGCCAAATCAGTCAATGCACTTTTGACAGCACATTGTTGGTAATCTAGTGCATTTTGCAAGTCTCGGTTCAATTTACAAAGAGTTAGGTGCACTAAGTCGCCACATGTTTTAGATTGGATATCGTAACAAAAATGGGGAAATGTGTTTGATTGATATGGACAAGGTGTTCTATTAAGATGTCAAGAAGCCAAGATTTGTTGTTGAGTAAGCAACTTTAATTGTTTATTTACTAGGTCATAGGAGGTCTTTCTAACTTTAGGACACAAATATTAATACATGTATACAAATTGTCATTGAAAGAGAAATATGTGAATATAACGTGAATGTGGTGATTTTCCGTGCTTACTCCCACAATGTGTAAAACAAAATGAAGTGTATAATGTAAATGATTCAATAAATCCTACAAGTAAGCATAGGAACCGAGTGGGAGATACGATGGGTGTGAAGGTCTTGTGTGGATGTTTTTGAGGAGGTCCATTTAGAGCCAAGATATAGACTTGCAATGTTATTTATTTCACTAACGATCAATTGATCATGTAGACTCCTAGTATTATATATAGGAGACTCTTAGTCTTATATGTTATCATAATTTATTTCTCTATCGATTGATCTTGTACACTTGCAATGGTATTTATTTTATGGTGAGACCGATCCACATGTAGTTATTCCATGGGAGATTGATCAATATCATGTGGTCATTACACAATGATAGCGACAATTATAGATATAATGTAAGTGGCAATCACGGATATAATTGTATGGTGATATTGAAGCACTTGTAGCAATTTTATTCTTTTTTCCACCCTACTAACTGTAAATGAATTTTATTTAGTATTAGGTAATGCGTCTAGAAAGTCATGTAGCAAACTTTCTAGAAAACTCCTTAAAATCTATGGCTACAAAAATAGACATTTCACTAGGGCACAATTTTTAATGTTATAATCAACATCGACTTATTAAGAGGAGTTTGAATCCCTACATATGTCATTGTCTACATGAGAAGAGTTTGAAATGAGTTGTAAATCATCCAGCAATGAATTTGTGATATCATAGGGAATCCACTGATAATTGGGTAGACACAAGGGTTCTCATGGGAGAAATTCTAATAGTAGTAATTAATGGAAGGATAGTGTTTCTTATATGTCATATTTTTCCAATGTGTATGTGTTATGTAGTTATTCCTAACTAGTTTGTTAAATTAAAAAGTTTCTAGGAGGAGAACTTGCAAGAGTCTGCATTAACCTACCAAATGAAAACTACCTGAGAAGAGGTGAAGGGAGTGGAGTGAAAAAAAAAATCTTTAAGATTGACATGAGGAGGATATTCTCTTACCTTATCTAATATTGTATCTATTCTACTTTGAATAGATCAACATTGAATTTTCTATATCGAAGCCCATGCTTAGACACAAAATAGAAAATTGCACTTGATTATGCATGTAGCATAGTTCATAGCACATGATTATGGTCACAACATAGCTCGATCACACTTGTTTCTTCTCATTCTGAGTGTAGTAGGAGATTAAATAGTGGATGGAGGGAGAAGAGGGAGAGATTTTTTGAAATTTTGGATAGAGGTGCTACCCCATGCCACCCTACATTCAATGAAAGTTGAAAGTTCACGGATGGAGGTTGGAAACAGATGGAAAACCACAAATAAACAGAGATGGATGTTGGAAACATATGGACTAGATAATACAAAGGGAATTAAATGGATGGGAGGAGCACAAGTTTGGAGCGTTGAAGATGAAACGCTTCTAGTTGTCGATAAGTAAAAAACATAGAATAGATAAGGAAACAAAAACAAATGGAAAAGAGATTGAAAAGTGTCATTGAAGACAAAAACACAACATGGTTTTCCAACATTATTCTTAAGTGTTCATTCATCTTAAATGATAAATATCCAATGTTCATTTGGTTTGAATGAAAACATTTCTTCATGCCTCCCTCATCGGGCATAGCCAATGTGAAATATTTTCCCTGGGAATACAATCCCACCATGCCTAATGCGAATGATTGCACAACTCAATTATAATATTTTTTCTCCATTAAAGATATTTTATGTCTCCATATATTGGAGATAGAGAAGGGCCTAGCATCTAGAGTGGATCTTGGCACATGGAGAGAGTGTTCTTCCTCCCTTCTCAAAGATGGTTGTTTCATCGTATGGTTCATTTTCTTGTATCATTTTCTTGGAGAAGAATCCCTGTCCTTTCTGAGCATGTGAACCATATTTGGTTTAGATGACTCTCTAAGCATGAAGTTTATAGTAGAATCTTGGGATAGCTTGCATATATTATCCAAGGAATCAAAGGGATGGTCAATGAAGATTAGGATATGCAGTAAATATTCTATCTGTTGGTCTCAGATAATGATGAAGGAAAGAATTGATTTATTTCTTATTCCAAGTGAGTTGCGATGAAAAACCAATAGATGACTTAAACAGGGTTATATATAGACCTCCTCTTTCAATAATTTTGACAAAAGATGATTTTTAGGAGAAGAGTGATGACCATCACTTGTACTCTCAGTAAAATGATTGGCATACCAATGAATGTATGTAATACCTATGCAATGAATCCCAGTTCTTAGCTAAGAGGATAAGGAAGCATCATTGAGCAGTGAATCTTGGATGAATCAGATGCCCAACCAGGTCTCGCAAGGGATCAATGTGTTAGGGACCTAACCCACCTAACCCCTCACCTAGCTAGAATAATATATTTCCATGTAATAAAGGCTGACATTAGTTAAGGCATATTCAATAAATGTGAACAAGTCAATGTAAGAAGAGCTAATAGATTATTTCTCTTCTAGAAGGATCTTCATCTAGAATGATCTTTAGAAGATAGAATTAGTATAAATAAGAGTAAGAGGCATGAGAAGTATTTTTATTGAGAATTATTGTACTATATATATTCTCTACTGGAGGTTACCCCCTTGAAAAGCAAGTGATTATAGATTTCTCTGAATAAAGGTATCATTTCTGGTGTTTCTCTTCTTAATATTTTGTTTCTCCATTGATATCTATTGAATATTCATGTTTATGCATACCATATTACATCAGGTACCTTACAAGCGGTATCAGAGCACTTTCCTTGGCAAGAATTGTGGGTTTTTTTTTCAGGGTAGAGACATTTTTCGACATCTTAAAACTACAATGATTTGTCGTTTAGAGAATAAATCCACAGTTGGGGAGGCATACACGTAGGAAATACAAGAGGTTTTTAAGCTCACATTGTTGGAAACCCTTGTAACCCCTGTTGGTACCCCTTCAAGTGTATTTCATTAGACAACACTTGTATATGGACTGGCCTAGGTATCTTGAAACCAGCTATAGCTCAATTGATCGATCGTCTGAAAGTTATAGTGCCATTGATAACAACACTCGGGAATATTCTCTCTAGTACCTAGGTAATCAGTTAGTATGGCTAAGGGTATGGTATAACCTCCTTAGTCGGTGCCCTAAGATATTGGGTTGAGTACTATTGTTTGACCCCACACATATATCAGAGAGCTATAGCACAGGAAAAACCCATGTCTATAGGAACCTTGAAAAACCCTAACCCTTGGGACAGAAATAGAAAAACAAGGAACATACAAGATCTATTGTCGTGCAACCTTGCCTCCTAGATTCTGGTTTAAAAATTACTACACATTTATTCCTGTTAAGAATTTGGGCATTTTGACACTACAGTATTATTCAAGTTCAAGTATAACTCTGCAGGAGTAAAAAAAACATTTAGGGAATTATTGCACCCTTATTTGAGACTTATCCCAATGGACTACTCTTTTTGTCATGATCGCAGTGATACTTATCATTTTTAATCCTTTTTTTCATGTGTTCTCGACCCCCTTTATGGCACCCTTAATTGGGACCTACCCATTGGATTCCCCTTCTCAAATTGATCTTAGTGGTATATATCACTTGTAATCATTTTTTACATGGACCCACCTACCCTTTTCAAACACCCTTCTTTCCCACCTCTTCATGTGTTTTCGCTTCACCATGGCCAATACCTACAACAAATAACTTGAAACCGCATCAATACCCACATAGATGCAAAAATGGAGTACATGAAAGAGGAACTGAAGATGGCAATCAATTCCCACCTTGACAACCATCTTGCATCTCAGGTTGAATCCTTTATTTCCAAGGTCCTAGAAAAACTGACATTTCCTAGAGTCGATACCTCATCTGAATAACCTTCTAACCCGAAAGGTATGGCTTCCTCCAATTCACAGCCTTTTCATTCCATCCCCTTTCATCGTGATCTACATCTTCCACAAGTGGAGGTGAACAAATGTGATGGCTCGAATCCCACTAGTTGGGTCACTCAAATGGAACATTACTTCTCTTTGCATGGCATCATTGATGACTTGGACAAACTTCGTTACAGTGTCCTATATCTGGATCATGAACGTTGCAAATGGTGGAAATGGCATAGAAAAACACACCAAGGATATGTTTCTTAGACATAGTTTCTGGTTGAATTTTATGAACGCTTTGACACTAACACACACTCCCTAGGTCGTTTGAACAAATTGAAATAGTCCAATACCATGGAAGAGTTTATTGTCTCATTTGAGAAATTGGCTTTCAGAACAGAGGGTATGTCTGATACCTTTTTTTATCCAAATGGATATCGATGGCCACCCACCTATTCCAACTGGATCACATGTAGTTTTCATCATTGGTATTTATTTCCTAGATTTTTGAGTCTTAAACTTTTGGGGTCATTTTGAGTCCCTAAACAACATTTCTGGATCTCTTCATAGTCAAATTGTACATGAATTCTAATTTTGATGTCATAATCTGTAGTCCTCGGATAGACCTTTCCAATGGGATATCGTCTTCCTAAAATGGATATCATATGAAAAAGTTACAAACTAGGGAAGTTGTTGTACCAACTTAACCCATCGGGGCCCATATGAATTTTGGCGCTTCATCTCCACATTGGGGCCACAAACCTTCTAGATTTTCATCTTCTGGGGGATAGGTTTTTGGATGTTTAGAAATTTTCCATTTATGTTAAAAATTCCTTTAGAGCCTCATTGTACTCATCTTCTTGCGAATGAGCATAGCCATCACATCTGTTCTCAGAGATAAGCTTCCACCATTCTAGCGAGTCTTTCACTATGTAATTTTATAGTTCTGTACATTTCACTCATTAATAGAAATTGTGTAGTATTGTATATCTATTCCTCTTGTTATATATATCTAATATATCTATGTTATATTATTGGATCTCTTGCAATATCTCAGTATACTTCTTTATTATATCTCCGCTCTCATTTTGTGCTCAAAATAATTTGGATCAGTGGTATCAGAGTAGGTTGCTCTTGTTCATTTTTCAGTGTATGTCCCCAAAAAGATCTGATTATAGAAAGTTGGGTCTCGATCTTATCTCTCTTGAGTAAAAATTCTCTCGCACGCCAAATAAATACTCCATGGAAAAATAAAAGAAAAACGACAGAGCAGAAGATTCTATTAATCTGTTGTTGGAGCAAGCTCTCACGCGACATAGGGATGAAATGATGGAGAATTTTTCCCAAATCCTTTGACATCTTCCTATAAAGGAAGATGCGTCTTCATCAAGTATCCATTTTGGAGGCACCTCTCCCTTCAAGGTACAAATTAATTTCAATATTCTCGTATTTGAAGTTCAGATAGATTCGGATGCTCTAGAAAAATTGTTAAATCTGATAGAAGGTTATTTATTTGTGCACAATTTTTTCGACAGGGAAAATATCACCTTCACACTCCTTAAGGCTCTCCCCCATGTCAAACATTGGTGGGAAACTTATTGTGAGAAAATTTCTTCAGAGGAGTCTGGAATGTATGAGGTCGAACCCACTTGGAAATCTTTCATAGATTCTGTCAAGGAACAATATTACCCCATTGGAAACTATGAATACGAATACATGATATGGACCACGTTGTGTCAAGAGAGGGGCCAAGAAGTGTCAAAGTTCACCAATACCTTCCCTGCCTTTCGCACCAATCTGGTTATCAAAGGTTATGAGCGGCGTTTGGTTTTGAAATATTATGGGGCTCTACACATGTACATCCCAATTGAAATGGAGTGTTTGAACATCTCATCGCTAGGAGTTGGTTATTGATATGTTGTCAAAATTGAGATGAAATTTAAGCACCATAACAAATGGGAGTTTGGGTCTACAAATCTACAACAACCAAAGTATGATAAATATGGCCCTAAAAAACAGCCTTCTCAAAACCAGTCCAAGACATAGGAAAGGAAAGGTAAGGGAAAGACAAATAATGACACTAGAAAGTGGTGTGATTTCTATAAAATCCTCTGGAACAACATCGATGAATGTCGCTCAAAACATCCATTGGTGGTCGAGATAAAAGAAAAAGATATGAACCCGTATTCAGAATCCAATTCAGAAAATAATGGAAAGAGATAGATCATCGATGTAGATCCCACTTCCACTGTCGCAACCATAATAATCCAACCAGAAGCACCAACAGATACTAAAGAGGGGGAGTGCCTCTTCCATTCACAGATGTGGGTGAATGGGATCTTGTTGCATTTCATTATTGATAACGGAATCCAAAAGAACCTCATCTCAACAGAGGTTGTCAAACCGTTGGTATTGCCAACAACACCACACCCACATCCATACAACATCGGGTGGCTTCGCCAGGGACGAGATATTCATGTCAACCAATAGTGCCACCTATGTTATGGAATTGGCACAGTCGCACCCTCACCGGCACGTCTGCTCCCACAGGATCTTCTTTCACTCATGGCCCAAAGAACTCAAAGGTTCCTCTGATTCCCTATCGAGAATTTTTCTTACCCACATATTTTCTTCTCCTGCGCGATCCCCCTTCCTTGAATTATCGGAGGATTGGAACTCACGGCTTCGCAAGTTCTCTGTTAATCACTGGGCTCTCGAATCCCCAAGACCCGATGGCTTTAGTCAACGCTGACTTTCTCTCACCTTATCGGGACTTCTGCCTTTATCGCGGTTTCTCAACTCGCGATGTCGTGCACTTTGAATTGCTAACTACCGATACCCGATGCGCCGAATCTCCGATGCGCACGTGTGAATTGACTTTTCAACACCCCATCACCTCATCGAGATTTGGAATTTGTGGGATCGCGATTCCTGATGCTAAAGGATTCAGGACTCACCTTTTCCCGATCCCCGATACTATGCCACCTATCCTCCACTATCTCTTGCTATGGCCCACACTGTCCTATGACTTATCGGGATATCGCGTATTGTGATTCCACGATGTCTGTGTATCTCGTCTTCAAAACCCCCGATATGCCAAACCCCGACTCTTCCGGATCTCCTGACACACATTCCAACTTATGAACAGTTTGGATCTTGTCGGGATATCGCGTCTCGCGATATCGCAATTCTCGCTGCGACAACTCGGAGCCTCGACTCACGATTTTTCGATATGCGATTTTCCTTGCACGCAACCCTTGCGGAAACCCTTTCAACTTCGACTGAGTGTTGAAGTCACTCGACTCTGTGCTCTTCTGCAGCAACAATATTTTGATTCTTCACTCAAAATCATAACTCTGAGACTTCTCTCTGGCCTGCGCACTCCTTGCACGGCACTGTATCACTGCCCCTCTGAAGACGAATGAGAATAAAAGCTAACTCTGGTTGAACCCTTCTGTCAACGCACTCCTTGTGGACACTTCAACTGCACTCATTGCAGGAAGTCTCTGGCTTAACAGAGAAACAATTGAAACTCATTCTCTCACCCTCTCAGACTTCAGTTTAACCATGAAATCACATACACAGCATATAAAATCAAATGTATGACAGGAAGCAAACATTCATGAGCATAACATCAATACACAGAGAAACAACACAAAACCATGAATTTGAATCAAAGTTATCTTCTATTAATTCAAATGCCTGTACATGGGTGTTCTTCATACAATTCTCTGCTTTCTCTTCTCTTATGAATGCTCTAGCTAATGTTACAATGATACAATGAGGGTGTCTATATCCATTTTCCCTCTTGGACTCTAAATCTATCAAATCTAAATTAAATTCCTATCTACCTGCATTAAATTTATTAAATGCCGACTATCTACCTAAGGATGAGAGCTTAAAGGATCAAGGTCCATTTACAATATACCAAGGCACCTCCTCTTAAATGACTCATTTAATATTTGCGCAACAGTCCCAAAGCATTTTCAAAATTTGTGCTGGCTTATCCAGCTGTCTTCAACTTCCGCGCTAGCTCGCTTGATGTGCTGGCAATGCTCCTGCATCATACTCTTCGGCTTGAAAACTTTCATGGGATCCTGTCCATGAGCTCCTGCACAGTCTATCCATGCTTCTATACTTCTTGTTTTCTCTTCCAGCTGGCATCTTCCACTGGATGATTCTTCCATTTGACTAGATACTCAAAGTATTACTTTTGTCTGGTCTTCTTACCCACTCTTTTGTCCAGTATGCATTCCATATGTGGCGTTCTTGCAACTGGAAATTGTTTCACCCACTGGATCACTGGCTACCCCGTTCCAGTCTCTGCTTCTCTAGTTTTGTATGGATATAAATCATCGATATTAAATATCGAAGATATCCCTATGCCATCCAGTAGCTCGATTTTATAAGCATTCTCTCTGAATTTTCTCAAGACCTTACATGGTCCGATTTTCTTCATTTTCAACTTATTATATGTTCCCCTTGGGAACCTTTCTTTCCTCAAATGTGCCAGAACTAGATCACCAACTTCGAACTAAATTTGTCTCCGATGTTGATCTGCTCTGCACTTGTACTCCTGACTTGAATCTTGCAGTCGCTGCCTCACCTGGCTGTGAAGTTCTTTCATTGCCTCAGCAAATTCCTCTGCACTAGCACTGCTAGTAGCAGTCTGTTCTGAATCCTTCAACTCAGACACTCCTCTTGGTTGTATCCCATATACGATCTGAAATGGACTTCGTCCTGTGCTTTGATTCACCGAATCATTGTATGCGAACTCTGCCTGTGGCAATATGCTATCCCAGCTGCTATGGTGCTCTATCACCAAGCTTCGCAACAAGTCTCCCAGACTTTTGTTGACCACCTCTGTTTGTCCATCCGTCTGAGGATGATAAGCAGAACTAAATGCCAGATTAGTTCCTAGCTTCTTCCACAAGGTTCTCCAAAAATGCCCTATGAATTTTGTGTCTCTATCCGAAACTATGCTTTTCAGCAACCCGTGAAGTCGAATGACCTCCTTGAAAAATAGATTTGCGATGTGCGTCGCATCACTGGTCTTCTGGAATGGAATAAAATGTGCCATTTTGGAAAACCTGTCGACTACCACAAAGACTAAATCATGTCCTCTTTGTGTCCTTGGAAACCCCAATATGAAATCCATGCTTATCGCCTCCCATGGCCTCTCTGGTATGGGAAATGGCTGATAAAATCCTGCATTTTGTTTCCTCCCCTTTGAATGCTGGAAAAATCTACATCTGTCAATGAATCTCTTGACATCTTCTCGCATGCCCGGCCAAAAATATGACTCATTCAACTTCACGAATGTTTTGTCATGGCCAAAATGTCCTGCTAAGCCACCATTGTGTTTCTCCTTCAACAAGTTCTCCCTCATGGAGCATTTCGGAATACACAGCTGATTGCCTCTGAATAGCAATCCCTCCTGGATAATATAATCTATCCAAGGACTTATGTCTCTGAGAACTGGATTCTCAGCTGCTTCATATGCTTCTCCAAAATCTGCATTCCCTGCATACATGTCCCTGAGATTATCAAAACCCAAGGTTTTGACTCGGAACTCCTGCAACAGCAAACATTTCCTGCTCAAAGCATCAACCACTTTGTTAGCAGTACCCGAAATATGATTAATCACAAACGTGAAATTCTACATATACTCTACCCATTTTGCATGTTTCTAATTCAACTTCTCCTGTTGAGTCACAAACTATAATGCATGATTATCACTATACAATAAAAAGTCCTTCGGGATCAAGTAATGCCTCCACTTCTTCAGTGCCTGTATGATAGCATAAAATTATTTATCATACGTGGAGTATTTCACCTTTTCCTCATCGATCTTCTCACTGAAATATACAACTGGCCTGTCTTCCTGACTCAAGACCGCTCCTATGGCAAACCCACTGGCATCACATTTCACCTGAAATGTCTTTTGGAAATCCGGCAAAACCAACACTGGTTGTTCGGTGATCTTTCACTTCAATAGATTGAAGCTTTTCTCAGCCTCTGCTATCCAGTGAAAAGATTTATGTCACTTCTTCACTGTATCCATCATCGCTGCGCTAATTCCACTGAAATTCCTGATGAATTTTCTGTAGAAACTAGCGAATCCATGAAAACTTCTCACCTCAAACACATTTCTCGGTGATGGCCAATCCTTGATCACTTCTACCTTATCCGGATCCATCCTTAACTCATTAGCCGAAATAACAAAACCCAAGTAAATGAGCTTTGTCTTCATAAATGAGGACTTTTTCATATTAATCAACAACTTCTCCTGCTGTAGCTTCCCCATCACTGTAGCCAAATGCTTCAAGTGCTCTACCACTGATTTACTGTAAATCAATATGTCGTCCAAATACACAATGACAAATTTCTTGATGAACTCCCTCAGGACTTCATTCATCAACCTCATAAAGGTACTCGGTGCATTCGTCAAACCAAACGGAATGACTAGCCATTCATACAGTCCTTCGTTTGTCTTGAAGGTTGTCTTCCACTCATCGCCTTCTCTCATGCGAATCTGGTGGTATCCGCTCTTCAAATCAATCTTCGAAAAATATTTTTCCCCACTCAAGCAATCCATCAGATCATCCATTCTCGGCAGTGGAAACCTGTACTTGATGGTTATCTTATTGATCTCCCTTGAGTCGGTACACATTCTCCAACCTCCATCCTTCTTCGGACAGAGCACTGTTGGAACAACACATGGACTCAAACTTTCCCTGACCAATCCTTTGTCCAACAAATCCTGGACCTGCCTCTTAACCTCTTCATTTTCCTGTGGTGTCAACCTGTACGTGGCTTTATTCGGCAAACTGGCTCCTGGTATGAGATCTATGTGATGACTCACACTCCTCATCAGTGGTAACGAATGGGGTAATTCATCCACTATAATATCAGCGAACTCTTCCAGCAGTTCCTAAACCTCTTCTAGTAGATCGTCCACTCTTGTGCTAGTCATAACAATTCTTGGTTTTCTGACCACAAAGAATTGTGGATCTGCTTTCTTCTTCACCTCTGTAAGGAGTTCTTTCCCACTCATGAGAAGTACTGTGTTGTTCACTTCTGGCTTCACCTCCTTATCCTTTATCGGAAGCAGCATATGGGTTCTCCCATTTTTCTCTAGGGTATATGTGTTCATTCTATCATCATGAATCATATTTCTGTCATATTGCCATGGTCTACCCAGCAATAGATGAAATACATCCATGGGAATAACATCACACAAAATCTTATCATTATATCCACCTATCTTGAATTCAACCAAGCATTGTTTAGTAACAGTTACCTGGTGTCCTTTCTGTAGCCACGAAACTCTGTATGGGCTGGGATGATTAGTTGTCTCTAGCTCCAGTTTCTCTACCATATCTGTGGATACGGTATTATCCATGCTACCACTATCAAAAATGACCTTGCACACCCTATCCTTGGTCTTGCAAGCTGTTCTAAAAATTCTGGTCCTCTGAACCGAGTTTTCCACCTCCTCCTCAGGTGTCAAAAGTACTTTTTGCATCATGAGTTATTTTTCGCCTTCTGCATCTTCGGCCTCAACATCTCACCTCTGTGCCTCTATGATGTGAGATTCTCCAATGTCCTTCTTTTTCTCTGGACACCCGTAAGACTTGTGCCCATTATTTCCACATGTGAAGCATGTGATTACTCCACCTCTTCCTCTTCCTCTGCCTTTGGTATGAGGAAAAGTATTGCCATTAGCATATCCTCCGCTCTGCTCTGTATGTTGTCCTCGTTGTTCAGCATATTGACCTCGCTGAGAACTTCCACCTCTTTCGGTCCTAGCCTAAGGCTTCTTCCAGTCGTCCTTGGATTTCTGGAATCTATCTTGGGAAACTGATTTACCTTTGGGCTGACTTCTGCCTCGACCTCGTTGTCCTTGTTTACGGCTCAACTTTTCTTCAGCCTTCAAATCCATTTGATAGGAATCCTCCACCGTTCAGATGGTTTCCATACTCATCTCATCTTGGATATCATATCTCAGGCCATTCATAGACCTAGAAACTTTCTCATCATCACTCTCCTGATGACCTATCCTGATGTTCAGTCGATAGAATTCCTCAGTGTATTCTTTCACTGTCATCAGCTTTTGTCTCAGGTTCTGCATTCGCCTGAACAGAGTAATTTGATAATCTCTCGGGATGAACTTTTCCTTCATCTTCACGATCATTCGATCCCAACTCTTGATCTTATGCTTGCCTTTGCAGCATCCGTCAGCTTGTAGCTCGTCCCACCATAATGTTGCATGTCCTTTCAAGCGCGTGACAGCGTGCTTGACTTTCTTATCCTCTTCGATATCTTCATAATCGAAGTAGGTGTCAAGAGCTCTAATCCAATCCAGAAGCTCTTCTGCATCTAGATTTCCCTCATAGACTGGAATGCCCATTTTTGCCTTCGCACCCATTCTGGAAATGGCTTTGATCAAAATCTCGGTTGATACATCTTCTGTTGTGACCTCTTCGTCATGTCCAGCTTCCATCTCGTCTTCGGAATCACTAAGATCCCATGCACTAGATGTGCATCTTTGAGCTGTCTCCATGTCTTCGAGCCTTGCTCGGAGATCTCTCATCTGCCTTTCCATTTATGGATTTGCTACCTGCCTGCCTCTTCTCCTCACCTCCCTATCTTCTGGATTAGGTGACAGCCTTTCTCTTCTTGGCGGCATGGCGAATTTCTTTCTCTTCTTCTACAGAAAGCAAAGAGATATTCTCGCTCTGATACCACACCTGGCGCAACTGCACCCTCACTGGCACATCCTCTCCCACAAGATCTTCTTTCACTCATGGCCCGAAGAACTCAAAGGTTCCTCTGATTCCCTATCAAGAATTTTTCTTACCCATAGATTTTCTTCTCCTACGCGATCCCCCTTCCTTGACTTATCGAAGGATCAGAACTCGCGGCTTTGCAAGTTCTCTGTTAATCACTGGGCTCTTGAATCCTTGAGACCCGATGGATTTAGTCAACGTTGACTTTCTCTCACCTTATAGGGACTTCTGCCTTTATCGTGGTTTCGCAACTCGCGATGGCATGCACTTTGAATTGCCGACTCTCGATACCCGATGCGCCGAATCTCCGATGCGCACGTGTGAATTGAATTTTCAACACCCCGTCACCTCATCAGGATTTCGGAATTCGTGGGATCGTGATTCCTGATGCTAAAGGATTCAGGACTCACCTTTTCCCGATCCCCGATACTATGCCACCTGTCCTCCACTATCTCTTGCTGTGGCCCACACTGTCCTGTGACTTATCGGGATATTGCATATCGTGATTCCACGATGTATGTGTATCTCGTCTTCAAAACCCCCGATATGCCGAACCTCGACTCTTCTGGATCTCCTGACATGCGTTCCAACTTATGAACGGTTCGGATCTTGTCGGGATATCGCATCTCGCGATATCTCAATTCTCGCTGCGACAACTCGGAGCCTCGACTCACGATTTTTCAATATGCGATGTCACGTGTAGATCTGTCGACTCCTTCTGTCTCGGATCGACGGCTCTGCTTCCTCCTAAGCTTAGAACCTTTCCACACTTGCACTGTAATTCCCTCGCACCTATGGGAGATATGACAATTCATGACAACTCGCGGATTCTCCTCGGAGAATACTGACTGTCTGTTTCTCCTAGTGAAACCTGTGAAATGACTAAGGGTTCCTCCACGGAACTCGTCACCTGCAACAACAAGATTACGTCGTCTCTAGCAAACATTCAAGGCACGAATCCTCTACGTTTCCCTTCAAACCGTTTGAAGGCCTTATCTCTCCTAAACTTATCCGCGACTTTAAGTCTTCTCAGGAACACTCCTTGCACGCAACCCTTGCAGCAACCCTTCAACTTCGACTGAGTGTTGAAGTCACTCGACTCTGCGCTCTCCTGCAGTAGCAGTATTTCAATGCTTTGCTCAGAATCGTAACTCTGAGACTTCTCTCTGGCCTGCACACTCCTTGCATGGCACTATATCACTTCCCCTATGAAGACGAATGAGAACAAAAGATAACTCTGGTTGAACCCTTCTGTCAACACACTCCTTGCAGACACTTCAACTGCACTCCTTGCAGGAAGTCTCTGGCTCAACAGAGAAACAATTGAAACTCATTCTCTCACCCTCTCAGACTTCAGTTTAACCATGAAATCACATACACAACATATAAAAGAAAATGTATGACAGGAATCAAACATTCATGAGCATAACATCAATACACAGAGAAACAACACAAAACCATGAATTTGAATCAAAGTTATCTTCTATTAATTCAAATGCCTATACATGGGTGTTCTTCATACAATTCTCTACTTGCTCTTCTCTTATGAATTCTCTTGCTATTGTTACAATGATACAATGAGGGTGTCTATATCCGTTTTCCCTCTTGGACTCTAAAGCTATCAAATCTAAATTAAATTCCTATCTACCTGCATTAAATTTATTAAATGTCGACTATCTACCTAAGGACAAGAGCTTAAAGGCTCAAGGTCCATTTAAAATATACCAAGGTGCCTCCTCTTAAATGACTCATTTAATATTTGCACAGCAGTCCCAAAGCATTTTCAAAATTTGTGCCAGCTTATCCAGTTGTCTTCAGCTTCCCCACTAGCTCGCTTGATGTGCTGGCGATGCTCCTGCATCAAGCATCAATCCTTTCAAGGATGAGGTATTGTGTGATGTTTCCATGTTAGATGTTTGTGATGTTATTTTGGGCCATCCATATATGTGGAAGTTCTATGTTTTTTATGAGTCTCGACCCCATAGTGTCATTTTTACTCTAGGGGATCACCTCTACAGGATACCAGAGGCATTTTCGACTACTATTTCAACACAACATTGCAGCAAAGTTGTCTCTAATATGACAAAGTTTATCTTCTTCGTGATTTAGGTAGGAAGTGAATAGAAGGAAACTATGACCACTACGGCTTTATTTCAAGCCCCCTCTATCCAGCAGAAGTAGGTCAGTAAAATTGAAGCAAAGCATAAACATTCCTTATGAACATAGTCATCTCATGCATTCAAATTGGTTGAAAAGGTCCAACCCCTCCAATATTAGTTTCACGACAGCCTTCCACAAGCCAAGAAACACAAAATCTCCAACAAGGCAATAAACTCACCAAGGAACGGATTCAACAAATGATTTCCCATCTCCCATGGGAACTCAACGTAATTTAGACCATTTCTTCCTAAGCAGTGAGGATTGATCCAGGTGGATATTGGTGGCCACCCACCTATTCAAACTGGATCACACGCATTTTTCATCATTGGTAATTATTTCCTGGATTTTCTATTCCTAAACTTTCAGGGTCGTTTTGAGGCCCTAAACAGCATTTCTGGAGCTCGCCACAGTCAAACTGTAAACAAAGTCAGAGTTTGAAGACATAATGTGTTTTCCTTTGATAGACCTTTCCACCGGGTTATCGTGCACCTAAAACAGAGATCATATGAAAAAGTTACGACCTCGAGAAGTTGTTGTACCAACTTACCCCATCGGGGCCCACATGACTTTTGGCACTTCATCTCCACATTGGGGCCGCAAACCTTACGGATTTTCATTTTCTAGGGGCTATGTTTTTGGATGTTTAGGGATTTTCCATTTATGTTAAAAATGCCTTTCGATCTTCATTGTACTCATTTCTTGTGAATAAGTGTAGCCATCGTATATCTTCTCAGAGATAAGATGCCACCATTCTAGCGAGTCTTTCACTCTCTAATTTTACATTTATGTACATTTCACTCATTAATAGAAATTGTGTATTATTGTATATTTGTGCCTCTTTTTATATATATCTTATATATCTCTATTATGTTATTGTATCTCTTGCAATATCTCGATATATTTTTTTATTATATCTCCACTCTCATTTCGTGCTCAAAATAATCCAGATCATTTTTCTAGGAATGCTTTATCAGTAGCCTCAAGGATTGAATCTGAGCCTCGGTACTCATGAATCACCCCCATACTTGGTTGGAATCTACACAACATGCCAAGGAATCACAGCAGGTTGTTTTTTCCCATCACTGCAAACCCTCTTTTCTTCCTCTCCCTCTCCCTCCCAATCCTGCCCCTCATCCCACCCCTCACAAGATCCATAAATTAACTCGAGAAGAAATGGTTGAATGCCAACTCAAGGATATTTTATATAACTATGATGAAAACAAATTTCTGGGGCACAAGTGTAAGGAACAGAAGTTGTTTATGGACTTCTCTGAGGATGTGTCTAATGAAGAGGTAGAGATTCCTCCTATCGTAGAGCTACCTGAGACAACTAATCTCACTATGCCATCTGATCCACCAGAATTTGAATCTATCATTTCATTGAATGCCCTCACTAGCTTCTCTCCTCCCCAAACCATTAAGCTAATTGGCTACATTAAAAATTGGAAGCTCATCATCCTAATTGATAGTGGCAGCACCCATAATTTTATTCATCATCGCGTTTCTCAAGAAACCAATCATTATATCTGTGACGTCAACAATTTTCAAATCATGATTTCTAATGGTGGTTACATGAAGTGTGGGGGGTTTTGTGAAAATGTATGTCTCCAAATTTTTCAGTACAACCTTAAATCTCATATGTTTTCTATCGACATGGGTGGTTGTGACATTGTTCTAGGTGTGGAATGGTTACGCACTCTCGGTCCCATCCTCATGGATTTTAAAGAATTAACCATGGAATTCTAATAGGATGGATAGTGATCTAAGTTCCAAGGCATCACAGCATGCTCCCCTAAGATAATTAGTTCCCATAGAATGGAAACACTCCTCAAAAAAGGTCATTCGGGAATTATTTCCCAACTCCATGTCATTCAAGCAGTTGAGACACCTTCTATGCATCTTGACCTCCAATATGTCCTCTTCAAACACCAAACTATTTTTTCCACTCCACATGGAATTCCATATTCCCTCAGTTTTCATGATCATTCCATTCCTTTAGTTCTAGGCATTCTTCCTCCCAATGTTTTCCCTTATTATCGTCCATTTTCCAGGAAGAATGAAATTGAGAAAATTGGTCAAGATTTTCTTGACGCGGGTGTCATATTTCCTAGCACCAGCCCCTATTATTCTCTTGTGGTCATGATCCTCAATAAATAAGGCATGTGGTTCATGTGTACATACTTTCATTCCCTCAACAAACTCACCATCAAAGACAAGTTCCCCATTCTTGTCATTGATGATTTATTGGATGAATTGAGTGGTGCTCAATACTTTACTAAACTTGATATATGTTTAGGCTATCACCAAATACGTATGAAAGAGGAATACATTCCCAAGACTTCATTTCAAACTCATGAGGGTCACTATGAGTTCTTGGTAATGTCATTTGGCATGTGTAATTCCCCATCCACTTTCAAAAGTCTCATGAATCAAGTCTTCTGTTCTTTTCTCTTGCATTTTGTCTTAGTTTTCTTTGATGATATTCTCATCTATAGTCAAACATGGAAAACCCATATTACCCATGTGGATAAACTTCTCCATATACTTTATCACCGCCAATGTTTCCTCAAATAATCTAAATGTGCCTTTGGAGCCTCCAAAGTGGATTACCTAGGTCATATTTTCACCAAGGATGGTGTAAGGATGGATCCTAAGAAAATTGAAGCTATGCAATATTTTCCTCTCTCAAAAACTCTCAAGAGATTGTGTGGTTTTTTTGGTTTAATGGGCTATTATCACAAGTTTGTTTAGAATTATGGAAAAATTGCAGCACCTCTCATTGATCTCCTTAAAAAGAATGCTTCCAATTGGACTCCAGCAGTTGATCAATCCTTCCACAACTTGAAAGAGGATATGTGCACAACTCCTATCATGGCCCTTCCTAACTTCAAGAATACCTTTTTCCTATACTGTGATGCTTCTGCAAAAGGATTCGGAGCAGTCCTCATGCAAGAAGGATGGCCTTTTTCCTTCACTAGCAAACAAATTTTGGATCAACATTTGGGCCAATCCATCTATGAAAAGGAAATGTTGTCTATTCTTCATTTCATGGATCTTCGGCGTCCTTATCTATTGGGGAAATCCTTCCAAATTAAAACAGATCATCAGATCCTCAAGCGTTTTCTGGAACAACGAATTTCATCCCTGGAACAACAAAAATGGGTGACCAAGCTATTTGGATATGATTATGAGATCATTTACAAGAAGGTAAAATAAAATGTGTTTGTTGACGCTCTTTCTAGGAAGTATGAAGATGAAGGGTCCCTCTTTTCTCTCTCATTCATTGTACCATATTATCTCCAAGATGCTCATCATGAATGGATACAAGACTTCAAAATTTCTTGCTTGATCCAACAATTGCAAGAAAAATTTTCAGTTTCTCCAAGGTACTCTTGGCACAATGATGACATTTTCTACAAAGGTATTTTGTATTAATTAAAATAGTTGTAACTAAAATCTATGGTGCTTTCAGAGGTTCATGATTTCCCCACAGTTAGGTATTCAAGGTTTACCAAAACCTATGAAAGGGTCAAACATTTTTTTTTCCGGGATGGTATGAAATAGGATGTTCATACCTTTGTGGTTGTATGTGATGTATGTCAACGCAACAAAGAAGAAACATTCAAGGCCCTAGGAACACTACAATCACTCTCTATTCCACCGCTTATTTGGTAGGATATTTCTATGGATTTCATTGTTGTCTTACCTAAATTGAGCAATAAGTTAGTTATCATGGTGGTAGTTGATCATATTTCCAAATATGCTCATTTTTGTGCTCTTGAACACCCATTCACTGCATCCACAGTGGCTCAAATTTTCATGGATATTAGCTTCAAGATTCATGGCATGCCTCATTCTATTGTCTCTAACAGAGATCCCACTTTCACCATCAATTTTTGGAAAAAAATGTCCAGGCTCTAGGGAACCAAATTGCATCTCAACATCTCCTATCACCCTCAGAATGATGGCCAAACTGAAGTTGTCAACAAGTGTTTGGAAACGTATTTGAGGTGTTTTTCATCTAACAGACAAAATAAGTGGGCTCAGTGGTTACCCCTAGTTGAATGGTGGTACAAAACATCTTACCATACAGTTGCTCGCGTTATTCATTTTGAATCAATATATGGAAAAAAATCCATCATCCATTCTCTCATACATGCCAGGTTTCTCGAAGTTTCAGGAGGTTGAAAAAAAAATTATAGTTCGTGAGGCCATTCTCCCTACCCTCAAAGAAAATTTGGCCATGGCTCAGAATCGCATGAAGCAACAAGCAGATCAAGGTTGTTTCAAATGACAAATTTTTGAAGGGGACCAGGTGTTTCTTCATATTCAACCTTATAAGTATAATTCACTCAAATCTAACCACTATCAGAAACTTGCTCCCAAAGTTTATGGTCCTTATACAATTCTCAAGCAAGTAGGGCAGGTGGCCTACTAGTTAGCTTTGCCCAATCATTCTAAGATACATGATTTTTTTCATGTCTCATTCTTAAAGAAGGTGATTGGAACTAAGTGCCACACTCAAACTAGTCTCCCTAAGTTGGATGCAGAAGGTTCGATCTGGTTGCAGCCACCATAAGTCTTGGATCAACACGAACATTGTCTTTGTCAATGCACCATAAAGGAAGTGTTAGTGCAGTGGAAATATACAACTCCAAAAAATTCTACTTGGGATTTGTCCACCATTCTGCAACATTTTTCTCATCTCATTCCTTGAGGATTGTAAGGTACCATATATATTATAATAGATAAAAACATAAATTTGCAGAGAATAACAGTGAAACAACACAATAGATGAAACCACAACACCAAAATAATACCTTTATTGATAGGAAACAATATTCACTTACCTCTTCTAGGGGGGAACCTCCAACAGAGTAGCAATCTTACAATAATTCTCAAGAAAAAACTTCTCATTCCATTGACTCTTATTTATACTAAATCTATCTACCAAAAGAACAATCTAGAGGAAGATCTTATATAAGCAGGAGATTCTATTAGGTCTTCTTACATTTGACTTGTTATTTCTTATTACTAGTCCTTAATAATATTGGCCTTAGTTACATGGAAAATATATTATTCTACCTATGTGAGGTGTTAGGGAGGTTAGGTCCCTAACATGCCCTCCCCCTTAAAAAACATCCTTGTCGTCAAGTCTTGAGATGAGTAAATTGTTGCAGAATGGTAGTTGGATCCCAGGTGGAATCAGTTGGAGTTGTATATTTCCATTGTACTAAAACTTCCTTGATGGTGTGTTTATGGATATGATACTCACATTTGTCCAAGACCACTTGTGGTTGCAACTCTATGGAGTCTTCTTCATCTAACTCGGGAAGACTATTTTGAGTTTGGCACTTAGTTTCAATCACCTTCTTTAAGCAGGAGACGTGAAAAATGGGATGGAGATTAGAATGATTGGGAAAAGATAATTGATAGGCCACCTATCCCATGCACTTGAGAACTGTATAAGGACGATAAAATTTGGGTGCCATTTTCCGACAATGGTCATCCTTGAGTGAATTATTCTTATAAGATTGCAGTCAAAGAAACACCTGGTCCCCTTCAGAAAATTGACATTTTAAGAGACCTTGATCTTATTATTGATTCATCATATTTTGATCCATGACCAAATTCTATTTGAGGGTATGGAGAATAGCCTCTCAAACTGTAATATTTTGGTCAACCGCCTGGACTTTTGAGATGTTGGGAATGTATGATAGAACTGAAGATGTCTTTTGCCAATATACTTCTTCAAAAGGAGTCATGCAAGTATTTGTATGGTAAGAAGTGTTGTACCACCATTTAGTTATGGGTAACCATTGATCCCATTGAACTTTCCTTTCATATGAAAAACACCTCAAATATGTTTCCAAACACTTGTTTATAACTTTAGTTTGACCATCAGTCTGGGATGATAGGCGGTGATGAGATGAAATTGTGTGTTGTGTAGCTTGAACAATTCTTTCCAAAAATTATTGGTGAAAGTGGGATCTCTATTAGAAACAATAGAATGAGGCATGCCATGAATCTTGAAGATATGATCCATGAAAAGTGGAGCCATAGTGGAGGCAGTAAATGGGTGTTGAAGAGAACATAAATGAGCATACCTGGAAAGATGATCAACTGCCACCATAATGACTGACTTATTGTCTGATTTAGGTAAGACAACAATGAAATCCATAGTGATATCCCTCCAAATAGCGGTTGGAATCGGAAGTGATTGTATTGTTCCTAGAGATTTGATAGTTTCTCCCTTTTTGCATTGACAGACATCACATTCCGCCAAAAAAGTGCGAACATCTGGTTTCATACCATCCCAGAAAAAAAGAACCTTTGACCCTATCATAGCTTTTGGTAAACCCTGAGTGCCTAGTTGTGGGTGTATCATGAATCTTAGAAAGCACCATGGATTTAAGTTGTGATTGTTTACTTAAATACAGACAACCTTTGTAGCGAATCTCATCATTGTGCCAAGAGTACCCTAGGGAAACTGGAGAATTGTCTTGCAATTGTTGGATCAGACACAAAATTTTGGGATGTTGCAGCCATTCATGGAGAACATCTTGGAGCCAATCTGGTACAATGAAGGAGAGGGAAAAAAGGGACCCTTCATCTTCATATTTTCCTGAAAGAGCATCAGCAACCACGTTGTCTTTTCCTTTCTTTTAAATCATCTCATAATCATATCCAAATATATTAGTCACCCATTTTTGTTTCTCTGGGGATGAAATACGTTGCTCCAGAAAATACTTGAGGCTCTGATTATCTCTCTTAATTTGGAATTTTTTCCCCAATATATAAGGGCACCATAGATCCACTGCATGCATAATATCTAGCATTTCCTTTTCATATATTGATTGGCCCAAATGTTTCTTTGACAATTGTTTGTTTTTATTTTCCAAAGGTCGTCCATATTGCATAAGGACTACTCCAATTCCTCTCCTAGAAGCATCACATTGTAGGATAAAAGTCTTTGTGAAGTCAAGAAGGGCCAAGACAGGATTGGTGCACATAGCCACCTTCAAGGCTTGAAAGGAATGATCAACTATTGGAGTCCAAGTGAAAGAATTATTAGATATTATTTTTGGGATTAACTGCGTAGTGTAAGTCATTAATCTATGACCCATATTCATGAGTATTAGTCTCAATTGACCAATAATTCTCAGTTGAGACTAATACTCATGAATATGAGTCATATATTAACGACTTACACTACGCAGTTAATCCTAAAAATAATATCTAATATCTTGCACTGCGGAAGCCCCTATATACTGAAAGAATTATTTTTGAGGAGAACGGTGATAGGCACTGCAATCTTTCCATAATTATTAACAAACTTGCGATAATATCATGTTAAACCCAGAAACCACACAATCTTTTAAGAGTATTAAGGCGAGGCCAATCCTGCATAGATTCAATATTCTTAGGATCCACCCTAACATCATCCTTCCAACAATATGAACCAAGTACTCGACTTTTGAGGCTCCAAAAGAAAATTTAGATTGTTTGAGAAAAATTTGGTGTTGAGAGAGTAGATGAAGAACTCGATCCATATGAGAAAGATGGCTTCTCTAGGTTTTAGTATAGATGAGAATATCATAAAAGAAAACTAAGACAAAATTACAGAGAAAAGGATAGAAGACGTGATTCATGAGGCTTTGGAAAGTGGAGGGAGCATTACACAAGCCAAAGGGCATGACCAAGAACTCATAGTGGCCCTCATGAGTTCGAAATGCAGACTTAGGAATCTCTACCTCTTTCATATGTATCTAGTGGTAGCTAGAATGAAGATCAAGTTTAGTAAAGAAATGGGCACCACTTAATTCATCCAAGAGATCATCAATGAAAGGAATGAGAAAAAAAAAAATTGATGGTGAGTTTTTTAAGGGCGTGAAAGTCAAGAAACATGCTCTAAGATCCTTCTTTATTAAATACCATGACCACCGAAGAAGAATAGGGGATAATACTAGGACGGATAACGCTTGTGGCAAGCAATTCTTGAATGATTTTCTCAATTTCATTTTTGGGGGAAAAGGGATGACGATAGGGACAAACATTGGGAGAAATGTTATCGAGGATGAGGGGAATGGGATGATCATGAAAACCACGGGAAGGATGAAGTCCCTGGGGAGTGGAAAGAACAACTTGATGTTTGGAGAGGATGGATTAGAGTTCAGGAGGCACAGTGGGTGTGTCAATGGATTGAATGGAATGGAGTTGTGAAATAATGTCAGAATGACCTTTTTTTAGGAGATTTTCCATGCGATGGGAACTGATGATGTCATGGGAATCTGTTGTGGTTCCTTGGAAATTATACTGCTGGCCCTCCTAGTTGAATTTCATGGTTAATTCCTTAAAATCAATGAGAATGGTGCCCATATTCCTTAACCATTCGGCACCCAACACAATGTCACAACCACCCATGTCGATAGCAAACATATGATATTTCATGTGGTACTGACCAATTTGGAGATGCACATTTTCACAACGCCCCCCACATTTCATGGACCGGCCATTGGAAATCATGATTTTAAAGTTGTTGATTGCTCGGATATAGCAATTAGTTTCTTTGGCAATGCAGCGATGAATAAAATTATGGGAGATGCCACAGTCAATGAGGATGATGATATTTCGATGCTTAATGTAACCAGTGATATTGAGGGTTTGGAGAGAAAAGAATCTAGTGAGAGAATTCATGGAAATGAATGGTTCAACTTCTGAGGGGTCTAAGGGTGGAGTTAGGTTGGTGGGTTCAGGTGACTCATCCACAAGGGGATCCTTGACCTCTTCTTCAAAAAAATAATTAGATATGGCCATAAAACTATTTTGTTCCTTACACTTGTGCCTAGAAAAATATTTGTCATCACAATTATAACAAAGGCCCTTGAGTTGGTGTTCATCCATTTCTTCCCAGGTCAATTTATGGATATTCAGTGGAGTGGAAGGAGGAGTGGGAGTGTTTGTTTTAGGGAGGAATAAAGGATGGTTTTTTGGTTTGAGAAGAGACAATCTTTTGTGCTTCCTTATCTCTTTTAGTAGCTTCCACCCAACTATGGGGGTGAGCCATGAGGACATGGGCATGGATCTCATCCTTGAGGCCACTAATAAATAATTCTCAGAAAAAA
>ML783579.1:107349-119532 GCA_009831015.1 Picea engelmannii | reverse complement strand
AAGTCATATATAAATATTTTAAGGATATTGTCCATGAACATGGACTCAAATGACCACATAGGACCTCTAAAAAGGATCTTTGATCTCAAAATGGGATATGGGTGCCTATAGTAGTTTTTTCATACCAAGGATGGATCTTAGTGTCTTGACCATGGTAAAGTTGATCCGGATTTTAGGAGCAAAATGAAATTAATACATATTATTAACAGGGGCTTAACACAAAATAATAGAGATACATTAAAACTAGTTTTCTATTCAATAATGAAATAAGCTGAAACTGTAAAATGCAGTGGAAACAAGCTTGCTGGAATGGTGGCAGCTTATCTCTGAGCATAGATGTGACGACAGCGTGCATTCGCAAGAAGAAGGTTACAATGAGGCTTTGAAGGCATTTTTACAATAAGAAAGAATGACAAAAACCCTATACATCCAAAAACCTAACCCTAGGAGATGAAACACCAAAAGTCATGTGGGCCCCGTTTGGGTAAGCTAGTACATCAACTTCCCGGGGTCGTAACTTTTGCATATGATCTTCGTTTTAGGCATGTGATAGCCCGTTGGAAAGGTATCCTCAAGGAGATTCATTTTGGGGGCTCAATAATGCCTTTGTATATCATTGAGGAGCTCGATACCGAAAAACCGTCATTTAGGCCCTCAAAATGGCCCCGGAAGTAAAACCTGCTAAAAATAGTAAATTGCCAAAAATGTCAGAAAACTGTTTTGAGCCAGTTGGAAAAGATGGGTGGCCACTGATATCCATCTGGATCAATCCTCCCTCCTTAGGAATCAATGGTCTCCATTGCATTGAGGTCCCCCATTAGATGAGGAAATTTCTGCTGAATTTGGGCCCGGGTGAGCCACTTGCCTTGGTGCAAGAGCTGCCCTTCTTTGACGACTCGATAAAGCTAGATCCTTTGTTGTCAAGTTCCCTTGATCTATATGTCCACAATATGATCATTGGATGCCTGTTGTATGCAGTTGGGGTTGATCTCTGTTGGTGTCTGCTATTCTGCTACTTCTGAGGAGTCCAATAATGGTGGGAAATAAGGGCGAATGAGATCCATGTTGAACACTGGCTGCAGGCCAAGGAAAGGAGGAATGTTGAGCTCAAAAGAATTATCCCCCATGGCCTTGGTGATAGTGTATGGTCCATAATGGAGTGGGCGAAGCTTCCGATGGGGTCCTGTAAGGTGTTCTTTCTGCAAGTGTAACCAAACTTTGTCGCCCACTTGAAACTTATGCAGCACCCGGTGTTGATCATGGCGATGTTTGTACTTGTCATTGGACTTTTGTAGGATATCTTGAACCTATTGGCAGATGTGCTAGATCCTCTCAATGAACCGGGTGGCTTTGTTAGCTTCATTTGGAGTAGGAGTTGAGTCAGTCGAGGTGACCGCAAAGGGAAGTGCAACATCTATTGGACCCAATGGTTGGAATCCCAACCCTACTTGAAAGGGGCTTTGGCCAGTTGAGCTATGCAAGGCTTATTTGTAGCTATACTAGACATAAGGAAGGATCTCATCCCATGTGCGAGGGTTCTTTGAATTATACATGTGAAGGATATGCACAATGATTTGATTTACAACCTCGGTTTGGCCATCTGTCTGGGGGTGGAAGGCCGTGTATTTGGTTATCTTGGTGTCCAAAAGTGACCAGAGGCTTGAAAATGGTTTGTGGGATTCCAAAATGTAACCAAAATCGTTCAAAGAAGAGCTTGGCAGTGGCCTCTGCTGTGATGCTCTTCTTGCAGGCAACTAGAATCACCATCTTAGAAAAGCGGTCAACAACCACAAAAACACAGTCATTTTCCCACTTGGTGGATGGGAGGCCCGATATGTAGTCCATCGAGATGGATTCCCATGGCCTGTCAGGAGTAGGAAGAGGGGTGTACAAGCCCTGTTTCTTAGTGGTCGGTTTGGCAATAGCGCAGGAAGTGCAGGACTTGATATACTTTCCAACCTCCTGTCGAAGTTTCGGCCAGTATAAATGTTTTTGTAGCATCACCACTGTCTTTTTGACGCTGAAATGTCCTGCCACCCGACTATAGTGGGATTCCCAGATCATCTTCGCTCGCTTGCTTGATGGAACACAGATATGGCCCAGACGACACAACAACCCATCCTAAAGATGGAAATTATCGACAACTGCATTTGCACCCAACATTTGGTAGGTGGTGGTGAAGTCAGGGTCTGTCTCATAGAGTTGGGGCCATCCAGATGTCTCATGGCCACAAGAGTCTAACACCGTGGTGAGTTCCATGATTGGCGGTCTGCTGAGGCAATCAACGATGCGATTGGTGCTTCCTGTTTTATACTTGATGTTGAGGTGGAATTGCTGTAAGTATGTGGACCACTTTTGATGGAGGTCATTTTACAGTTTTCCCTGTGTCTGCATGAATTGCAGTGGCTTATGATCAGTGTGGATGACTATCTCCTTCCCAAGAATGTAATGTCTCCACTGGCGACATGCTTGCACAATGGAGTACATTTCTTTGTCATAAGTAGGGTACTTACGGACAGTATCTAACAGTGTCTCACTATGATAGGCCACGGGGTGGCCGTGCTGAGTGAGAAAGGCACCCACAACATAATTTGAAGCATCTGTCTCGATCTCAAAGGGATGCTGCAGGTCTGGTAGTGAAAATACTAGGGCTGAGCACAAGCACTGCTTCAAATCATCGAACACTTGTTGTTGGGACTGGCCCCACGCAAATTTCTCCTTACCACCACCCCTGTTTATTTGGCCAAGGGCCCATGCAATATGGGAGAAACCCAACATGAACCTGCGGTAGAAATTAGCAAGTCCCAAGAAGCTACGAAGTTCAGTGAGTGTTGTTGGGGATGATCAGTCATGGATGACTTGGATCTTGGCTAGATCCAGATGTACGCCATGCTAATCAATGATGTAGCCTAGGTAATGGACCCTGTCCATGCCGAAGGAGAATTTTTCCAGGTTGGAATATAGCTTGTGCTTTCGTAGGGTGTGCAGAACCTGCTGAATATGCTGCAAGTGTTCGTCCCAAGTCTTGCTGTAAATTAGAATGTCATCCAGATACACCACTAAAAAAGTATTGGTGAATGGTTGCAGGATATTGTCCATCATCCTCATGAAAGTGATTGGAGCATTTTTCAAACCAAAGGGCATGACCAACCATTCAAAAAGTCCTTCCTTTGACTTGAAGGCAGTCTTCCATACATTTGTCTGTTCTATCAGGACCTGGTGGTAGCCATACTTTAGATCAATCTTACTGAAGTATTTGGTCCCCGTGAGTTGATCAAGGAGGTCATTGATTCGGGGAATTGGGTACCGGTTTATGACAGTGATTTTATTCAGAGCCCGGTAATCAATACAGAGTCCCTAGGTTCCATATTTCTTCTGTACCAGCATGATTGGGCTCCTGCAAGGTGATGAGCTAGGGCGTATGTGCCCCTTGTGGAGAAGTTCTTGGATCTGTCTCTTGATCTCCTCATTCTCTAACAAAGAACGACGATAGACTGGCCCATTGGGAAATGGTGCACCGGGGGTCAGATCGATGGGTTGCTTGACCTGACAGCGTAGAGGTACCCCTGTAGGTGAGGAGAAGATATCCGAGTATTCTTCCATGACCTTATCTACTTGCTTCTACAGTGTGGAGAGTTCGGCTGCAGAGACCCTGGATGTGGCTACGATCTTTCACTTATTCTGAGAGCGAATCACGAAGAAGACAAATTTCCCCGTCTGAGAGATGACCTTCCTGCATTGCTTAGTAGAGATCAAGGAAATAACACTAGGTGGGACTGCCTCGGGTATCCAATACAATTTCCTGTTCAAAGTAATAATAAAACCATGAGGCCTAGACTCATATACAACATGATGTTTCCATAAATAAGGTTGGCCCAAAAGAACATCACAAACTTCAAGAGGATCAACATCACACAATGCCTCATCTTTGAAGGGCTTGATTCCGTACGACAGTCGACACTGTTGGCCGACGCGAAGATCGCTTCCTTGGTGGATCCATCCAATGGTGTAGGGTTGTGGGTGTGGTGTTGTTGGCAGGGCCAGTCGCTTGACGACCTCTGTTGAGATGAGTTTCTACTGGCTACCACTGTCAACGATGAAGTACAGCAGGGTGCCTTTTACCCACATCTATGAATGGAAAAGGCACTCTCCTTCTTCTGGCTCATCTGGTTCACCAGGTTGGATCTTGGTGGTAGCAACGGTGGCATTAGGTTCCGCATCAATGATCCGTATTCCCCTTTTTGGTTTTGTCTCGGAGTCAGAATCTGCATCTGATTTAGAGGCTTTCACTTCAGCCACCAGCGACTGCTTTGAGCGACAGTCAACAGTGTTATGCCAAGGGCTCTTATGGAAGTCGCACCACTTCCTGGTATCTTTATTTGTCTTTCCAGCGTCCTTCTTTGCTTGTAGCTTGTACTGGTTGTCTTGATACTATCCATATTTTCTCTATCCTTTGTTCAGTGGGTTGGGGACGCCCTTTCCTAGCTTTTGATGTGAGGGGTTCCCAGGCCCAAATTGCCATGTCTTTTGTTTGATCTTCTGCTCGATTTTGATGACATATCGGTAGGCCGCGCCCAAGGATGAGATGTCTAGAAATTCCATTTTGGTCTGGATGTATCTATGCAGAGCACCGCGATACTTGAGCACTAGATGTCGCTCCGAATCTTTGATACCCAACTTGGTGCGCAAGGTATGGAAGATATTTGTGAAATTTGGCACTGCTTGGTCTCTTTCTTGCCACAGTGTGGTCCATTTGGTATACAGGTCGTCATAATTTCCGGCAGGGTAGTATTGTTCCTTAATAACATCCCTGAAGGATTCCCAGGTGGCCGTGACTTAAGATAATGAGGTTTCCTCTGTTTCCTTTTGCTCACAGAAAGTTTCCCACCAATATTTGACATGGGGAACGGCTTTGAGAAGTGCCAAAGTAATATTTTCTCTATTCATAAATTTATGAACAGAAAAATACCCTTCTAGTAGATTCAACCACTTGTCTACAACATCTGTGTCTATCTGACCTTCAAATATAGGCATATCAAAGTTTATTTGTACCTTGAAGGGGGCGGCGCCTCCATTCAAAGAAGATGCATCGCCTGTTGGTAGTCGCCGAAGGATTTGTGTGAAACTATCCATCATCTCATTCCTCTGTTGCGTGATGGATTCCTCAATCAACAGTTTGAAAGGATCTCTTGTCCCATCATCTCTCTTTTCTCCTGCCATGGGAGGTCGCTTGGGCATGCGAGAGCTGGTGGCATTATCAGGGTTCTAGAGGAGGGAAAGGCCACCAGCTGAGCCATTAGCATCAATGGCCATTTCTTGAGATTCAGGCCAAAGGCGGGAGGCCAGGGATTGAATTAGAGAGTGAGGGCATTTGGTTTCTTGGATCATTGTGACAAAGGGTTTTTATTGCATAATTTTTTGTTGAAGGAACCTATGTTTGGTTTTACCATTCAATCCCCTTATATTCCATGAGATAACTTTCATGAGGAAGGTGCGTTTGTTGGGAGATACTTGTATATCATTAGAGAAATGCACCCAAAGTTAGCAATATATTCACCTAGATATTTAAGAAATTGCTTGTTGGATATTCGTCCTTTTTTATTTTTTTCTCCACGAGGGATTTTTGGAAGTAATGAGGAGGATTTGATACCTAGAGAGGAGTTTGAAGAAAGGTTCAGGGTCATACCTTGTGATGCAGATCCATTGAAGATTCGATTGTGCAACACAACATCTTTCAGGAGCTCTACTTGTTGCTCAAGGATGGAGTTGGGATTCTATTCTTTGCAAGCCATTGTTATTGAGTTGAGATCCAGATTTCACATATCCATTTCCTCACCTTTGTTAGAGTCAAGTTGCTTGTATTGTAGTTCCATATCTTCATACCAAAGAGTGTTTCTCTCTTACATCATGGTCGTGCGTCTTTTGGCATTGTCCTCCATTGGGGATTCTGCATTAGTTGTCATATTTTGCAATGGTTCTTTCCTGTCCTGAGTATTTTGGTTTTCTATCCCTTGCAAGAGATATTCAAAGGAGTTCCAAGAGTTGGAACCCTTATTTTCAGTTTGGAGGTTGGGGTTTTGTCTGGATTTTTTCCTGGAGTGGACTTTCTCAAATCCATTTGCATCTCAATTCGAGGATGGGGACGAGGATCTATTCTGAAAATTGAAGGGACAATCTTGAAAGAGGTGACTGTGTTCATGGAAGCTCCTGCAGCGAAACGAGATATGTTCATAATCAAGGGGTTGAACCCATTCATTGTATTGATAGAAGAGACTGATGGATTCCAACAATGCTTTAGTGAGATCCATTAGACACACATGCGATCATAGAAGGTGTAGTGACCTATTTTCTTTATTTCTAAGTTACCTAGTGTATTTGCAATTCCTTCAAATATCTCCTCATCCAAAAATTCCCATAGGAGGGAGTACATTCAAATCCAAATAGGTGTTGCAATAAAATCTTCTTTTTTCTGGTGAGAATTGCTCCATCCAAGGTCGGACGTGAAGCCCTGTCGAGTTAAAAACGTAGAGTCCAATTTAAAAGATTTAATTGTGGTCCTCCAAATTGGAACAAATTGTAGTGAAGAAGCCTTTGGAGCCAATCTTGAGGTCTATTTGGCCCTTGGGCTTCCAGGTTGTGTTGATCCACCATGTTAGTGCTTTTTATTGTTGCCAGATGCCCAAAAAATTCCCTATGAATGCATGCTCCTGCATATGTTGGATGTAGCCATTGATCTTGTTTGTTCTTATTTCGTATTTCAGGTTCTAAGAAGCTTTGGGCAGGCAATTGGTGGTGGTAGTGGGGATTGCGATCGTTGGGAATGTGGAATCCTCTATAGCAACTTGATGGCTCTATGTTGGTTGCTTCCCTTTTCCATTTTTAGGAGGGGGTATGTCATGGGTTCATATGGTATGAGAGGGAGAAGGTCCTCATGGAGCAAAGTGTCGCCCTGCTAGAACATGACTGTAGGAGGGAGCACTGCTCCCTGCTCCAACCAAAGCCATGAAAAAAATAAGTCTAAAGGAGAAACTTGAAACCCTATGAGGATTCTTGGTTGCAACTGATCATATCACTTTGAAGTTATCATTATCTACATTTAAATTCAAAATTAAAATAGTTTAAATATATTATTATTGATTCCTTTAAAGATAAATCAATGCAATGAGCTATTTCCAACATATAATTCTTATTATGTAATCCATCATCTTGTAGTTGTAGGTGTATGCAAAAGAGCCAGATTGGATGGCACTAAACGCATGGATTTGCCTCATCTGCAATTGAGAATGGTATTGAAAGGTGGAGGCAACACCCAAAAACATCGTGCAGGTTAAGGAGGCCTTGAATTCAGTTATAAAAACCAGACTGCAGGGTTGGGATCCCGACGATCAGAGGGAATTGCTATATCTTCTAAATAAGAACCAAGGAGAATCAGAGAAGAAGACTTTTGTATATGCTGGTTACACTTAGAAAACCACATTTCACACACAAAACAATTCTATATAAGTGTTTTCATATCCAACTTATTCAAAACTTGGAGACAGAGGTTGAGAGAATATCTCAACAATCTCCAACAAAATCTAACAAACACAAACCAAATATAGTAACATTTATGGAAGCATTATCTCCAACACCCCCTCTTAATGCTTACATCACAAATAACAATATTGAAATCACATAAAAATATTTTTGAACTTTGATCTCTATTCAACATTTCTACCCACTCTGAAATATCATAGACTATGCTATTTCTCAACCATCAACTTTGAGCTACCACTTGATCCATTTAAGATACAATTGCTTTTGACCATGAATGATGTATTTATAGGACCAATGATTCTTGACATACCCCAAAAAATAGTTTATATACTTAATCATTCTATTGACATACTTCCATTTGTCGAAGTACATGTTCTGCCATTGTATTCGCCAGTTATCTAGGAAAGTAGTTTAGATACTGAATGTATCCAGCAATCAATCATACAACTTGATATTTTTTACATAAATAAGAACACAAAGATAAACTGTAACCATTGTTCTTGGAGCATCGAAGTACTACAAGAACCACTAGCTTATAACAAACTGTAGACATAATCAAACCAATGATGTGTTTTTTTAGCACCGAGGAACGTCAATAACCACTAGCTTAAATTATGTTACTCTATCCTATGATTGGTTCTTCATAATATAATTTTACAAATGAAAGCATAATACTAATAAAACCGAGTTAGTAGAAAACAAACAAAACTATGTTGCATGTAAGGAATCCTGCATGTCCAAGAACATATTCTATCACAGTGTCAAGCCACAATTTACATCATCTTCAACATCGCAATGAATTTTTGAAATTTATGCTAAATCGACATTACCATATCCATGTGTGCAAGTCCCAAGAGTTTCCAAGCTTGAATTCCGGTCCCCTTCACACATTATTGTCCATGGAATACTGTGAAACCTCATGATTCTTCTCTTTAAGAATAACTGGTGATGACGATTCAATTCTATGCAGTTGGTCTTTGAATGATCTCAATGAACTATTTGAGAACACTTTTAACACCATGATTGTTTGTATTTTGTAGCGACACTCTAATCGACATGCCTGATGATGGTTCTATTTCGGTCACAAGGATACATGAATCAGATCCAACAACTTACCTTCATATCTCTATGCTCAAATTGGATTCCTGAACACAACATTTGAATCCATACCTCTTGTTTGCTTCCATGAGTGGCCGCTATGTATTCAACTTCTATTGTTGACAAGGCTACAAACACCTGTCGCTTACTCATCCAACTTATTTCTCCACCGAACATATTGAAGAAATATTTGTTGGTCGACCTCCGTCAATCCAGATCTCTAGCCCAATCAACGTCGACAAAGCCATGTACATCTAATTTACCACTATCACCTCCGAGTCTTCCTTGGTAGCATATAACATAGTCCTTCATGCCACACAAATACCTAAATACTCTCTTGACAATTGTCCAGTGCTCCTTTCCAGGTGTCGACATGTACCTGTTCAATATTCCAACTACATGGGAAATGTATAGTCGAGTGAAGACCATCAAATACATCATACCACCAACAACACTTGCATAAGGAACACATGCCATGTCCTCTATCTCTTCCTGTGTCTTTGAACACTATTCACCAGTAATCTTTTCTCCCACTAGAATTGGCACCTTCACTGGTTTGAAATCTTGCATGTTGAATCGTTTCAGAACTATTTCAATATACTTCATATGTTTTAACCAGATATTTCTAGTAGCTCGATCTCTCTTAATTTCCATTCCCAGAATGAAGTTGGCTCCACCGATATCCTTCATGTCTAACTTGGAGGATAATTGCTTCTTTACCTCCTTTATTGCATCCATGTTGTTTCCAATCAACAACATGTCATCGACATACAAAGCTACATATATGAAACACCCACCTTCTTCCTTGGAATATATGCAATGATCACCTTTGTTTCTCACAAATCCCAAACTAAGGATGTATGTGTCAATATTATGGTACCACATCCTTGGCGATTGCTTTAGACCATAAAATGATCTTTTGAGTTTGTACACCAACTCTTTCTTTCCCTTTACTACAAATTCTTCAGGCTGTTTCATGTAGATTTCTTCTTCCAGGTCCCCATGTAGGAACGCTATCTTCACATCCATATGTTCTATCTCCATATTGAATGTTGCAGCCAGAGACATTAGTACTCTAATAGAATTTAGTTTTACAACAGGGGAAAAAATCTCACCAAAGTTGACTCCCTCAACTTGGGAATAACCTTTCGCTACCAGTCGAGCTTTGAACTTCTCGAATTGACCTGCGACATTCATCTTCTTATTGAACACCCACTTGCTACCAATGGGATTTCTTCTACTAGGTAACTTGACTAAATCCCATGTCTCACTCTTGTACAAGGATTCCATCTCTTCAACCATGGCATCCTTCCAGAGTTTACCCTCTGTCGAGTCGACTACTTCATCGACTGACTTAGGCTCATCGTCGATGGAAATTAGCACGAATGTGGAATGGAAGTTGGGCAGACTATACCTCTCAATTTTTTTCTTTACTCTTTCTGACCTCCTTACCACCCGAGTTGGTTGTTCCACCTCTTCCTTAGATTCAATCAACTCATCTGAATCATCTTCTTCATTCTTTAGTTCAAACCACACCATATTATGATTATTCTCAATCTAAACAACTTCCTCAGGATCAGATTTCCATCTGACTTCTCTGAAGACCATATCTCGACTGTACACTGTTTTCCTTGATGTAGGATCCCATATCTTATATCCTTTCATTCCTTCTTTATATCCAATGAAAATACATTTGACTTCCTTCTTGTCCAACTTGCTCCTAGTTTCCTTGGGAGAATGCACAAATGCATCACAACCAAATACTTTGAGATGTGCCACCAATGAATTCCTACCAGAACATACCTCATTTGGAGTCGTGTCGACTAGTGCCGACAAAGAAGACATATTCACCAGATATCTTGCAGTGCCGACTGCCTTCACCCAAAATTCTTGTGCGATCCCAACACCACTAAGCATGCTACTTGCCTTATCCATCAACGTTATGTTCATTCTCTCAACAAATCCATTTTTTGGGGGGGTATATGGTGTGGTATTTTGGCGTGCTATGCCACACTTCTTATAGAATTGATAAAATTCCTTTCCACATAATTCACCATCATTGTCCATCCTCAACACTTTAATCCTCTTCTCTATTTGGTTTTCCACAAGACCTTTAAATTCATTAAATCTCTCGAAAACCTCTGATTTCTTCCTTAGGAAATATACCCATGTCTTCCTGGAAAAATCATCTATGAAGAAGACATAATACAAGGATCCACAAAGTGAAGGCATTGTAACCGGGCCAAACACATCACTATGCACCAGTTCTAGAATCCCATTTTCCCTTGTCGCTCCAGATGGGAACCTCACCCAATTTTTTTCCCCATACATGCAATGCTCACAAAAGTCAACTTCTAAACCACATTTAGGAAAACCTTTGACCATACCTTTTCTTTGCATAGCTCGAAGCCCTTTTTCTCCAATGTGTCCCATTCTCTTGTGCCATAACCTGGTTGGGTCGAGTTCATTATGTCTTCTCGAGTTGGTTTGAACCAACTTGGCTCTAGTTGAGTTGAGTTGTGTCGACATCGAGTTGAGTTGAGTCATAGTCGAGTTGATTTCATGAGCTATGATGCTATGGCACCCAGTCGAGTTGACATTCCCTAACAACTTGTACATGGTACCAATCCAAAATCCTCTCATTAAGACCATCGCACCTCTGACCATCTTGCACAAATCCTTCTGAAACAAAGTATGCACTCCAACATCACTCATCTTGCTGACATATATTAGGTTTCTTGCCAAACCCATAATGTGTAGCACACATGGAAGGCTTCTTTTCCTCCCATCCTGCAGTGTCAGTTGGGCTCTTCCCCATCCAACAATTCTGGTTGTCGGGTCGTCCCCCAAGAACACATCACCCCCATCATATTGTTCATATTCACAAAACCATTCTTTATATGGTGTCATATGATAGGATGTCCCGAGTCGATCAACCAAACATCTTAATCTGAATGTTCACTGGTTGATGCCAGATACACATCATCTCCCTTCTCCGAGGTCTTCTATCTCTTAGTTGGCTACTTCTCGTCAGATCTGGCATTGACTTCTGTTTCATTTGATTTACAATCCTTTTTTATAATGCCCAACTTTATTGCATTTCCAACATCTTCGCGTCGACTGAACCGAGGATTTAGATCTACCCTTTGAATTAAACTTTCTATCGAATAATATGCCTTTATCTCTGTCTACAGATTGACCTCTCACTACCAGAGCATATTTAGTTGATCCTTCCATGTTCTTTCTTCTCATTTCTTCCGACAACAGAGAAGCAACCACATCCTCTAGTGCTAGTGTGGTTGTATTACTCCCAATAGCCACAATGAAGCTATCCAAGGAGTATGGAAAAGAACATAATATGATGATACACTTCTCCTCATCAATGATCTTTATATCCATAGACGATAATTGTCTTAACATGATATTAAACACATTTAAATGCTCAGTCATCGAACTGACATCACTCATCCTCAGAAGATACAGTTTCTTTCTGAGAAACAAATTATTTACTAGAGATTTCGACTGGTATAAGCTTCCCAACTTGTCCCA
>ML783579.1:70989-87050 GCA_009831015.1 Picea engelmannii | reverse complement strand
CACTCAACTACTCTGAAATAACTTTGCCTCGCTGATTTTGACTAATTAGATTTTTATGTCCATGGGCTCTAGCTTTGTGGTGGCTACCCCGAAACACCTTTCTGTAAAATGTAAATTTTCAGAATATAAAACACCTTATAAAAAGACAAATCTATTTCTACTTTAGAGTATAAACACCTGATTTGCTGCAGCAGCGATTGGAGACGAACCACTTGTACCTGAAAATTTCTGCAAAGCAACAGGCGCAACAAAATGAACAAAGCAAAGCAACAGGCGCAACAAAATGAACAAAGCTCAATTCTTCTTCATCACTCTCTACATTTAAATGCAAAATTAAAATGGTTTAAATATATTATTATCTATTCCTTTTAAGATAAATCAATGCAATGAGCTATTTCCAACATATAATCCTTATTATGGAATCCTTCATCTTGTAGTTGTAGGTGTATGCAGAAGAGCCCGATTGGATGACACTGCATGTAGGGATTTGCCTCATCCGCAATTGCGAATGGTCTTGAAAGGTGGAGGCAACACTCAAATATATTGCGCAGATTAAGGAGGCCCTGAATTCAGTTATAAAGACAAGACCACAGGTTGGGATCCTGATGAACAAAGGGCATTGCTATATCCTCTGAATAAGAACCAAAGATAATCGACCTTTGTAGATGCCAGTTACATTTAGCAAATCATATTGCACACACAAAACAATTCTTGTCAGATCCAACTTATTCCAAACTTGAAGAGAGGTTGAGAGAATATCTCAACAATTTCCAACAAACTCTAACAAACAAAAACCAAATCTACTTACATTTATGGAAGCATTATCTCCAACACCCTCAAGTTAATGCCTACATCACAAATAACAATATTGAAATCACATAAAAATATTTTTGAACTTTGATTTCTGTTCAACATTTCTACCCACTCTGAAATCTCATAGACTATACTCTTTCTCAACCACCAATGTCGAGCTACCACTTGATCCATTTAAGATACAATTGCTTCTGACCATCAATGACGTATTTGTAGGACCAATGATTCTTGACATACCCCAAAAAATAGTCTAGATAATGAATCATTCTATTGACATACTTCCATCCGTCGAAGTACATGGTCGGCCACTGTATTCATTAGTTATCTAGGAAAACAATCTAGATATTGAATGTATCCAGCAATCAATAATACAACTTGATCTTTTTCACATACACAAACACACAAAGATAACTTGTAACCGTTGTTTTTGGAGCACCGAAGTACAACAAGAACCACTAGCTTATAACAGACTGTAGCCATAATCAAACCAATGATGTGTTCTTGTAGCACCAAAGAATGTTAAGAACCACTAGCTTAAATTGTATTACTCTATTATATGATTGGTTCTTCATAATATAATTTTACAAATGAAAGAATAATACTAATAAAACATACTTAGTAGAAAATGGACAAAACTATGTTGCATGTAAGGAATCTTGCATGTCCAAGAACATCTTCTAACACAACGTCAAGCCAGAATTTCTATCATCTTCAACATCGCAACAAATTTATGAAATTTATGCTAAATCGACATTACTATCTCCATGTGTGCAAGTCCCAGGAGTTTTTGAGCTTGAATTCGGGTCCCCTTCACATATTATTTTCCATGGCGGACTGTGAAACCTCATGATTCTTCTCTTTAGGAATTGCTAGTGATGACAATTCAATTATGTGCAGCTGATCTCTCAATGATCTCAATGAACTGTTCGAGAACACTTTTAACACCACGAATGTTTGTATTTGCTAGCATCACTCTAATCAACACGCTCGATGATGGATCTATTTCGGTCACATGGATACAAGAATCAAATCCAACTTCTCCTCTCTTAATGTCATGTGCATGTAGCTCTAGATCTCTTCGACAACTTGGGATGATGTATGTAGGCCTGTGAATTGAAGCCAATGATGACTTACATTGATATATATTACCTCCAATAAAATGATCTCTCCTTACCTAGTGATTTACTTCATATCTGCAACTTCTCTATGATCTAATGAAGTGCTCCATTAGGCATCTCACAACAGACAACAACCTTACAACAGATGGTCACCTTCAGATCTGTGTTGCATCTCTTCTTTTCTATCTAGATCACGACTTAGCAACTTATACTCTATGTTGACGCCCAAAAGTGCAACATAAAATTCCTGCATGCAAATGGGTTGCAATGCATTATTACTTATATATATTTAAATAATACTAGATAGGTGGGACCCCTTGATAAAAATAATGATAGAAAGTGCTCCTCTTATTGTGCTCATGATTACTTTACAAGAACGATTCGGAAATTGAGAATAAGAATGGAAATCCTAACCTGTTTCCATGTGCAATTAATGGATGTTAAGGGTGCAAGCAATTTGATTTCAAAATGGTGGAAATATCTATTAAACATATTAGTTTACTCTTGCTACACTCATATTTTGATATATTGCTTCAAAGTAAGTCACATGCAACTCATGGTATATTTGCATACATGGGCGAATGATTATTATGTTGAATGTAATACTCCACTAGCAAGGAATGTGGGACATGTTATTTTAGTGCTAAGTGTTAAATGTGCATGTTATTGCTATGAAATCCATATGAGAGAATGATTCGATTTTGAGTTTGGAAATGGTATGTTATGTTTTATGGATATTGGATATATGATGGTTTATGTTTTATGTTTGAAACAAGGTTTTTGAGAGTTGGGTGCGCTCCATATTTGGCTTTGGTTGATGGCATTTATTGTGAAAAGAGGGGAAGCAATGTGCATTTACTGCACGCCATTCTTACCCTACCTCGAAGCCACCACCTTCACTTTCTCCTCATATTCATTTTTGCTACTTTGGTTAGCAATGCCTCAATTGTGCTCGACCTTTGATGAAAAAATAGTTGTGCTCTTTGTCTTTCTGGCATTCTTCTTACATGTATGTTGGCTCTTATCTCTCCATTCATGGATCGTTAGCTCTACTCCAGATAAAATTATTTTGTTGGATCTTAGAGTTTGCATGCAGAATGTGTTGTTTTATGAAGTTTACAAAGGATTTGTTGTGGGCATTTTGGCTACGTAACTCACATTTCGATTTGGGTTTCTTACTGTTGACATTTAAATGTTTCAAACTAGAAATGTGCCTGGAGAAAATGTGGTATTACTATAATATGGTTGTTGGCAAATAACTGTGGGTGAAGGTGTTCGGGTTCACTCATTTCATATGATTAATTTTGAGGGTTTCCTCTGTAAAAGAAAAATAACAGTGAGGTCTTGTGACTATTGTGTAGCACCCTGATCCTGGAGGATGTGCAGTCTTATTATTACCATGGCTTGTGGTGTTATGGGCAGCATGTGTGTTTTATCTTGCTGTCATTTTGATGGGAAGGAGTCGTTTTTTCTTTTCCTGCAACCCACGTTTCAAACCTTTTGCCCATATGCCTTCTCCAAGCCTCATTTCCCCTTCCAATATATAGGCAAGTGAATAAAGGAAAACCCAAATTCAAAATGTTGTTTAACTGTTTGAACCAATAGTGGGAAAGATTGATATCACCCACAAAATCGTGGCTCATTTGTTATTTATATATGATGTGATTTGGCTGATTTTGAGTTTAGTAGGAATTCTATGGAAACAAAGCCCACCAGGTTCGCATGGGGTTTCAAACCCGATTGTTTGCATCTGTTATTTGAGGTTGTGATGTAAATTTTATATGAAAAAAGGACAATAGATTTATGTTTCTCTTCCTCTCATGATGTTTTGAGGCGTTCTGTTATGATTATGATCGAGTCGAATTGTTTTATAAACAATCTCATACAAAATGTTATGCTAGTTTTTAAAAGGAGAAATGAAATTCACAGGTTTGATAATCCTATAAATTTTGCTTGAGTTTTATATTGCGCAGTTTAAGAAGATTGTTGCCATGTTATGGATTCTGTGTGTTTAAGTTTAAAAGAGTGTTATGGAACAAACATAATTTGGTGGAAGTTTTGGAAATAAATGTGCATGACAAACAATGGATATTTAAATGATTTTGTAGATATTGGCAATGCTGATTTTAAAGTCAATAAATGTTATTTCTTGTAACAAAACAATAATCGTTATTATTCCCCTTCATTGTCTCATTTTTCTCTCATTATACGACCACCACCTTCCCAATAACATTTAATCCATCCCCTAATCTGTTATCTTGATTTTCATTTTTAAAGGAAAATGATTAAAAATGATTGGATGATGATTTTGGTTGGAAATTGTGATATGGAGAAAAGGGCTCTACATTTTGCTTGAACAATATTCATTTGTTGGTTCCTATCCATGCTACCATTTTTCATTCATTATAAAGCCCCTCATATTCCCAATGACCCTGTCATTCCCTGTTCAATTGTAGTTGATTATTAAATTTGATATTTGATGGGTTGTGTCAATGAATGGATTGCATATGCTTCTTTTGTGAATGATAGAGCCAACATATTGATTTTATTTAGGTAGATTATCAGTGAATGGATTGTTAAAAGTTTTCATATTTTGATTGGAATATTTCTTCAGGATGATTTTCTTTAGCAGGGGAAACAATGGTAGAGGCACAAACAAAGGTAGAGGAAATAATTGGCAAAGAGGCCATAGAAGGACACATTTTTCAATACATTTTGACGCTGACCCACAAGAACTAAATCAACTTTTCCAAGATGGGTTTTTTAATTTAGTTGGCCAAGTAATTCTGCAACCTAGACCCGAGAGGCCTCCTTTCCTGCCACACCAAAATTTCTCTAGTATCCATGTTCCCCCTCATGTTTCTATGCAGCCAGAACCACCTACAAATGATGGTTGACAAAAGATCGTCCATCATCCTGCTGCATATCATAATGGTTGGTGTACAATATTGTTTCCATTGCCCCCTCCTCCACCGCCATTCAACCCAAATTCCCAAGTTGATCGTGTTTCCTCGCCAATACAGTCCTCTCATGCAAGCAAGGGATTAAAAAATGCCATCCTCGAGCCAAAATTAGATAAAGGAAAATAAGTGGCTAATCCCACCCAGTATTCCAAGGACTCCTCTGAATCATTGTCCTCTCATATCCACCTCAAATATAGTTGCTCCCATGTCATCAATGAAATCCATCCACAAGGTTCCAATCAATTGAAGGTTGTTACACAAGACAAATAAGAAAAGGGATCAAGAGAAGGCAACAATGAAAAGAGGCAAAATGCCTCTCACAACAAATATGATTTTTAACGCTTTTAATGTTATTTTCTTTTGAGGACAATTTTTATTGGTATGACAAAATGTTTGGACAAAAAAAACACATTTAGATTTTTTTTTTGGACAACATGGATATGATTCTATTTTTGGCTATAGTCATGTTTTATTTTGATACTAAAATATTTGACTATTTATATGAGGATGGGAGTTAGAAGACAAATATTTGAGTTGATTTTTAGGGTATTATATTTCATATTTTGATGATCATTAAAGAAATGAAAATTGGAGTGACAAGGGGTCCGACCTATTTAGTTATTATTTAAATAGACCCTTATTTATGTATGTATTATTATTTTGTCTCAACTAATTTATTGAGCTAATTACTTTCTTAACAAAAGAAAGATAGTTGAACTGCCATAACTTATTGGAAAATAATAAAAGCTCATTCAAAAGAAGAGACAATGGGAGAGAGAACAAAAGGAGAACTTCTGATATACAGGTTTCATTGAAGGCATTATGATTCAAAACTAAATCATATCTTTCAACAGCTTGTTTCTAAAGAGTCAAGTGACAACATTTTTATGGCAAGTTGATCCATATATTTAGCTTCAATTTTATTTTGTTGTCAGAGTATTTTTGTATGGTGCCCATCAGAGACTTCTAAATCTGATTTTGGTCCCCACCCTTGCAGGGGTTTGTAGAGAACATTCTTCTTTGTATCTCATAATGAAGTTAATAAAAAAAAATAGATTTCTGATTTCAGTCTCACATGTGTATCTTAATGATATTTTTCAGATTTTGATTTTATCCTTTTCTCCTATCCATGTATACACTTATGTATATTTCTTCTTTCTTTCTTTTGCAGAGTTACATATAAAATATAAAACCACCCTTTGTCCCTCGTACATATTATGTGTGGATTAAGTTATTGTTTAGAATTTAAGGCTATAAACTTCCGGTAAAATTCCCAACTATCTTGTCTTAGCCTAACAAGATATGAAAATGTTTGAGTAAGGTTCTTTGTACCTTTTCCTCAACACTCTACACAATGACAAACTCTCCAATAGACAGATGGATGGACGACTTTTAACTCAACGACCCTCTTATGCCATTGATGACTCCAACTCCAACAAAGGTTCCTCTCTATGACAAAAACAAAAAACAAACACAGACAACAACACACATAAATATTTAACCTATACTAACTTATGTACAGATGATTAACATTGAGGAATTGGCATAATCCCAACCCCTCTCTTGAGAGAGTCAGGGATGAACCAACTCTTATACCAACTTAGCAAACGATATTGCACACAAAAAACAATTCTATATAAGTATTGTGAGATCCAATTTATTCCAATCTTGGAGATAGAGGTTGAGAGGATATCTCAACAATTTTCAACAAAGTCTAACAAACACAAACCAAATCTAGTTACATTTATGGAAGCATTATCTCCCATAGTTACAACTTGCACAACCACTACCATTACATTGTAGATACATTCGAGGAAATTCTAGAAGGAAAGGAAAAATGGCCATTGTCATTCATTTTTCTGGATGTAATTACATTGTAGATAAATTCGAGGACATTCCAGAAGGAAAGGAAAAATGGCCATTGTCACTCATTTTTGTGGATGTAATTTCTATGGTGGAGTGCCTATTATCAACCAATTCTCTCAGGGTTTCTAGAGAGCATTCAAATTCACAGATAACCAACTGCTTTCGGTTTGTAAGACTCCGAGATTCCAATCTCTCTACTACTTCTTCACTTGAGCCCATCTTATCGTCACCCGAGTGATGAGTTTCTATTTACCTACTTTTTACAACTTCCATTTCACATACTTTCCTATTCAATTTAGATTACAAATTATGTTAGTTTTCTAAGTGGTAGTGGAAGAAATAACCGACCAAGAAAGGGAGAGATTTATCTTCCATCCCTCCTTTTTTGTTGGTTCATTTATGATAGTATGTTAGAATAATTATCCATAATGGTGTAACTTTGAAAAAATATAGATCCATTTTTAAATAAGATTTTAAATAACAATTTTAAAAGAAAGTGTAAAGTTAACATAAAATATCCTATCCTTTCATTTTCCTTAGTTCATTTACGATGGTACATAATTTAAAAAAAATTAAAGTGTGAGTCAATTTATGATCTTAATTGAGGTCAAGTTTATGTTTCTACTATCTTCGAGGTCTTGATCGGACCTTAATTTTCTTGGAGTAGTTGATCCTTTTGTAATCGGCCTTGATCTATGGATCGAGTTTCTTTCCTTATATGTTGAACGCTTATTTAGTATTATTGCCAATTCGGTCTCGATTATCCAATTGAGGCCCCTTTTTGATTGACATTCATTGATTGGGTCTAATCTATTGGTCATGCTCTTCCTTTTGATTTTTCTAAATCAAGTCCTCAATCAAGTCCTCCCGATGGTCATATTACTCTTCCTTTTGATTTTTGGAAAGCAAGTCTTCTCGATGGTCAGATCGACCTTGATTTTAATATGGGACCAATTTTCCAATTGGGTTCTTTCATACATTCAAATGATGATTTTCTTCTATTTTAATATCAGACCTAATCCATTGATGGAGAGGATTTTCATTTTGTACTCTTCTTATTCTCAAGACATGTATATAGGGATCAATTTCTCCCAAAACCTATCGTTGATCTTAACTATCAAAATTGAACCCTTCCTAATCCTTCCAATGGGTTTAAACCCATCCTAGAAGGATAAATAAAAAACCATCCTTAAAAAATGTAAATTTTTAAAATTACTTATCATTAATGAAGGGAAACAAATATCATAAAATGTCAAAAGAAGGGTGAGATTTTCAATAACCCATCAATGTCCTCACTTGAAAATGATTGGTTGGTCAATGAGCATTGGTTCAGGGTACAAGGAGTTGGGACTCGAAGTAGTTGAGCCCTTGCAAGGCCATCCCTGCCGATCACGATGGCCTCCCATGGCGGAAGAAAATAGAGATGATGGAGTAGGAGATCCTTTTAAACTGTTTCTCGAGGAATCCCTCGCGCGGCAAAGTAACAAGATGATGGATAACTTTGCACAAATTATTCGAAGATTGCCAACATGCAACAAATCTTCATCAAGCTACCACTTTGGAGGTGCCACCCCCTTCAAGGTACAAGTCAATTTTTATATCCCCTTATTTGAAGACCAGATTGATACATACACTATAGATAAATGGTTGAATCTGTTAGAAGGGTATTTTCTAGTCTATAATTTTTCTAATAGATAAAATATTTGTAAATTCTAACCTTGTACAATATCTACTGCAAACTGATATTCAAAAAAGAACAAAAAAGATACAATGGAAAATACAAACATTACACATAGATTTTTCACCTGGAAACCCAAACCAGGAAAACCAACATATATTATATTGATACATTGCTTTACACTGTTTACAATACAATATACATATAGGATCCAGTGGCATCCAAAACCCTAACCCAATGACCTGGATTAGTCCAAAAGCCTAATTCCTTAACCGGAAATAGAAAACCATCGGCAAAAAACCATGTGCCAAAAAACCACCTAATATCATGTGGTCTCGGAAATATGTTGTCCCGGAAATATGTCGGCCCGGTGAAAATATGTCGGCCGAAACTGGCGAAAATATGTCGGCCCAATTTTTTTTTCGGGGGCGCTGCCCTTGAACCCCCGCGTGGGGGGCTCCGCCCCCCTGCACCCCCCGAGGGGGGGCCTAGCGGCCCCCCCTCTAACCCCCCTGTGCGCCCAGCACAGGCACTCAAACACTACTACTCGTGCAAAGAATATAACACATATCGAACAATATTACCTTTGCGCTCCTTAAGGCTATTCTTCGTGTCAAGGATTGATGAGCGACTTACTGTGAGAAAAATGACACTGAGGAATCTGCAATATTTTTGGTTGTACCCACTTGGGATTCTTTCAAGGATGATATTAGGGAACAATACTACCCTATTGGAAGATACAATGACCAGTATACGAAATGGAGCACACTACGACAGGAAAGGGACCAAAAAATACCAGAGTTCACTAATATCTTCCATACCTTGCACACCAAGATAGGTATCAAAGACTCCTAATGACATCTGGTGCTCAAGTACCATGACTATATCCATAGATACATCCAAATATAAATGGAGTTTTTGGACATTTCATCACTAGGCACGACTTATCAATATGCTGTCAAAATCGAGCAAAAATTTAAACAAAATAAGTGAGAGTTTGGATCTACAAATTCCTCATAAAAGAAGAAGGGAAAAGGAGGGCCCCAACCCACATAATAAATGACAGAGCAAGGATGGAACCCCTCAGGAAAACCAGTCCAAGATGAAAACAAAGAAGGGTATTGAGAAGACAAAGAAAGACACTAAGAAGTGGTGTGAATTCCATAAAATCCCTTGGCATAACACCGATGAATGTCGATTAAAGCAGTCACTGGTGGCTGAGATGAAAGCCTTAGAGTCAGAGGTAGGTTTCTAATTTGAATTAGATATAGAGAAGGAGAAGCAGATCATTGATATAGAACCCAGTGCCATTGTCACTACCACCAAGGTCCATCCAAGTGAACCAAAAGAACCGAAGGAAGGTGAAGGCCTTTTTCACTCGTAGATGTGGGTGAAAGGTGCTCCACTGCATTTCATTGTCGATAATCAAAGTCTATAAAACCTGATCTCAGTAGAGGTTGTCAAGTGGTTGAACCTGCCAATGACACCACACTCGCAACCCTACACCATCAGGTGGCTCCTCCAAGGAATATATCTCCTCATCAACCAATAGTGTTGCATGCTCTATGACATCAATCCCTTCAAGGATGAGGTATTGTGTGATATTCCCCCCCTTGAAGTTTGTGATGTTATTTTATGCCAACCATACTTGTGGAAACAACATGTTGTATATGAGTCTAGACCTCACAATGTTATTATTACTTTGGGTAGACAATTGTACAGGATACCAGAGGGAGCTCCACTTACTGCCATTTCTTTGATCTCTTCTAAGCAATGCAGGAAGGTATTTTCACAGACCAGGAAAATTGTCTTCTTCATGATTCACTCTCAAAATGAATAAAAGATCATAGCCATATCCATGGCCTTTGCAATGGTCTCTCCATGCAGTAGAAGCAGATGGAAAAAATCATGGAAGAATATAAAGACATTGTCTCCTCACCCACCGGGGTACCACTGCACTTTCAGGTCAAGCATTCAATCGATCTGACCCTCGATGCACCTATACCCAATGGGAAAGTCTATTGCCTCTCTCTGATGGAAAATGAGGAAATCAAGAGACAAATCCAAGAGATGCTTCAAATGGTTCACATTTGACCCAGCTCCTCACCCTAGGGGAGTCCAGTTGTACTCGTGTAGAAGAAATATGGGACTTGGCAACTCTGCATTGATTACAGGTCCCTAAAAAAAATCACAGTCAGGAACCAGTACCTAATTCCCCAAATTGATGATCTTCTTGACTAGCTCAAGGGAGCCAAGTTTTTCAGTAAGATTGACCTGAAGTCTAACTACCACCATGTCCTAATAGAAAAAATTGATGTATGGAAGACTACTTTCAAGTCCAAAGAAGGTATTTTTGAATGGCTAGTTATGCCCTTTGGTTTGACAAATACTCCAACAACTTTCATGAGAATGATGGATGATATATTGCGACCTTTCACCAATTATTTTGTGTTGGTATATCTGGATGATATCCTCATCTTCAACAAGAATTGGGCAGAACACTTGCAACATATTTAGTAGGTCCTTCACACTTTGCGACAACACACGCTATATGCTAACTTGGAAAAATTCTCCTTCGACATAAACATGGTCCAATACCTAGGCTACATTATTGATGAGCATGGTGTGCATGTGGATCCATCCAATCTCCAATTCATTCATGAGTGGCCAACCCCGACCACACTAATCGAGCTTTGAAGTTTCTTAGGACTTGCCAACTTCTATCACAGGTTCATGTTGGGGTTCTCCCATATTGCATGGGCCCTCAACCAAGTGACCAAAGGGGGTGGCAAGGAAAATTTGGTGTGGGGGAAGTCACAAAAACAAACATTCGATGATATGAAAAATCGCTTGTGCTCAACTCTAGTACTCTCCTTGATCTGCATCAACCTTTTGAGATTGATACTGATTCCCAAGACTATGTCATGGGCACATTTCTCACTCAACATGGTCATCCAGTGGCATATCATTGTGAGACACTATCATATGCTGTCCATAAGTAAACCACCTATGAAAAATAAATGTATTCCATTGTTTAATCCCACCGAAAATGGAAGCACTACATTCTCAGGAAGGAGACAATCATCCACACTAATCACATGCCTTTGTAGTTTATGTAGACACAAGGAAAATTATAGAATGAAATCCATCAAAAGTGGTCCACATACTTGCAACAGTTCCATATCAACATCAAATATAAGATAGGGAGCACTAATAGTGTCGCTGACTGCCTTAGTAGACCTCCAATTGCAACCTTAACCATGGTGCTCCATGCATGTGGCCATGAGGCATTGAAGTGGCCCCAACTCTAGAAGAGCGATCCTGACTTCACTACCACTTACCAAATGTTGGGCACATCTTGTCCACCTCTCTGTTCCTTCAAGCGAGTGTGTGAATCTGATTCAGGAAGCTCACTATGGTTGGATGGAAGGACATTTCAGCATGGAAAATACCATGGAAGTACTACAAAAACATTTCTATTGGTTGAAACTGCATCAGGATGTCAACAAGTATATCAGGTCATGCACTGCATGTGCCATTGCCAAACCAACCACTAAGAAGCAAGGCTTGTACACCCCTCTACCTACTCCCAAAAATCCATGGGAATCCATCTTGATGGACTAAATGTCGAGCCTTCCTTCAACCAAGCAGGGAAATGACTGTGCTTTTTTTGTGGTTGATTGATTTTCTAAGATGGCCATCCTAACAACCTGCAAGAAGAATATCACAGCAGAGGCCAATGCTAAGATCTTCTTTGAACGAGTGTGGGTACACTTCGGGATACTACATACCATCATATTATATTGGGAAAACAAGTTCCTAAGAACATTCTGGTCCAACCTATAGTCACTTTTGGACACCAAGCTCACCAAATCCATTGCCTTCCACCCCCCAACTGATGGCTAGATAGAGGTTGTCAATAGAATGATTGTGCATATATTGCGCATGTACAACTCCAAACATACACGTACATGAGATGCGAGTCTCCCCTATGTTCAACATAGCTACAACATATCCTTTCATAGCTCGACTGACCATATTCCATTTCAGGTGGGGTTGGGATTTCAACCATTGGGTCCCATTGATGTCACATTACCCCTTGCATCCACACAAGCATAATCATCCCATGCTCAATTTGAGGCCGACAAAGACACCAAGTTTATTGAATGGATTCAACACATCCAAAAATAGGTCCATGATATTTTACAAAAATCCAATGCTAAGTACGAACAACATCATGATCAACACCGGCTGCCGCACAAGGTTTAGGTGAGAGACAAGGTCTGGTTGCATTTGCAGAAAGAGTGCCTGACATGACCCCATCGAAATCTTTGTCCACTTCACTATGGACCTTACATAATCACCAAGGTTGTGGGTGACAATGTTTTTGAGCTAAGTATTCCCCCCTTCCTTGGCATGCACCCAGTGTCCACTGTGGACCTTCTTCGACCATACTTCCCACCATTATTGGACTCATTAGAGATCACAGAGTAGTTAAAACCGATAGATCTCAACCCTGACTGCATGGAACATGCAACCATTGATCATATGCGAGACAATTTGATTAAGGGCACTCACCAATAGAAGATCCAACTTTATCGGGTTGTCAGAGCAGGGCAACTCCTGCACCAAGGCAAGTGGTTCACCCGAGGCCAAGTTCAACATAATTTCCCCATATGATGGGGGAAATCAATGCAATGGAGACCATTTAATCCTAAGGGAGGAGGACTGATCCAGGTGGATATAGGTGGCCACCGATATATTCCACTGGCTCAAATAAAAATTTCCATTTTGGCATTTGTTTTAATAGTTTTTTGGGTCCCAAACTTCCAGGGTCATTTTGAGGCCCTAAACAACATTTTTTGGGCTCAACAATGTCTAGACTGGAGTTGGAGATAAATGCTAGTTTGAATGGAATATGTACTCCTCAAGTATATCTTTCCAACAATGTATCGATCACCCCAAATGGAGATCATATGCAAAATTTATGCCCTCGGGAATTTGATGTATCAACTACCCCCATTAGGTCCCACAAACCTTTTGGCATTTCATCTCCTGGTGTTAGAGTTTTCTTATTTATGTTTTATGTTAAAAAGACATTTAGAGCATCACTGTACTCATTTTCTTGTGAATGAGCGTAGCCTTCACATCTCTTCTCATAGATAAGATGCCACCATTCGAGCAAGTTTATTTCAGTATGCATTTTTATATTTTTAGCAAGTTCTCTTTATTAATAGAAGTCAAGTTTTACTGTATCTCTATGTGTTTCATTGCTATACATTTGTGTTTCATTTCGTTTCATTTATAAATCCGGATCACACTGTTGAGTGCAATCTATGTCGTATAAATTTCTCAACGATTTAATGTCAACCAGGAGCTCGTAAGCTTAGAGGCACAACACAATATGTGCGAGGATTTGAAGTTGTCTATTTGAAACTACTAAATCAAAGAACATAAAGATAAAATACCATGAATATACAAATGACAAATTTTACCTACTATATACAACACATAGGTGTACTGGCATCAATGCATGGGGGCCCTTCCATCCTTCAGTAAGTACACCATAATCTTAACACAAGATAGAGATCAAAATGGAATCATGTATTGTATTCAAAAGAATATGATTACATCTTCATTCCAATATAAAATCTCCTCTCGACTAACCTCAAGAACCAACCTATCAATTCAAAACATGAGCATTTCCCAGACTTCACACACATCTCTCTCTATATATATCTCCCCTTTTGAAAGGAGAAGGCTCTCCTATTTATACAAGAACATAAGAAGCTACCCCATTAATGGAGATCCACTATTCTCTCCCTAGATCCATAAAAATCTCTTATAGTTACAACCAAATAGCTAATGATGAGACACATATTCTCTTTGACCTTTATCCAAATCTTCTTCCATATCTTGAAGGGAATTCGAATTTGAGTATTGGAGGCCACATAAGAGTGTCTTGGAAGCTTCCAAATCACCTACACATGTCACCAAACTCATTCTAATTGTTAGGTATAAGTATAAGTATATTATTTTCTAAAGTTTAACCACAAATCCACTTAAAAATGTTAAGAATTAATCAACTTTGGAAAAGCATAGTTATAACCCAATGATGAGATAAATGTAATGATGTGGAGGTGGAATGAAGGTGACATGAAGGTAATATGGAAGTAATGTCAAGGCATTGGTGAATAATGGAGTAATAATAGGGACTATTTTGAGTCCCAACATACCCCCAAACTGAAGATATTACATGTCCTCATGCAATCTATTACATTACTTTTTGATACTTGAGCTTTGGCTTAAACCCTACATGATATCATTTACTTAACTTTTTCAAAGTGTTTTTGATGAACTGCAACTTGGTTGGTTCTTGTGTTTCATCCATATTTTGTTTGTTGCATTCAACTTTAATGTATGATCTTTGCATATTGATAATGTGATTTTTATTGTAGAGTATTTTTGTTGGAATGCATCATGGTTGGTTCTTCTGTGACAACCATGATTGTATTGGCATCCAATTATCTTTTAAGTACTTTCTTCTTTTTTCAAAAAGCCATTTATATGCTCATGATGATGTAATAGTAAATATATCTTGAAAGTATGTGGGCTTTGAATGTGATATGAATGTTTTATGAATGTGGTAACATATGATTGTGAATGTATTTCCCCCCTCAACTTATGGTTTTGACAATTTGACAAAATGATGAAAGGAAGTGAAGTTTTTCGAAAAATTATCATTCTAACTTTTCAAGGAATTAAATGGTTAAAAGTTAGAAAATATCATACCTGAACTTACCCTTTCAAAAATGGATGAGAGTTGTGCACGTGTGGCTGCAAAATTCTGTTCATAATCTTCTTTCCTTGGTTGTGAAAATGGTGTATGAGATTGACAAAGTGAATCTTTTATTGTTGCTACATCTGCTACTAAATCTGCTACTGGATCTTCTGCTGAATGGTCGGAATCTGCTGCTGAATGCGACTGAAAATGTATAAGGCTTGGAAGGTATACAAAATTCAGAATTTATACTCCCCCCCCTAGCCTTATTTATTGACTTGTCCTCAAGTCATTTGAAAAGTAATTCTGCATCCTCTGCTACAAAATGATTGGTCTTCAAGTCTTCAACGCTCATTGGCACAATTCTTGTCATGTGAATAAATGTTTTGGTGTCGAACATAACAAGAAATTGTTAACTTAGTGGCCATTGATGGATGCCACTAGTCAACACGAGAGCTCCTATCTTTAATGAGGATGAGAGTCAAGATGCCCCGAACACATCTTGCTAAGTATGAATGAATTTGTTGTTGTCAAATACTTAGAAGATCTGATGAACAAGGGACATTGATGTATTCCCTTTGTTTATTGGCATGATAGATTGCCCTTAAGGCATGCAAGCTTCATGGTGTTTTTAGAAAAATATTTAGACTCAAGGACTGTGGACTCAATGGTGTATGGAAGCAAGGTTTTATTTGCAAGTGTAGGAAAAAGGAAACTGATAATGAATGGGTAAAGTGGACCAAACAACTTGTAGATGACCTTGGTTGGTTTTATTGGTGGGTTAGGATTGAAGAAAAATGTAGTGAAGTGTATGTGGTAATGGAAAATGGATAATGACTCTC
>ML783579.1:52350-63836 GCA_009831015.1 Picea engelmannii | reverse complement strand
TATATATATAACCCATAAAAATATTATATTTGAAATCATAAAGTATGTTTATTATTATTTTCTATTGAAATTTCAACTTAAATATTTCATTGTTCATTAAATTTGAACATTTTAAATAATTGGAAGGGAAGTATTTTATTCAAATATTTTTTTTTGAAGTGTGTAACTAGTTTACTCTTGTGAATTGAAGTACAACTATTTTTTCATCTTTTCATGATGGAAGTGTTGAATGAAAATATACCCTTCAACTTGAAATTAAGAGCAACCCTTTAAATTTGATCACTGATCAACCTAAAACCTGTATTCCACTTTACATTTTATGGAATACCACTCCAATTGTCATGATTTTCTTTCCCCTCCATGAGTATCCTCTCTGAAATGCTAGATACACACCTATGAGTCCAAAACCACCAGTTGTATTCTTCTCTTCTTCATCTAGATTCTCCTATTCATGTTCCATTATTTTTCAACTTGAAGGAAGCTTCAATTTATTTCTGCTATAAGGGATCATTCATATCACTTTCTTTTCCAACTTGGAAGAGATTGAAAGGAAGATGAAGCATTCCTCTGTGGATTTTGTTGCCTCTTGTATTGGATGACAAAATCATTATGGAACTACCATGAGGTGAATTTCCCATGGAGTCCAACAAGTATGAATAACTTACACTTACTGTGCTTAGTTGCAAAACCATGGATTGAACCAGAGACATAAATTGGTTTCATTATGTAAGGTGCCAGATGTAATATAATATGCAGAAATACAAATATTCAACATATATCAATGGAGAAACAAAATATTGATAAGAACAACACCAAAATTGATACCTTTATTTATAGAAATCAATGCTCACTTGCCTCTTTGAGGGGGAAATCTCCACTAGAGCATAGCTCTAGTACAATAATTCTCAAGACAACGACTTCTCATGCCTCCTACTCTTATTTATACCAATTCTATCTTCTAAATATCATTCTAGAGGAATATCCTTCTAGAAGCATAAGCTTCTATTAGGTCTTCTTACATTGACTTGTTCACATTGATTAAATAGGCCTTATTAACTAATGTCAAACTTTATTACATGGAAATATATTATTCTACCTACATGATGGGTTAGGGAGGTTAGGTCCCTAACATGCCATACCCCTTGAAGAACATCGTTGTCCTATTAGGGACCTAACCTCCCTAACCCCTCACATAGGTAGAATAATATATTCTCCATGTAATGAAGGCCAATATTAATAAGGCCTAGTAATAAGGAAGAATAAGTCAAATGTAAGAAGACCTAATAGAAGCTTCTTCTTCTAGAAGATATTCCTCTAGATTGTTATTTTGGTAGATATATTTAGTATAAATAGGAGTCGAGGGCATGAGAAGTTTTGTCTTCAGAATTATTGTAATAGAGCGCTGCTCTTTTGGAGGTTTCCCCCTTGAAGAGGCAAGTGAACATTGTTTCCTATAAATTAAGGTATTATTTTTTTGTTTTGGTTTCATAGATTTTGTTGTTCCGCTGTTATTCTCTGCAATATTTCTATTTTCAACTATTATAATAGATCTAATGTACCTTACAAGTGGTATCAGAGCACTTTCCTTGGAAAAAAATTGTGGGTTATATTTTTGCAGTGTAGAGACATATTCTGATGTCTTAAAGATACAAATATCTTTCATTCAACACATAAATCCACGGTCGGGGAAGCATACATGCATGAAATACAATTGGTACTTAAGCACACATTACTTGCCATCCTTGTAACCCCTGTTGGTACCCCTTCGAGTGGTAGCACATTAGACATCACCTGTATACAGATTGACCTATATATCCTAAATCCATCCATAGATAAAGCGATCGACTGCTTGACTGCTATAGTGCCACTGAGAACAATATTTGGGAAGATACTCTCTAGTACTTGGGTAGTCAGGTAGTACAACTAAGGGCACAATCTAAAATCCTTATTTGGTTCCCTGAGATATTGGGTCGAGTAATACTGTTGAACCCTGCACATATATCAAAGAGATATAGCATAGGGAAAACCCTCATCTGTAGAAACCTTGAATACCCTAACCCTTGGGACGAAAACATAAATATAACATACAAGACCTATTGCCGTGCAAATTTACCTCCTACATTCTGGTTGCGAAATTACTACACATTTTTTCTTGTTAAGATTTTGGGCCTTTCAACACTACAATATTCTTCAGATTGGAGTATAAATCCACATGAGTAAAAGAAAAAATAATTTCTCGATCCTTCTTGCACCATTATTGGAGCCCTCTCTTATTGGATTCGTCTCTTCTCTCTCATCGCAATCATACCTATTGTTTTTCAACAATTGTTTTTTTCGTGGAATTGATCCCCTTCATACCCCCTTATTTGGGACTTACCCCATTGGATTCCCCTCATTGCCCTAATCATCATGATACTCTTCACCCATAACCCATTTTCTGTGTGGTCCCACCTATACCTTTCCACTTCCCCCCTCCATCACGGTCCACACCCATAGCCAATACCTTGAAGCCTGCTTCAATACCTTATCCTCTGATTTCGCACAGGCCTAGAAGGAAGTGCAGAAGCTCAGTGCTAATATTACCACCATCAATAAAAAAATGCATTCCACGATAGACAAAAAAATAGAAACCTTGAAACATGACCTCTCTACCCATCTTGAATCCTTCGCTAGCCATATTTGCGCCAAGATGAATATCAATGGATACCTTACCTCCTTTGACCCACCTTTTCACCCCGAAGGTGAAACTTCCTCTAATTCCTATAATTTTCATCCCCATTACTTTCGGTGTGACCTACACCTCCCGTGAGTGGATGTGAACAAATTTGATGACTCAGATCCCAACGTCTGGGTAACTCAAATGGAACACTATTTCTCTTTGTACGACATTATAGATGAGTTGGCCAAACTATGGTATGGTGTTCTCCATATATATCAAGAATGTTGGCAATGGTGGCAATGGAGAAAAAATGACTGCCAAGGTTACGTGGCTTGGACACAATTTGTTGCAGAGCTTTATGAACACTTTGAAACCGACACCCATAATTTAGGTCGTTTGAGAAAGTTGAAACAATTTGGCACAATGGAAGACTTTATAACTTATTTTGAGTGATTGAATTTTCACACAGAGGGCATGTATGATGCTTTTTTCCAAGAATTCTTTATTAGTGGCCTCAAGGATGAGATCCATGCCCATGTCCTCATGTCTCACCCCCATAGTTGGGTGGAAGCTACTAAAAAAGATAAGGAAGCACAAAAGATTGTCTCTTCTCAAACCAAAAAACCATCCTTTATTCCTCTCCCTAAAACAAACACTCCCACTCCTCCTTTCACTCCACTAAAGATCCATAAATTGACTTGGGAAGAAGTGGATGAACACCAATTCAAGGGCCTTTGTTATAATTGTGATGACAAATATTTTTCTGGGCACAAGTGTAAGGAACAAAATAGTTTTATGGCCATATCTAAGTATGTTTTTGAAGAAGAGGTCGAGGATCCCCTTGTGGCTGAGTCACCTGAACCCACCAACCTGACTCCACCCTTAGACCCCTCGGAATTTGAACCATTCATTTCCATGAATTCTCTCACTGGATTCGTTTCTCCCCAAACCCTCAATCTCATTGGTTACATTAAGCATCAAAATATCATCATCCTCGTTGACTGTGGCATCACCCATAATTTTATTCATCGCTGCATTGCCAAAGAAACTAATTTCTATATACGAGCAATCAATAGCTTTAAAATCATGATTTCCAATGGTCGGTCCATGAAATGTGGGGGGTGTTGTGAAAATGTGCATCTCCAAATTGGTCAGTACCACATGAAATATCATATGTTTGCTATCGACATGGGTGGTTGTGACATTGTGTTGGGTGCTGAATGGTTAAGGAATATGGGCCCCATTCTCATTGATTTTAAGGAATTAACCATGCAATTCAACTGAGAGGGCTAGCAGTATAATTTCCAAGGAACCACAACAACTTCCCCTGACATAATCAGTTCCCATCTCATGGAAAATCTCCTAAAAAAAGGTCATTCTGACATTATTTCACAACTCCATTCCATTCAATCCATCGAGACACCCATTGTGCCTCTTGAACTCTAATCCATCCTCTCCAAACATCAAGTTGTTTTTTCCACTCCCTAGGGACTTCATCCTTCCCATGGTTTTCATGATCATCCCATTCCCCTCATCCTCGACAACCTTCCTCCCAATGTTTGTCCCTATCGTCATCCCTCTTCCCCAAAAAATAAAATTGAGAAAACCATTCAAGAATTGCTTGCCACAAGCGTTATCCATCCTAGTATTATCCCCTATTCTTCTTCGGTGGTCATGGTACTTAAGAAAGAAGGATCTTTGTGCATTTTTCTTGACTTTGACGCCCTAAAAAAACTCACCATCAAAAAAACATTTCTCATTCCTGTCATTGATGATCTCTTGGATGAATTAAGTGGTGCCCAGTTCTTTACTAAACTTGATCTTCATTCTAGCTACCGATAGATACGTATGAAAGAGGCAGAGATTCCTAAGACTGAATTTCAAACTCATGAGGGCCACTATGAGTTCTTGGTCATGCCCTTTGGCTTGTGTAATTCTCCCTCCACTTTCCAAAGCCTCATGAATCACGTCTTCTATCCTTTTCTCTGTAATTTTGTCTTAGTTTTCTTTTATGATATTCTCATCTATAGTAAAACCTGGAGAACCCATCTTTCTCATGTGGATCGAGTTCTTCATCTACTCTCTCAACACCAAATTTTTCTCAAACAATCTAAATTTTCTTTTGGAGCCTCAAAAGTCGAGTACTTGGGTCATATTGTTGGAAGGACGATGTCAGGGTGGATCCTAAGAATATTGAATCTATGCAAGATTGGCCTCACCTTAATACTCTCAAAATATTGTGTGGTTTTCTGGGTTTAATATGATATTATCGCAAGTTTTTTAAGAATTATGGAAAGATTGCGGTGCCTATCACTGTTCTCCTTAAAAATAATTCTTTTACTTGGAGTCCAATAGTTGATCATTCCTTTCAAGCCTTGAAGGTGGCTATGTGCACCAATCCTGTATTGGCCCTTCTTGACTTCACAAAGACCTTTATCCTACAATGTGATGCTTCAAGGAGAGGAATTAGAGTAGTCCTTATGCAACATTGATGACCTTTGGACTTTACTAACAAACAATTGTCCAAGAAAAATTTGGGCCAATCAATATATGAAAATGAAATGATGGATATTCTGCATGAAGTGGATCTATGGTGCCCTTATATATTGGGGAAAAAATTCCAAATTAAGAGAGATAATCAAAGCCTCAAGTATTTTCTGGAGTAACATATTTCATTCCCAGAGCAACAAAAATGGGTGACTAATATATTTGGATATGATTATGAGATCATTTAAAAGAAAGGAAAAGACAATGTGGTTGCTGATGCTCTTTCAGGAAAATATGAAGATGAAGGGTACCTTTTTTCCCTCTCCTTCATTGTACCAGATTGGCTCCAAGATGTTCTCCATGAATGGCTGCAACATCCCAAAATTTTGTGTCTAATCCAACAATTGCAAAACAATTCTCCAGTTTCCCTAGGGTACTCTTGGCACAATGATGAGATTCGCTACAAAGGTTGTATGTATTTAAGTAAACAATCACGACTTAAATCCATGGTGCTTTGTAAGCTTCATGATACACCCACAACTGGGCACTCAGGGTTTACCAAAACCTATGACAGGGTCAAAGGTTCTTTTTTTCTGGGATGGTATAAAACCAGATGTTCGCACGTTTTTGGCAAAATGTGATGTCTGTCAATGCAAAAAGAGAGAAACTATCAAATCTCTGGGAACAATACAACTGCTTCCAATTCCATCCGCTATTTGGAGGGATATTACTATGGATTTCATTGTTGTCTTACCTAAATTGGGCAATAAGTCAGTCATTATGGTGGCAGTTGATCATCTTTCCAAGTATGCTCATTTATGTGCTCTTCAACACCCATTTACTGCCTCCACTATGGCTCCACTTTTCATGGATCATGTCTTCAAGATTCATGGCATGCCTCATTTTATTGTTTCTAATAGAGATCTCACTTTCACCAACAATTTTTGGAAAGAATTGTTCAACCTACATGACACACAATTTTATCTCAGCACCGCCTATCATCCCAGACTGATGGTCAAACTGAAGTTATAAACAAGTGTTTGGAAACATATTTGAGGTGTTTTTCATCTGAAAGGAAAGCTCAATGGGCTTAATGGTTACCCATAACTGAATGGTGGTACAACACTTCTTACCATACAACTACTTGTATGACTCATTTTGAAGAAGTATATGGACAAAAGACACCTTTAGTTCTATCATACATTCCCAACATCTCAAAGGTCCAGGCGGTTGACCAAATCTTACAGTTTGAGAAGCTATTCTCCATACCCTCAAATAGAATTTGGTCATGGAAAAAAATATGATGAATCAATAACCAGATCAAGGTCTCTTAAAATGTCAATTTTCTGAAGGGGACCAGGTGTTTCTTCGACTGCAATCTTATAAGAATAATTCACTAAAGGATGACCATTGTCGGAAAATGGCACCTGTTAGCGCTCTGTAAATTTCCTAGAGGTTGTTAGAAAGAATAAATCTATGAGAGGTAACTTTATCCAACCTCTTTTGAAGCTGGGATCTAGCCCTTCCAACTTCAAAGAGGGATCTCTCTATATGATTTAGATATGCTTCAAATTTTTTAAATATTAGGCTAGGTAAATAAATAAGTTGGTTTTTTTGTTGTAGTGTTTGTCACGTTGGCTGAGATAATTTACACATCCATTGGGCTATGGGTTCTGTGTCGTAAAAATGAAATTCTAACCAGAAAAAACAAAGAAAACCTTTCACAGGGCGAGATAATATAATCATTGGATTCTTTAGTAGAATAAATGAGGAATAACAAAAAATATGAGAAAGACAATTACAACAAAGAAGCAGTTAAGAATTTATTTATTGTAAAATGAGAAGATAAAACACTAAAATATTTTAAGTCAGAAAAAGGGTATACGAGATAAATCCTGCAATGTTCGTTACTTCCAAAGATTAGATTTAGAAAACAATGTGATAAAGAAAAACATCACCAATGAATACACGCAAGAATCCTATAAAGTGCCTCTTTGTATTAATGGGAGATCTCTTCAAAAATACTACAATCTGATAGCTTGCAGGGCGTGAAAATCAACAACCCTCAATACTTCGAAAGATGAAGTATTTATAACCCAAAATTACAAACAATCCTGTCATCAAAGATCAGGACATGGTAAATCTATTTTTAGCATAACTAACTTAACAAATTTCAGAAATCTAGGAACTACTTGACGATGTGTCACAACTGCATGTTGTTTTCTGGGTGAACCGTTGGTGAGGCCTCTGCACGACCTCATATGAATGGAAAAATGATTGGGCTATGATAACTCATCTACTACTCGATCAGATCATAGAGTTCTTCCCATCGAAGATGACTAGGAACGTTGACTTTGAGTAGCCTTCGATAAACTTCATCCATTTCTGAGTACTTGGCGAAGGTAGGTTTGGTGACGAAGATGTATCTAATCTCATGTTGAATACTGATGTCCCACTGAAGTGCATCTAGAAATGCCTTTCCAGCGATGCTGCCTTGAATTCCTGAAAACTTTGAGCTATCCTTAGCCACATCGGCCAGTCTCTTTTTGTAGTCTGGGAGTGTCATCAATTTGTCATTAATTACCTTCAGACCAAAAAGACCTTTCTTCTGTAGAGCCTCAATTTTACTAAAAAAACTTTGTACTCCTAGGTCCATGGCCTGAACCTTTTCTTCCAGCTGAAGCATTAATCCTCTCTTGGTCAAAAATCTCTTGACCTCAAGGATGGTCTCTGTTCTATCTTCAATTTTCAGCTCTTCCAGCTCCTCCCTGGTCTTAGAATTTAGGAACTTGAAGATTTCATTAGCCTGTGTGGGCATCTCTCCCAATTCTGATCTGATCTTCTCAATGGCATGTTTGCTTCTCTGCACCAATTCATTTTTCTCAAACATGATCTGTATCATTGGCCATATCTTGTTTATAGACCTGGTGATGTTTGTCCAGACACTTTCTTTAACCTCGGCCAAAGTTTTTCCTGCCACTGTTTGCTTCCAAAGCTGTTGTAACTCTTGTTTGAGCTAGTCTGACACCTGCTTTTCCTTGGAGAGGCTGATCTGAAAGGAAGATTTGAGTTCCTGAAGGTTCTCAATCTCCTTTTTGAGCCTGCTAATCTCTGTTTCCTGCAGGTTCATCTTTTCCATAGATTTGGCCAATTTGGCTGTCTTTTCCAGAGATATCAGTGGATTCGTTGATGGGACTTATGTTACTGATGTTGTGATCACTGTTGAAAGTGGAACTACACTCAATGGAATGACTTCCATTGGCTTCATATGTTCTTTCTCTTTTACTAGCTTCTCCATCTCATCTTCCATTTCCTTTAGTTGTGCATTCTGCTCCATGATTAGTTTGAGAATTTCATCTTTTTCTCCTTCCGTCTCTGCTATTTCCTTCGCCTGTGAATCCTCTGTTGGTGGGAGTTTCAATTGTTCTTTTTAATCATCTCCTCGTCTGCTTTCACATTCGAGGGATCGTACTCGATCTTGAGAACCAATTCCTCCAAAGTCTTGATCCTGTTGTCCTTGGCAAAGGACAATATCTTCTCCAACTTCATCTGTGTTTGGATGTTGTTCAGGGACACTTGAAATTTGGACACAGTAGTGGAAGCATGTGCCAGCGTATAGAAAACCATTTCTCCTGTTTGCTTGTGTAGATCCATCTGATCAGCTAGATGCAGATCCTTAGTCTAGAATTCAAAAGTGGCCCTTTTGTAATCAGTGATTACCTTTGGATCCGGGACCTATGCTTGGAGGAATTCCATATGCATTGTTCCCTTCTCAGTGTCAAATGCTGATAGCAGCCTATGTTGTGCAGTTGACGTCTGCTTCCAGAACTAGGTGCAAGTGCTGCTGGTTAGAGTCTGATTCCTTTTCTTGATCAGATTGTATTTCTCAAAGATGCTTAGCTTCGGTCCTAGCTTGCCTGGCTGGGTGGTTGGTGAAGTATCTGTAGATTTCTTCGACAATGCTGAGGTTATGATATGTTGGAGGCTTTCACTAAGAGGTGGCCTATCAACCTTGGTCACTGTAGTAGATGGAACTTCTTTTTCGCCAGTCGGGTCGGGAGCTGAACTAGTTTTAGACCTCTTAGTATGCAGTTGGAATTCTTCTGACGACACTTCAGTGACAGGAGACGACAAATCTTTCCTAGGCATTTTCTCTTTCAGAACCTGTGGTGTGGTTGTTTTTGATACAGTGGTCGGGGAATCTTGTTGTTCTACTTCGACCAAAGTGTTTGGTTCCCGTACTGTCTAGTTTGCAAATTTCTCGACTTCGGGCCTAGATTCATGGACATACGGGATATTCTTATTCTTCACCCTCATCTCAGAGATAATCCCACATGGATTGTAGTGCCATGTGAAACTCGTGACAAAATTCATTTCCTTTAGCAACTTGTCTGCTTCCTCTCCGGTGCCACGATTGTTGCAGATGAAAGAGCCAATCTACCCTTTAATTATGAGCTGTTTTTTTTTCTTTAGGGACACAAAGTGAATATCATCAGAGTTTATCATCTACCTTATGTACTCCAGAGAAAAAATTCTGACAGGCAGGTATTTAGGAAGCTTATACGGGGCCAACTCGCACCCATATACTCTGATCTCAGTGTGATTTTGGTATAAATACCAATCACCAGTCTTGGTGTGATCCGAAAGATGCAAGATCCTCTGAACTTCATCATTAATCCTAGGTTCGGGCTTGCCACTAAGCATACTTACCACTGGGTGATAGAATTTCTCGAATAACTGCTTGAAACTGAACTCTGTGGAGTTATGCTTGAGCAAGGAGGTCCATGCAGTCACTGCCTGGGGTCTGCCATCTCTGTCCATCTTCTGCATGGAAAAAGCAAATTTGTCCGCTTTGAAGAAAACAAACAAGTACGCCAGTACAGAAGAGTACTGAAACATGCCTTCCGTGACAAAATTGACAAACTGTTCGTGAATATTGTTTTCCAGGAATGTGCTGAATTCAAACTGGGTAGTGGGCTTCTCATCGGTGGAGAAAATGGACGAAAATCCAAGAATGAGTTCATCTACCCATTGATCCGAATAATAACCCAACAAGGCACATAAGGATGAGATAATCTAGTTTCCTTTGGTTGAAAAAATGGAAGAAGGATAAGGGGGATTTGTAGCAGGGAATTAAGCGGATGGAGGGAGGAAAAGCTCAAATATTTGAGCTCTTTGGGGGAAATTCATCTTCTTGTATAATTCTGTGAGAATTTCAAGGTTAAAAGGTGATGCAGAGTCCGCTCGGTATATTTTCATCATTTGGTCGATGGTTTCAGGTGTGATGATGAAAAGAACTTCTCCAGGCGAGGAAACGATGGCTCTTTGCTCGGGAATGTAGTGGGATTGGCACTTGAGGGAAAACTCTGGAAAAGGGTGAATCTGAGGAAAGAGATACAGGGGTAGGTTAGACTCCCAGAGTCCAATTTCGTCACTCTGGTCTAGGAAAACTTCTCTGAGCCACGACTGAAGGTCTGCGAAATCGAAATCACACTTTGTATATGTGATTAAGAAATCTTTGTCAGCCAGTGGAATCCTGTCGAGGTCAACAGGAGGTGGGAGAAATATATTATCCTCTCCTTATGCTTGTTTTGACTTTGGTTCCATTACTGCAATAGTACCTGCAAAAAACAACGTTAGCGGGGACGACTGTATATGGAGGCAACCGAATGAAACGAAGAAAAACAGTGTAAAATTCTCTGGTGTGATGAGTGGGTGAATGGTGAAAGAAAGCAGAGTGAGGGTATTTTTGAGTAAATGGGTGTCCATTGGGCGTGGGGGACAGGTCAGCTGGTTAATGGATAGGTTATCCAGTAATAAATAGCCAACAGATCACTTAGAGCGTGAAATGGCAGGTGATAATGACTGAGGAATACAGATGGGTGAAATGGCGGCTACCGATTGGAGTAAAAATCATGGTCAGGGGGCTTGTCACGAGTGAATGGGGGGGAAGGACTGACCGAAATTATGGGATGTGACTCTTTTGGAAAGGTGGATGATGACGTCAAGAGGTGACGAAGGTATGTCAGACAGTAGGAGGCGGTGGGATTCGGGACCGGTAGAATCGTGCCACATATAGATAGGGGCCCGCCAGAGGAAAGGTTCCATTCCAGACCCCCCCCTCAGTTAAAGGAAGATCATTCGGGGGGGGGTCTGAAAAACACCTTGAGCCGTTGATCTGTGCGTTGGCCTTTTGACCATAGATCTATACGCGTCCTTTATCACACATTCCGGACCCCCTCCCCTCCATTAAAGGCAGAATGGATGGGGGGGGGTCCGGAATCCAATATAAATTGTAGATCTGCGTGCTTAAACTTGGGCCGTCCAGATGTGCACTTGT
>ML783579.1:39912-51353 GCA_009831015.1 Picea engelmannii | reverse complement strand
AATCTTTTTAGCCAACTTTGTATAGTTTTGGCCCTTTTGATATGCTGTGGAGTTAATCCTTGTGCCATGGATGATTGTTTTTCTGTGTTGATGATGTTGAGTTCTTGTCGCCCTGTGCGGACGACATTTCAGTGATAACACCTGGTACCTGATGTTTTGAAATTTTTTTCCTAGTCGCCTTCGTTGATTGATTGGTTTTATTCTCAAAAAATGGAAGAACAATGGTCAACGACTTAGGGCCTTCTCTTCGAGCTTCAACCAACTGACTAAAGTTATTCCCTCAGAAAATCTAGGCAAAAAATAAAGATGGTATGTACAATGAAGAGTGTAACCTCGAGTCTCTACTGAGGCGGTAAATGGTGCTTCAACATTCTTCCATTTACAGGTCCTCCTGGCAGATCTGTCCCATCAACGTTGTTTAACAAGAAAGAGTTATTTCCTCTGAATGCTTGAATCATGTGTGGTCCCTTCCACAGACTATCAAATTTTCCATGCTTTCCCTTGTCTTCATTTTGGGCGTCCCATCTCAGCACCAAATCTCCTAGCTCAAAATCATCTTCCTTGGTTCTTTCGTCAAAAATCTTCTTGATTCTTTCTTGGACCACTTGAGTCTTGTTGAATACCTCTTCCCTAGATTGCTGCAAATGGATCATCCGATTGATCCTTCTTTGTGAGTCATTTGGCTCGGCTTGTATATCTTGAAGCAATTTCATGACAGTGACTCCTAAGGAAGTGGGGAAAACTGCTTCTGTGCCATAGACCAGATGATATGGTGACATACCGATTGACCTTTTAGTGGTCAGTCTGTCAGCCCATAATGCGAAAACCAACTTTTTATGCCACGACTTCTTGTTTTCCTGCAACGTCTTCTTGATGATGTTCACTAGGGTTTTGTTTGAGGATTCCACTAGCCCATTCCCCTGAGGGTAGTAAGCTATGGAATGTCCCAAAACAATATGATACTCGTTGCAGAAATATATGACTTTCTTCGATCGAAAAGAAACTGCATTATCAGTTATAATATTCCTAGGACATCCAAAGTGAGACAAGATATTATTTTCAAGAAATTTAATAATAACAGAATTAGTGGCTTGCCTGCTTGGTACTGCTTCAATCCATTTTGTAAAATAATCTGTGGCAGTAAGAATCCACCTGTGTTGGCCTGAAGAAGGGGGGTGTATTTATCCAATGAAGTCCAATCCCCATTGCTGGAAAGGGGCCTCAATTGAGATCGGTTTCAGGGGTAGAGGAAGGAGTTTCCTTTTTCCTTCAAACAACTAACATTGATGACATGAAGTCACTTTATGATGTACATCAATGAATAGGGTGGGCCAATAGAATCCAACTCTGAGGATTTTGTTGGTTGTAACCTTCCAGTTCATATGACCACCACAATATCCTACATGAAACTCTTGTAACACTTTGTCATCTTCATCTTTCAATAAACAATTTAATAGAATACCTCCAGGATATTTCCAATACAGATTGCCTTCTAGAATGAAAAATTTTAACGCTTTCAACTTCAAAAACCTAGCTTTAGTCTTATTCAGAAGAGGGGGAGCTTGTAAATTATGAAAAACAAATATTAGGTCTGCGTACCATGGAGAGTTGAGAAATACCTCTCTCACGCTTGGAGTCGCCGGCTCGCCCTGTTCATCTATTGCAGCTAAGAAATTAATGTCATGAGCATGGAAATTTGATTCAACCATTAATTTTGCTGGATCTTGACCTTTAATTAGTTTTGTAGGCTTAATCTCTATGTCGTATTCTAAAATGACAACAATCCATTTTCCCCTTCTTCCATCTGGATTGTCTTGGGTCAAAATGTATTTTACTACCACATTCAGAACATATGCAATGGTGTGGGAATGGAGAATGTATACTCTAAAATATTTTATGGCTTTTACCAAGGCAAAATCTTGTTTCTTCATTATTTTATAATTCAGAGTAGCATCTCTTAACGCTTTACTGAAGAAGTCTATGGGCTGTTCATACCCTTCGTTGTCCTTCTGTAGTAATACTGTTGCATTGGTATGTTCGGAGGCGAAAGAAAAAAGATAGAAATCATTGGTAAAGTTAGGACCGATCAAGACGGGGGCCCATGTGAGTGCTCGTTTGACTTGTTCGAAAGACTGCCTGGATTCAATGTCCCATTTTATTCTTTCATCCTTTTTTAATAAATTTGTAATGTTTATGAGGAGCTCAACCAGGGTATGAATCTTCGTAGAAAGTTTATTTTTCCAATAAAAGACTGTAATTATTTGATGTTTCTTGGGTGTTCTAATTTTTGTATGGCTTCGATTCTACTGGGGTCTATTTTGATTCCGTCCTTAGAGATTATGTGCCCTAGCAATTTTCCTTCCTCTAGTCCAAAAAGGCTCTTCTTAGGATTTAAAGAAATCCCAAACCTCCTGCATTTCTCAAAGAATCGTCTGAGATGTCACAGGTGCTCATCATCAGATTGGGAAAATACAATCACATCATCCATATAGATGACAATAAATTTACCTAATTCTTCCACAAAGGCAATGTCCATCGCTCTCTGGAAAGTGGCTCCAACGTTCATCAAACCGAAAGGAATTTTCACATACATGAAAGTACCCCATGGTGTAGTGAAAGCGGTTTTGTCTTGGTCATCTGGGTGAACGAGGACCTGATTATAACCCGAGAACCCATCCAGCAAAGAGATTCCACTAGATCCGACTACCCTTTGTAGTATGTGGTCCATTTTTGGCAAGGGGTAATTTTCTTTCAAAGAGACCTTATTCAGATTTCAGAAATCAATGCAAAGCCTGATTTCTCCAGATTTCTTACATGTTGGGACCAAATTTGAGACCCATTTGGAAAAATGTAGTGGGACTGTGATTTTGGCATCGCATATTTTTTTGATTTCCTTTTCTATCAGGGGGAGTAACTTGGGATTGATTCTCCTAAGTTTCTGTCTGAACGGTTTTTGATCCTCTTTTATTGGAATCCTATGTTGTATGATGCTGGTATCATAAGCTTTCAAGTCCTCATAACCCCAGGAAAACACATCTGAATACTCCTTGAATAGCTCAATGTATTTGAGTTTTTTCTCAGGGGTTAATGATTTAGACAATTTGACCATCCTGGGTTTCTCTTCTGTCCCTATATTACAATCTTCTATTTCTTGTCCACTGGCTTCAATTTTCGTTTTTTTGGCTACATCATTAAAATCAAACAAGTCCTCTAAAGGAACTAAACCCCTAGGTAAAACATTACTTTTCAAATGAAAAGTATCGGTCTCCAAATCATCATCACCTAACTCTCCTGAATCTATGCTATTTACACTATCATTTTCAAAATCAGATCTTTTTACATTTTCATCTTCGTTCTCTAAATCTGTATTTCTACATTAAAAATCATTTTTACACTGCAGAAAGTCTTCAATTTGATCATCATTACCAAATACCTGCCAGTACTTGATGTTGTCGAGAACAATTGGTCTGCACTTCACTTCTACTATGTATGGGCGAGTCGAACGAAAATGGATCTTACATGTGGCTGCTGATGTAGCCAATCCGTCTGCCAAAATGTTCTGTCCCCTAGGCATTACCTGCAAATCAACTTCAGTGAAACATATAAGGGCATCGAGAACAACATTCCTATAAGCTCTAAGACGGGGATGTTCTGTAACGTACTCACCTTTAATTTGCTTGATTATTAACTCAGAATCACCTCTTACCATAATCTGTTTGGTACCAACCCTTTTCAAAAGTTTCAGACCGATCATCAAGGCTTCATACTCGATGATATTGTTAGTGCATTGGAAATTTAATTTGTAAGAATGGTTTTCTTAATACCTGGATCTGTGATTGTGCAGCCAAAATCCCGCTCCAGCTCCTTCTTTGCTCACTGCTCCATCAAAATCCATGCTCCAGAAATCTGTCGGTAATTCTTCAGTTATCACGTTTTTCTTTATTTCTACCTTGATGATTTCTTGGCCTTCGTCCGGACCATATGTATCCTCTCCCAGTCGAGTGATTTTCTCTCGCGTGTCACCATCGTTATACAGGATAAAAGAATCCAGGTCAGAATGTGCAGAGTAAAGAGGATAGTTGTGCAGTTTTTCTTGGCTACTGACCATGTATTTCATCAATGTTTCTTTGTATAGCCTTATTTGTTGCCCGAAAACTAGGATAGTGTCATACGACATGTCCAACTACAGGGTACCTCTCAACTTAGCCCCCCAAGACTGGGATAGCAACATTCCATACTTCGGGGGGATGTTTGCAACTACCACATCCATGACCATTCTCTTTGCAGGAATCTGAACCAGGGTGATACACAGGTCCTTGATCAAACCAATACATCTAACTTTACTGGAGTCGAACGAGTGTAAATCCTTGTAAGGTCTGGTGACCTCCAGTCCCAGTTTCTCCATCACTGCTTTAGGCTTCAGATTATGGGAAGAACCTGAATCTAGCATAACATTATGCAAGATTAGGTCATGCATATTTAGACTGATGTAAAAAGGAGTGATAGCACCATTATCGGCTTGGCCATCCACTTCAGGTCCGAACAAAAGTTCAGGTTGATCATCTGTAAGGTTCATAGTGTCTGAATGATTTGTTGATCCAATGGTTAAGGCCTTCATACCTATATCAGGTTCAATGGTCAACGCTTTAATCACCTGTGAATGATAAGCATCTTTGTTCATCAACTCAGAAAGTGGAATGGGAATTTTTACTTTGGCTAATTCCCCTTCGAGGCTGAAAGGTGTAGGGGCTCTTCTTTGGCTCATCGATTCTGGTTTGTCTACCACATTCTTCTAGCTGGAAGTACTTGGTTGATTAATTGATGAAACCTCAGGCTGCGACGATCTTTTCAGAATAGTAAGGTTTCTTTTTGCTGGAACTTCGACATTACTCTTCTCAGGAATCTTCTTGGCAGATGGCTCAGAGGCTTTTTTGGTTTCGACTACCTTCTTCATTTCAATCATCTTTTTTGGGGAACTTCCTTCTGTCTTTTTACTTCGCAAATTGTACTGCCGGTGTACCTCCAAAATGGCATTTTCAAATGCCTGCTGTTCAACATCTTCAGCTTCTTCACTTACTTTTGTTTGATTGAGAAGAAAAAGTTCTTGCTCTTCTTGGGTAAGGAAAATAGCTTCGTTATAGTGAATGGCCATGATATTTATATGAGTATCCTCTAGTTCCTCAATCACTTCCTCTCCTTCATCAACATAATTTTCTTGTAGGGGAGGTATGATCTATTGATCCAGACCTCTCTGCTCTCTTTGATCCCTAGGATCTCTCTATCTGATTTGGGGAGGGTTTCTTCTGAAGTTAGGATTCCGAACTTGAGGAGCTGGTGGGTTTTCTCTCGGAGGATTTCTTTCTGACACAACAAGTCTTTCCATCATTATTTCCATTGCTCTGGCCAAGGAATCCAATTTGGAATCAGAGGTTTATGTGGAAGGTTCCTCTTTAATTGTGACTCTCCTCTCTGCCCTCTGTCATGCCCTTTTTTCCAACAAATTGGCCTCCACACTTATTGCACTTTTCTGCATGTCCTCCAGGGTGGTAGAATTTCTTTCCCTTAGTTGGTATGACATATCGGCGTCAAAACCATCAAGGAATTTTATCAATGCCAAACCCTTTGGAGGTTTGATTTTAGCTGGGATTGCGTTGTACAGGTTATTGAAATGGGTGCAGTAATCTTGTACTCTCTCACCTTGATTTCTTCTGATATTTTCATATTCTGACAATATTTGGAGAGGGGTTTTCTTTATCTCCCATCTGTCTAGAAAAATCCTTTGGAATGCGGTAAGGTCAAGGATTGAGGCGGCACATAAAACTTTATACCATTTCTTAACATCACCTGTCAAACTTTGGGAAAACAATCTCATTTGAACGTTAGCCTCATCTACTTTGTGCAGGTTAAAATAATCATTCATTTTATCAACGTGTTGTTGGGCGTTCAAAGGTCCCGTTCGATCGAAATGTGGGAGTCTCGTTTGATAGTCTTGGGGCATAGCATGAAGAGGCACGACCAACACCAAGGGAGCATATCTAGCTGCCATGATAGGTGGAGGAGGTGGGATAACAAACTAGATGATAGGTGAGGTAGCGACCGAAGATGAGGACAAGGAGGGACTGGATAGCACTGAGGGAGTGGTTTTCAGTTTAGCAGTGGGAGATAGAACTCCAGGAGTCCGGGGTTGCAAAACGGTTGGGTCCAAAATGATTTCAGTCACAAAACTATCAGATCTTGTTCTAACCAGGCTTTGTTTGGAAAGGGTGTCAAAGTCAGGGTTTTGAAAGGTAACGAGCTCCCCTGAAAAGGAAAGGGACTTATGAAAGGGAGTATGACTTACTGAACCTTCAACAACGGTCTTTTTCCTGAGCAACTGTTCTAGGTTATCTGTTACTATCGCAGGTTCTGGGTCTGGATGAGATCGAGTATAAAATTTCTTGAGAGCCAGATTTCTTTTTGATTTATATATATATACTTTTTAGTTTTACGAGTTTGAAAATAATATGTACAAATTTTAATCAACTTCTAAACATTATTTTCTTCTCAAATTTGCTATATTTCAGGAACAAACTTTCTTCTAGGGAAAAAAAACTTGAAGCTATACATTTTTAGTTCTTTTCTCGTTCCCCAGTATGGTTGCCACTATGTTAGCGCTCTGTAAATTTCTTAGAGGTTGTTAGAAAGAAGAAATCTACGAGAGGTAACTTTATCCAACCGCTTTTGAAGCTGGGATCTAGCCCTTCCAACTTTAGAGAGGGATCTCTCTATATGATTTAGATATGTTTCAAATTTTTTAAATATTAGGCTAGGTAAATAAATAAGTTGGTTTTGTTGTTGTAGTGTTTGTCAAGTTGGCTAGGATAATTTACACATCCATTGGGCTATGGGGTTTGTGTCGTAAAAATGAAATTCTAATCAGAAAAACAAAGAACACCTTTCACAGGGCGAGATAATATAATCACTGGATTCTTTAGTAGCATAAATGAGGAATAGAAAAAAAGATGAGAAAGACAATTACAACAAAGAAGCAGTTAAGAATTTCTTTATTGTAAAATGAGAAGATAAAACACTAAAATCTTTTAAGTCAGAAATAGGGTATACAAGATAAATCCTGCAACGTTCGTTACTTCCAAAGATTAGATTTAGAAAACAGTGTGATATCAAAGCGAGAATAACATTTAACTTAGAAAGAAAAACATCACCAATGAATAAAGACAAGAATCCTGTAAAGTGCCTCTTTGTATTAATGGGAGACATCTTCAAAAATATTACAATCTGATAGCTTACAGGGCGTGAAAATAAACAACCCTCAATACTTCGAAAGATGAAGTATTTATAACCCAAAATTACAAACAATCCGTTCATCAAAGATCAGGACATGGTAAATCTGATTTTAGCATAACTAACATAACAAATTTCAGAAATCTAGGAACTGCTTGACGATGTGTCACAACTGCATGTTGTTTTCTGGGTGAACCGTTGGTGAGGCCTCTACACAACATCATCTGACTGGAAAAATGATTGGGCTGGGACAACTCATCTACTAATCAATCAGATCACATAGGTCTTCCCATCGAAGATGACTAGGAACGTTGACTTTGAGTAGCCTTCGATAAACTTCATCCATTTCTGAGTACTTGGCGAAGGTAGGTTTGGTGACAAAGATGTATCTAATCTCATGCTGAATACTGATGTCCCACTGAAGTGCATCTAGAAATGCCTTGCCAATGATGCTGCCTTGAATTCCTGAAAACTTTGAACTGTCCTTAGCCACATCGGCCAGTCTCTTTTTGTAGTCCGGGAGTGTCATCAATTTGTCATTAATTACCTTCAGATCAGGAAGACCTTTCTTCGATAGAGCCTCAATTTTACTAAAAAACCTTTGTAACCCTAGGTCCATGGCCTGAACCTTTTCTTCCAGCTAAAGCATTAATCCTCTCTTGGTCAAAACTCTCTTGACCTCAAGGATGGTCTGTATTCTATCTTCAATTTTCAGCTCTTCCAGCTCCTCCCTGGTCTTAGAATTTAGGAACTTGATGATTTCATTAGCCTGTGTGGGAATCTCTCCCAATTCTGATCTGATCTTCTTAATGGCCTGTTTTCTTCTCTGCACCAATTCATTTTGCTCAAACATGATCTGTATCATTGGCCATATCTCGTTCATAGACTTGGTGATGTCTGTCTAAAAACTTTCTTTAACCTCGACCAAAGTTTTTCCTACCACTGTTTGATTTCGGAGCTATTTTAACTCTTGTTTGAGCTGGTCTTACACCTACTTTTCCTTGGAGAGGTTGATCTGAAAGGAATATTTGAGTTTCTGAAGGTTCTCAATCTCCTTTTTGAGCCTACTAATCTCTGTTTCCTACAGGTTCATCTTTTCCATAGATTTGGCCAATTCGACTGTCTTTTCCAGAGATGTCAGTGGATTCGTTGATGGGACTTCTGTTATTGATGCTGTGCTCACTCCTGAAAGTGGAACTACACTCAATGGAATGACTTCCATTGGATTCATCTATTCTTTCTCTTTTACTAGATTCTCCATCTCAACTTCCATTTCCTTTAGTTGTGCATTCTGCTCCATGATTAGTTTGAGCATTTCATATTTTTCTCCTTCCGTCTCTGCTATTTCCTTCACCTGTGAATCCTCTATTGGTGGGAGTTTCAATTGTTTCCTTAAGGAGGCTATGTCGGAATTTTACTTTTTAATCATCTCCTCGGCTGCTTTCACGTTCGAGGGATCGTACTCGATCTTAAGGACCAATTCCTCCAAAGTCTTGATCCTGTTTTCCTTTGCAAAGGATGATATCTTCTCTAACTTCAACTGTGTTTGGATGTTGTTCAAGGACACTTGCAATTTGGACGCAATAGTGGAAGCATGTGCCAACGTATAGAAAACCATTTCTCCTGTTTGCTTGTGTAGATCCATCTGATCGGTCGTATGCACATCCTTAGTCTAGAATTCAAAAGTGGCCCTTTTGTAATCAATGATTACCTTTGGATCTGAGACCTGTTCTTGGAGGAATACCATACATATTATGCCCTTCTCAGTGTCAAATGTCGATAGCAGCCTATGTTGTGCAGTTGATGTCTTCTTCCAGAACTGGGCGCAAGTGTTGTTGGTTAGAGTCTGATTCCTTTTCTTGATCAGATCGTATTTCTGAAAAATGCTTAGCTTCAGTCCTAGCTTGCCTGGATGGGTGTTTGGTGGAGTATCTGTAGATTTCTTCGGAAATGCTGAGGTTATGATATGCTGGAGGCTTTCACTAAGGGGTGGCCTATCAACCTTGGTCACTGTAGTATATGGAACTTCCTTTTCACCAGTCGGGTCAGGAGCTGAACTAGTTTTAGACCTCTTAGTATGCAGTTGGAATTCTTCTGACGACACTTCAGTGATAGGCGGCGACAAATATTGCCTAGGCCTTTTCTCTTTCGAAACCTGTGGTGTGGTTGTTTGTGATACAGTGGTTGGGGAATCCCGTTTTTCTGCTTCGACCAAAGTGTTTGGTTCCCATACTTTCTGGTTTGCGAATTTCTCGACTTCAGGCCTAGATTCATGGACATACGGGATATTCTTATTTTTCACCCTCATCTCAGAGATAATCCCACGCGGATCGTAGTGCCATGTGAAACTCGTGAAGAACTTCATTTCCTTCAGTAGCTTGTTTTCTTCCTCTTCGGTGCCACGATTGTTGTAGATGAAAGAGCCAATCTGCCCTTTAATTCCGAGTCGTTGTTTTTTCTTTAGGGACACAAAGTGAATATCATCAGAGTTTATCATCTGCCTTATGTACTCCAGAGAAAAAATTCTGACAAACAGGTATTTAGGAATCTTATACAGGGCCAACTCGCACCCATATACTCTGATCTCAGTGTGATTTTGGTATAAATACCAATCACCAGTCTTGGTGTGATCCGAAAGATGCAGGATCCTCTGAACTTCATCATTAATCCTAGGTTCGAGCCTGCCGCTAAGCATACTTACCACTGGGTGCTAGAATTGCTTGATGAATTGCTTGAAACTGAACTCTGTGGAGTTATGCTTGAGAAAGGAGGTCCATGCGATCACTGCCTGGGGTCTACCATCTTCGTCCATATTTTGCATGGAAAAAGCAAATTTGTCCTCTTGGAAGAAAACGAACAAGTACGTTGGTACAAAAGAGTACTAGAACATGCCTTCCGTGATGAAATTGACAAACTGTTCGTGAATATTGTTCACCAGGAATGTGCTGAAGTTGAACTGGGTATTGGTCTTCTCATCGGTGGAGAAAATGGACAAAAATCCCAGAATGGGTTCATCTACCCACTGATCCGAATAATAACCCAACAAGGCGCATAGGGATGAGATAATCTGGTTTCCTTTGGTCAAAAACATGGAAGACAGATAAGGGGGATTTGTAGTAGGTAATTGAGCAGATGGAGGGAGGAAAAGCTCAAATATTTGAGCTCTTTGGGGGAAAGTCATCTTCTGGTATAATTCTGTGAGAATTTCAAGGTTAAAAGGTGATGTGGAGTCAATTCAGGATATTTGCATCATTTGGTCGATGGTTTCAGGCGTGATGAGGAAAAGAACTTCTCCAGGCGAGGAAACGATGGCTCTTTGCTCGGGAATGTAGTGGGCTTGGCACTTGAGGGAAAACTCTGGAAAAGGGTGAATCTGAGGAAAGAGATACAGGGGTAGGTTGGACTCCCAGAGTCCAATTTTGTCACTCTAGTCCATGAAAAATTCTTTGAGCCATGGCTGAAGGTCTGCGAAATCAAAATCGCACTTTGTATCTGCGATTAAGAAATATTTGTCAGATAGTGGAATCCTATCAAGGTCAACAGGAGGTAGGAGAAACAAATTCTCCTCTCCTTCTGATTGTTTTGACTTTGGCGCCATTACTGCAACAATACCTGCAAAAAACAACGTTAGCGGGGATGACTGTAGATGGAAGCAATTGACTGAAACAGAGAAAAACAGTGTAAAATTCTCTTGTGCGATGAGTGGGTGAATGGTGAAAGAAAGCAGAGTGAGGGTAGTTTTGAGTAAACGGGTGTCCATTGGGCGTGGGGGACGGGTCAGCTAGTTAACAGATAGGTTATCCAGTAATAAATGGCCAATAGATCACTTAGAGTGTGAAATGGTAGGTGATAATGACTGAGGAATACTGATGGATGAAGTGGCGGGTATTAATTGGAGTAAAAATCATGGTGAGGGGGCTCGCCATGAGTGAATGGGGGGGAAGGACTGACCAAAATTATGGGATGTGACTCTTTTGGAAAGGTGGATGATGACATCAAGAGGTGATGAAGGTATGTTAGACAATAGGAGGCGGTGGGATTCGGGACCGGTAGAATCATGCCACGTATAGATAGGGGCCCGTTAGAGGAAAGATTCCATTTTGGACCCCCCCCCCTCAGTTAAAGGAAGATCAGTTGAGGGGGTCTGAAAAACACCTTGA
>ML783579.1:11961-39862 GCA_009831015.1 Picea engelmannii | reverse complement strand
CCCCCCCCCCCCCTCCGTTAAAGATAGAACGGTCGAGGGGGTCCGAAAAGATCTGACCGCCATAGATCTGGGTGCAATTATCTGAACCATTGATATATGAGCAGAGCATAAGTGAGGGAACGAAGAATACATGTGCCAAAGAACTTAGGATAAGTGCTTTTCACAGGTTTTTTCTAAGGCTTTTCATGTATACACCACCACGGGGCTAGACAAACAACATTTTAGGCATCTGAAACATGGTGAAACATTGATCATCCAGTTGGTTTATTGAAGTAAAGAAACTAGCCTATATTCTAACCCAGCTTCCTATGACAATTAACCCAGATTAGATTGTTGGGCTAAGAACTTACTCTACCCTGGGGCTATCTGACCAAGATTAGACGGTCTGGCCAAATTTATTCACTAATCTAACCTAGATACTTTGGATAAGATTGAACGGTTTAGCCAAACTTATTCACTAACCCTATCAACATCAATTTAAAAAAGAACTTGGCCATGCTTGAAAGGTATGGACCAAGTTACTATTATTGCATGGGGCTTTATTTAAATTCTTTTATGCCCTCCTTTTCAAATTATTTGCAGAATGAAAAATCATTTGTCAACAAAGAGATAATATTCCAGTCACCAGTTGATCCTATAACTTATAGAGTGATAACATTACCCAAATTTTATGGTCCTTATATAGTTCTGAAGTGCATGGGATAGGTGGCCTATCAATTATCTTTTCCCAATCATTCTAGTCTCCATCCCATTTTTCATGTCTCCTACTTAAAGAAGGTTATTGAAACTAAGTGCCAAACTCAAAATAGTCTTCCCGAGTTAGATGAATAAGGATCCATTTAGTTTCAACCACAACCGGTCTTGGACAAATTTGAGCATCGTATTCATCAACACACCATCAAGGAAGTGTTAGTATTGTGGAAAGATACAACTCGAACTGATTCCACCTGGGATCCAACTACCATTCTGCAACAATTTACTCATCTCAAGCCTTGAGGACAAGGATGTTTTTTAAGGGGGAGGGCATGTTAGAAAACTAACCTCCCTAACCCCTCACATATGTAGAATAATATATTTTCCATGTAACTAAGGCCAATATTAATAAGGACTAGTAATAAGAAATAACAAGTCAAATGTAAGAAGACCTAATAGAATCTCTTGCTTCTATAAGATCTTCCTCTAGATTGTTCTTTTTGTAGATAGATTTAGTATAAATAAGAGTCGTGGGAATGGGAAGTTTTTTCTTAAGAATTATTGTAAGAGTGCTACTCTGCTGGAGGTCCCCCACTAGAAGAGGTAAGTGAATATTGTTTCCTATCAATAATGGTATTATTTTGGTGCCATGGTTTCATCTATTGTGTTGTTTCACTGTTATTTCTGCAAATTTATGTTTTTAGATATTATAATATATATGGTACCTTACAGTCCTCAAGGAATGAGATGAGGAAAATGTTGCAGAATGGTGGACGAATCCCAAATAGAATTTTTTGGAGTTGTATATTTCCACTGCACTAACACTTCCTTTGTGGTGCATTGACAGAGACAACGTTCGCGCTAATCCAAGACTTCTGGTGGCTGCTGTTATCACTCCAAGAAACCCTTTGTGGTTGTAGACCAAAGGTGCTTGGTAACTTAAGAATATGGTAGATTTATATGCTTGGAACAATAATATAACTCAATAGCTAATGAAAGTAACCACTCATCATGTATCTGAATAAAAAAGTGCTTTTAGAGAAAAATAATCATACAACAGAGTTGAAAAAAGGGGATGAAGAATACTAGTCTAGATAACCAAATACAACCATATGCAGGGTCATACAAGACAACAAGAAATTATTTAATCCAAGTTTATGAGCTTAATAAGAAGATGTCAGTTCTTAAAAGCTAACCTAAACTGGAATAAAGTGTAGAATTATGAAATATATGAAAGAATCGGATATTGAAAACAAAAGAGGACTGTGATTCTATTATCAGAATAAGAAGTCAAATTCAATGGCTAGAAAATGTCTCTTCGATTGAAACCCCCATTGGTGCTCTAAATGTCTTTGGCTTTATAGCCTTACAAGATGAAATCTAGATCCTTGAAAGATGGATAAGATTTGCTAAAAATAGTTAAATCAAAATAGATACAAGAAGTGTAGGATGAGATCCTATAAAAATGGATCTAGAATACTAAAAATGGAAAATCAAAACAAAATAGGAAAAGATCCTATCTAATGATCTCTAAGAGTAGTATATTGCTGATGAAGTGCAGTTTTAACCTCCCAAGGCTGTTTGATTTGGTCCTCCAAAGATAAAATTCGAATTTGGTGAAGTGTGCAAAAACCCTGATTTTCTGCCTTTGAAAAAGATACCAAAATTGATTGAAACACCTCTTCTTTCCCTTATCCATCAAAAATAACCATTGAATCAGACTTGATAATTCAACAACTGTCCATTTGAAACGGTTTCAAACCATTCAAACTCAAAAAATCCCGATTTGGGCAAAAATTTGGTCATTTTGGCCATGATAGGCTTTCACCAGCTTATTTACCTAAAAATCCACTCCTTAGCTGGTGAAAAGCAGAGCTTTCACCAGCTAACTAGCAAAGTTCAAGACGAGTTAACTGGTGAAAGCGCACATTTTTTTAAAATCAAATTTCTCAGTCGTGGAGAGTCCGTTTTACATGCTTGAATAGTCGATTGACATCTAGAAATCCTAATATTTCCAATGGTGCTTTCAAATCTTCATTTGGAGCTTAGGAAGGTAATCAAAAGTTACCTGCAATATTAGACATCACTCTTTAAAAAATGCCAGTGCATTTTTGATCGCTAACAACTAGCTCCAACTGGGATGGAGACCTCCCTGCGAGGTCTCCAAGAACCTAGCAGACACTGTGCCTTTAGTATGGAGTCATTCAGGCTTTACAATTTATCATCTGGCTATTTTCCAAAGTTTGTTGTTGTCTTTCCCAATTTTCTTTATCTGTAGTATGTCTGCTTCAAACTCCCCTGGAAATGTTGTTTACACATTGACATGGCATCTGTTGTGGCAATATTTTCATTAAGAGGAAAAGTGTTGAACATAGGCAGGATGGTGAGATATGTAACCATGGTTTTGAAAATTTCAGGATAACTTCAACCTTGAAATGAGAGTATTGCAGGCAGTTTGAGGTCTTTGACTTTTCATTTTCCAGCATCTTCAGATACAAAGCATTTGTCTTGAGATGCCCTGGGGTGTTGAATCAAACACTTCACCCTGATCGGTTTCTTCAAAGAGCATCATTGGACCTTGTGAACCAATTTCCATCTCTGTTTCGATCTCTGTATCAATGCAAGTTGCTCATTCATGTCATTGCCCTGAAAGGAATCTGGAAGAAGATATTCAGAAGATAACTGATCCATATTGAATTAGAAGACCGAGCCAGCCACCTAGGTCCTCTGAAATAAAATGTACCAAAACCCAATATATATTGCCACAAATATAGATCTTGGCTGCCTAGCCATGATGAATATAGATATAAGAGATCTTCTTCCTCTTATAAGCCCATGGATCAAAACCTTATTAATGAATGATTAATGATTATAGCTTTAGCTTTTCTAGTTGAGAAGTAATCACATGGATCGGCTTTGAAGGAGAAAACATGTGATATTTCTTTGAAAAGAGACACCTAAAAACCCTTCCCAAGAGGAACATTGGTCTCATGTCCTGAGTTGGGGGAAAATTACAAGTGTATGACCATCTCCTACTAGAGCTGCCATTAGAAATATTGAAGCAACTTCACCAATATTTGAGGATATTGTGTACCGAATTAAAACCTTCATGTTGTTGTAAAATGGAATGACTTTCAGTAACAACTGCAACTATTGAATTGAAAATGTAATTTGCTAAGACCATATCAGATGCCTCCTTTGCGACCTCTTTAGTTTGAGGATCTTCCACAAATATTTGATGCTAAGTTTTTCTTTATTTGGTGGTTAATCATTTGATGCTCCCATACCTTTTCAAATACTCCAAAATCGCTTTGCTCCAGCTCAATTTTCCAAAAATTTCTTTCTGTAGTTTCACCAGCTAATTCACCTTACGATCTGCTAGTTAGCTGGTGAAAGTTATGTCTTTGTCCAAAAAGAAACCTTTCATATTCAAACCTTTTGTTTCACCAAAAACTCAGTGTTCTTTTGATTTATCTCCCTGCAAATTTACAACAACCTATCATTCTTGAGCCACTGTCAGATCTGCAAACAAAATATATACTAGAACTTTCCAAACAGAATGAACTCGAGGACAACAAAAGGATGTTTCCTTCACTGCAGGAAGAAAATAAGCATATGCTCTGGTGTAAATAGGTCACTTAGATTGGATGCATGTGATATAATTTTACATAGATTTATCATCTCTGAAAGGATTTTGTCATGAAATTCAAAGCTAACAATAATGCATCTGGATTTCCATTCTCAGGAACCTTCTATAGTTAATGAAAGCATACTTCCACCCTCCAAATCCCGCATACAAATAGTACAATCCATACTGCCTGATATCAATACTTGTCTACTCTGTGCTCCTTTGCAGTAACCACCATATTATGTGCTGCCAGACAGAGTATAGGACCTGTGTGGCCTGTAAAAGACTGTAAATCCATATTTACACCAATTTTCTGTTGTAATCCACCTTCTTTAACATAAGGATTTGGACCATTCCATCTTTTAAAGTTTTATCTTACCACTACAAAATCCATATACTAAAGAAAATGATATACTGGAATTCTCTGAAAATATCATGGAAGATGTAACAATCTTGCTTCTTTCAACAAATAATGCATTGTTTCCTTTCAAATGATCAACAAAAGATGTCTGGCTCTGTAAACAACTTAAGTATTCAATGTTATCAACCTCTAGTTTTCTGCTCCCTAGCTTCTCTTCTAGAGCATCCATTTCTCCTTGGTAATTATACCTGGTACTAATTTCAGCATAAGACAAATGGGAAGTTTTCAACCATTCACTCCAAAACCCACCTTTCCCAAGCAAGACTGCTACCTGATGCTTATCTGAAATGGTTTTCATGATTCCTATTTTTGATTGTGCATCTAGATGAACCATATATCAAAACCTTCTGATCTTTGTGATTGCTATCCAAGGTTCTCTGCATCTTTAGAAACCAACCTCAAAATATTTGGTTGATAAAAAGTCAAATCTGGTCAAAAAACAACCTTGCTTCCATGTAACAGGTTTCACCAACTAATTTTCCCTGAATCCACCCCTTTAGCTGGTGAAACGGAAAGCTTTCAACAACTAACTAGCGGATTTCAAAACCAATAAGCTGGTGAAAACCCAGAAAAACTGCCTTGGGAAAAAATCAAATTTCTCTAAATCTGCAATAAACACCTGAGAGATTGATGGATGACTCGAGGTTGACTGAGTAGCTACAGCATGGAGGGATGATCCAGATCGAGCCATTAAGCATGAAAAGGGAGTCTCTTTGCCTAATTAAGAAAACTGAAAGTAATCTACCTGCTCAAAGAAAGAGCTTATTCTTCTATCAATCCCTACACTAACCAGTAAAGGAAGATTGATCAAGTAAAACTAAATTTCCAAGGTAGCCAAGAAATTAATTGACTTGCTAATATCATGTTTGATCTTTTCCCAAAAGATAAAAGAAACCATAGATTGTGGTAATGCAATTTAAAAATATGACAAGTCCAACCTTCATCTGACATAAATGTTTTTGGATTTATGTTGCTCATAGACTCCAAATAGTCAGCAAAAGGCTCATCAAATTCACAAAGAAATACCTCTTTGTATTGTTGATCCAATTGTAAATTGAAAAGATGTTGAAGGCTACTTTTACTAATCTCATTGTTGAATGCAGGATACTTGAGATCTGGACCCTTCTGCTTATCATCTTCCTATTCATGTCTACTGCAAATCGCCTTTGTCTGCAAATCTAGAAAATGTGGGTTGTCTTCAACATATACTGCAGATGCAATACTTTCACTTATTGATTGGTCAATCTGCTCATCACCTTTCAAGTTTTCATGTCTGCTATAATTTTCTTGTGTCTGCAAATATGAAAGATGAGGGCTGCTCATAGTATTTTCCATAGATCTGAAATATGTTGATCTATTACTTTCTCCGACTGATATGTGCATTGGTTCTTCGACATCAATACATCCAAAAGAGACATGTTGATTTTGATCAATATTCAAAACAATAGACACATTTGATATGATGTCGGATATGTCACTATTAGCCTTCAACACCTCTTGTCCTACATGGTAAATGTCTTCTTCAACAAATAAAGCTTTATGAAACAAAGAAAACTCTTCACAACATCCTTCAAAAAGATATTCAACTGGAAAATAATCTTTACAAAAGGAATTGAAGGCTGAATGGAAATCTGTCAAAGAACTAACACTTGCATTAGGAAGAGACCGACACCATTCACGAGCAATTCACTCTAATGAGAAAAATAAGAGCCGGATTTGAACATCCTCATGTACAATTTCAATTCGATGAATAAAATCATGAAAATCCAACAAGTGTTCAGCTGACACTTCCCATTCTTCTCCTCGAAATCTGGGAAGGTTGCATTCCCATTCATCTCTACTAGGCACTGGATTAGGGAAACCAACAATTTTTGAAAAATCACAGAATGCATACCTCTTAGCAAAGATCTGGTTCATGTCATACCAGTGGAGTCACCAACAGATTTCTGAACAATGGAGTCGCCACTGAATTCGTCCTTCATGGAGTCGCCAGATAGATGATTAAAACCAAATAATGTCCAGGATTTGTCTATCATCAAGGCTGGATCTAGGTCGTGTCCCAAGGAAGCTAAGCTTCAATCTCCTCTCCCCAACAACGACGCCAATTTGTTATCACTCCAAGAAACCCTTTGTGGTTGTAGACCAAAGGTGCTTGGTAACTTAAGAATATGGTAGATTTGTATGCTTGAAACAATAAGATAACTCAATAGCTAATGAAAGTAACCACTCATCATGTATCTGAATAAAACAATTCTTTTAGAGAACAATAATCATACAATAGAGTTGAAAAAAGGGGATGAAGAATACTAGTCCAGATAACTAAATACAACCATATGCAGGGTCATACAAAACAACAATAAATTCTTTAATCCAAGTTTATGAGCTTAATAAGAAGATGACAGTTCTTAAAAGCTAAACTAAAATGGAATAAAGTGTAGAATCATGAAATATATGAAAGAATTTGATATTGAAAACAAAAGAGGACTGTGATTCTATTATCAGAATAAGAAGTCAAATTCAATGTCTAGAAAATGTCTCTTCGATTGAAACCCCCATTGATGCTCAAAATGTCTTTGGCTTTATAGCCTTACAAGATGAAATCTAGATCCTTGAAAGATGGATAATATTTGCTAAAAATAGTTAAATCAAAATAGATACAAGAAGTGTAGGATGAGATCCTATAAAAATGGATCTAGAATACTAAAAATGGAAAATCAAAACAAAATAGGAAAAGATCCTATCTAATGATCTCTAAGAGTAGTAGATTGCTGATGAAGTGTAGTTTTAACCTCCCAAGGCTATTTGATTTGGTCCTCCAAAGATAAAATTCGAATTTGGTGAAGTGTGAAAAAACCCTGATTTTCTGCCTTTGAAAAAGATACCAAAATCGATTGAAACACCTCTTCTTTCCCTTATCCATAAAAAGTAACCATTGAATCAGACTTGATAATTCAACAACTATCCATTTGAAGTGGTTTCAAACCATTCAAACTCAAAAAATTCCGATCTGGGAAAAAATTCGGTCATTTTGGCCGTGACAGGATTTCACCAACTTATTTACCTAAACATCCACTCCTTAGCTGGTGAAAAGCAAATCTTTCACCAACTAACTAGCAAAGTTCAAGACGAGTTAGCTGGTGAAAGCGCAATTTTTTTAAAAATCAAATTTCTCAGTCGTGGAGAGTCCGTTTTACATGCTTGAATAGTCGATTGACATCTAGAAATCCTAAGATTTCCAATGGTGCTTTCAAATCTGCATTTGGATCTTGGGAAGGTAATCAAAAGTTCCCTGAAATATTAGGCATCATTCTTTAAAAAATGCCAGTGCATTTTTTATCGCTAACAGCTGCAACCAGATGGAACCTTCTGCATCCAACTTAGGGAGATTGGTTTGAGTGTGGAACTTAGTTCCAATCACCTTCTTTAAGAATGAGACATGAAAAAAATCATGGATCTTAGAATGACAGGGAAAATCTAACTGGTAGGCCACCTGCCCCACTCGCTTGAGAATTGTATAATGACCATAAAATTTGGGAGCAAATTTCTGATAGTGGTTAGATTTGAGTGAATTCTACTTATAAGGTTGAATATGAAGAAACACCTAGTCCCCTTCAACAATTTTTCGTTTGAAACAACCTTGATCTGCTTGTTGCTTCATGTGATTCTGAGCCATGGCCAAATTTTCTTTGAGGGTAGGGAGAATGGCCTCAAGAACTATAATTTTTTTTCAACCTCCTGAAACTTCGAGAAACCTGGCATGTATGAGAGAACGGATGATGGATTTTTTTCCATATATTGAGTCAAAATGAATCATGCGAGAAACTGTATGGTAAGATGTTTTGTACCACCATTCAACTAGGGGTAACCACTGAGCCCACTTATTTTTTTCTGTCAGATGAAAAACACCTCAAATATGTTTCCAAACACTTGTTGACAACTTTAGTTTGGCCATCATTCTGAGGGTGATAGGAGATGTTGAGATGCAATTTGGTTCCCTGGAGCCTGGACATTTTTTTCCAAAAATTGATGGTGAAAGTGGGATCTCTGTTAGAGACAACAGAATGAGGCATGCCATGAATCTTGAAGTTGATATCCATGAAAATTTGAGCCACTGTGGATGCGGTGAATGGGTGTTGAAGAGCACAAAAATGAGCATATTTGGAAATATGATCAACTACCACCATGATGACTAACTTATTGCTCGATTTAGGTAAGACAACAATGAAATCCATAGAAATATCCTGCCAAATAGGCGGTGGAATAGAGAGTGATTGTAGTGTTCCTAGGGCCTTGAATGTTTCTTCTTTTTTGCGTTGACATACATCACATACAACCACAAAGGTACGAACATCCTATTTTATTCCATCCCGGAAAAAAGAACGTTTGACCCTTTCATAGGTTTTGGTAAACCCTGAATACCTAACTATGGGGAAATCATGAACCTCTGAAAGCACCATAGATTTTAGTTACAACTATTTTATTTAATACAAAATACCTTTGTAGTAAATGTCATCATTGTGCCAAGAGTACCTTGGAGAAACTGAAAAATTTTCTTGCAATTGTTGGATCAAGCAAGAAATTTTAAAGTCTTGTAGCCATTCATGATGAGCATCTTGGAGACAATATGGTACAATGAATGAGAGAGAAAAGAGGGACCCTTCATCTTCATACTTCATGGAAAGAGCATCAACAAACACATTTTATTTTACCTTCTTGTAAATGATCTCATAATCATATCCAAATAGCTTGGTCACCCATTTTTGTTGTTCTGGGGATGAAATTCGTTGTTCCAGAAAATGCTCGAGGATCTGATGATTTGTTTTAATTTGGAAGGATTTCCCCAATAGATAAGGATGCCAAAGATCCATGAAATGAAGAATAAACAACATTTCCTTTTCATAGATAGATTGGCCCAAATGTTTCTCCAAAATTTGTTTGCTAGTGAAGGCAAAAGGCCATCCTTCTTGCATGAGGACTGCTCCAAATCCTTTCCTAGAAGCATCAAAGTATAGGAAAAAGGTATTCTTGAAGTCCGGACGGGACATGATAGGAGTTGTGCACATATCCTCTTTCAAGCTGTGGAAGGATTGATCAACTGCTAGAGTCCAATTGGAAGCATTCTTTTTAAGGAGATCAATGACAGGTGTTACAATTTTTCCATAATTCTAAACAAAGTTGTGATAATAGCCCATTAAACCAAAAAAAACACACAATCTCTTGAGAGTTTTGGGGAGAGGAAAATCTTGCATAGATTCAATTTTCTTAGGATCCGCCCTTACACCATCCTTGGCGAAAATATGACCTAGGTACTCCACTTTGGAAGCTCCAAAGGAACATTTAGATTATTTGAGGAAATGTGGGCGGTGATAAAGTATATGGAGAAATTTATCCACATGGGTAATATGGGTTTTCCATGTTTTACTATAGATGAGAATATTGTCAAAGAAACCTAAGACAAAATGCAAGAGAAAAGAACAGAAGACTTGATTCATGAAACTTTTGAAAGTGGATGGGGAATTACACAGGCCAACTGACATTACCAAGAACTCATAGTGACCCTCATGAGTTTGAAATGAAGTATTGGGAATGTCTTCCCTTTCATACGTATTTGGTGATAGCCTAAACATAGATCAATTTTAGTAAAGTATTGAGTACCACTCAATTCATCCAATAAATCATCAATGACAAAAATGGGGAACTTGTCTTTGATGGTGAGTTTGTTGAGGGAATGAAAGTATGTACACATGCACCACATGCCTTCTTTCTTGAGGACCATGACCACAAGAGAATAATAGGGGTTGGTGCTAGGAAATATGACACCCACGTCAAGAAAATCTTGAACAATTTTCTCAATTTCATTCTTCTTGGAAAATGGATGATAATAAGGGAAAACATTGGGAGGAAGAATGCCTAGAACTAAAGGAATGGAATGATCATGAACACTGAGGGAATATAGAATTCCATGTGGAGTGGAAAAAATAGTTTGGTGTTTGAAGAGGACAAATTGGAGGTCAAGATGCATAGAAGGTGTCTCAACTGCTTGAATGGCATGGAGTTGGGAAATAATTCCTGAATGACCTTTTTTGAGGAGTGTTTCCATTCTATGGGAACTAATTATCTTTGGGGAGCATGCTATGATGCCTTGGAAATTATACCACTGGCCATCCTATTGGAATTCCATGGTTAATTCTTTAAAATCCACGAGGATGGGACCGAGAGTGCGTAACCATTCCACAACTAGAACAATGTCACAACCACCCATGTTGATAGAAAACATATGAGATTTAAGGTTTTACTGAAAAATTTGGAGACATACATTTTCACAACTCCCCCCACACTTCATGTAACCTCCATTAGAAATCATGATTTGAAAATTGTTGACGTCATAGATATAACAGTTGTTTTCTTGAGAAATTTGATGATGAATAAAATTATGGGTGTTGCCACTATCAATTAGGATGATGAATTTCCGATTTTTAATGTAGCCAATTAGCTTAATGGTTTGGGGAGGAGAGAAGCCAGTGAGGGCATTCAATGAAATGATAGATTCAACTTCTGGTGGATCATATGGCCGAGTGAGATTAGTTGTCTCAGGTAGCTTTACCATAGGAGGAACCTCTACCTTTTCATCAGACACATCCTCAGAGAAGTCCATAAACAACTTTTGTTCCTTACACTTGTGCCCTAGAAATTTGTTTTCATCATAGTTATATTAAATATCCTTGAGTTGGTATTCAACCATTTCTTCTCTAGTTAATTTGTGGATCTTGTGAGGGGTGGGATGAGGGGCAGGATTGGGAGGGAGAGGGAGAGGAAGAACAGAGGGTTTGCAGTGATGGGAAAAAAAAACCTGCTGTGATTCCTTGGCATGTTGTGTAGATTCCAACCAAGTATGGGGGTGATTCATGAGTACATAGGCTCAGATTCAATCCTTGAGGCTACTGATAAAGAATTCCTAGAAAAATGATCTGGATTATTTTGAGCACGAAATGAGGGTGGAGATATAATAAAAAAATATATCGAGATATTGCAAGAGATCCAATAACATAATAGAGATATATAAGATATATATAAAAAGAGGCACAAATATACAATAATACACAATTTCTATTAATGAGTGAAATGTACAAAAATGTAAAATTAGAGAGTGAAAGACTCGCTAGAATGGTGGCATCTTATCTCTGAGAAGATATGCGATGGATACACTTATTCACAAGAAATGAGTACAATGAAGATCAAAAGGCGTTTTTAACATAAATGGAAAATCCCTAAACATCCAAAAACATAGCCCCCGAAAGATGAAAATCCATAAGGTTTGCAGCCCCAATGTGGAGATGAAGTGCCAAAAGTCATGTGGGCCCCGATGGGGTAAGTTGGTACAACAACTTCTCGAGGTAATAACTTTTTCATATGATCTCCATTTTAGGTGCATGATAGCCCGATGGAAAGGTATATCAAAGAAAAACACATTATGCCTTCAAACTCTAACTTTGTTTACAGTTTGACTGTGGCGAGCTCCAGAAACATTGTTTAGGGCCTCAAAACGAACTTGAAAGTTTAGGAATAGAAAATCCAGGAAATAATTGCCAATGATGAAAAATGCATGTGATCCAATTTGAATAGGTGGGTGGCCACCAATATCCACCCGGATCAATCCTTACTCCTTAGGAAGAAATGGTCTAAATTACGTTGAGTTCCCATGGGAGATGGGAAATCATTTGTTGAATCCGTTCCTTGGTGAGATGATTGCCTTGTTGGAGATGTTGTGTTGCTTGGCTTGTGGAAGGATGTCCTGAAACTAATATTGGAGGGGTTGGACCTTTTTAACCAGTTTGAATGCATGAGATGACTTCGTTCATAAGGAATATTTATGCTTTTCTTCAATTTTACTGACCTACTTCTGCTGGATAGAGGGGGCTTGAACTAAAGCCGTAGTGGTCATAGTTTCCTTCTGTTCAGTTCCTACTCGAATCATGAAGAAGATAAACTTTGTCATATTAGAGACAACTTTTCTACAATGTCATGTTGAAATAGTAGTCAAAACTACCTCTGGTATATTGTAGAGGTGATCCCCTAGAGTAAAAATGACACTACGGGGTCAAGACTCATAAACAACATAGCACTTCCACATATATGGATGGCCCAAAATAACATCACAAACATCCAACAGGGAAACATCACACAATACCTCATCCTTGAAGGGATTGATGCCATAACATAGGTGGCACTGTTGGTTGATATGAATACCTCGTCCTTGGCAAAGCCACCCGATGTTGTATGGCTACGGGTGTGGTGTTGTTGGCAATACCAACTGTTTGACAACCCCTGCTAAGATGAGGTTCTTTTGGATTCTGTTATCAATAATGAAATGCAACAAGATCCCATTCACCCACATCTATGAATGGAAGAGGTAATCCCCCTCTTTAGGATCTGTTGGTGCTTCTGGTTTGATTGTTGTGGTTGCGATAGTGGAAGTGGGCTCTGCATCGATGATCTATCTCTTTCCATTATTTTTTGAATTGGATTCTGAATCCAGGTTTAGATCTTTTTTTTTTTATCTCAACCACCAATGGATGTTTTGAGCAACATTCATTGATGTTGTTCCAGGGGATTTTATGGAAATCACACCACTTTCTAGTGTCATTATTTGTCTTTCCCTTACCTTTCCTTTCCTATGTCTTGGACTGGTTTTGAGAAGGTTGTTTTTTAGGGCCATATTTATCATACTTTGGTTGTTGTAGATTTGTAGACCCAAACTCCCATTTTTTATGGTGCTTAAATTTCATCTCGATTTTGACAACATATCAATAACCATCTCCTAGCGATGAGATGTTCAAAAACTCCATTTCAACTGGGATGTACATGTGTAGAGCCCCACAACATTTCAAAACCAAACGCCACTCATAACCTTTGATAACCAAATTGGTGCACAAGGTAGGGAAGGTATTGGTGAACTTCGACACTGCTTGGCCCCTCTCTTGACACAACATGGTCCATATCATGTATTGGTATTCATAGTTTCCAATGGGGTAATATTGTTCCTTGACAGAATCTATGAAAGATTTCCAAGTGGGTTCGGCCTCAAACATTCCAGACTCCTCTGAAGAAATTTACTCACAATAAGTTTCCCACCAATGTTTGACATGGGGGAGAGCCTTAAGGAGCGTGAAGGTGATCTTTTCCCTGTCGAAAAAATTGTGCACAAATAAATAACCTTCTATCAGATTTAACCATTTTTCCAGAGCATCGACATCTATCTGAACTTCAAATACGAGAATATCGAAATTAATTTGTATATTGAAGGGAGAGGTGCCTCCAAAATGGATACTTGATGAAGACACATCTTCTTTTATAGGAATATGTAAAAGGATTTGGGAAAAATTCTCCATCATTTCATCCCTATGTGGCATGAGAGCTTGCTCCAACAACAGATTAATAGAATCTTCTGCTCCGTCATTTTTCTTTTATTTTTCCATGGAGGGTTTATTTGGTGTGCAAGAGAATTTTTACTCAAGAGAGATAAGATTGAGATCCAACATTCTATAATTAGATCTTGTTGGGGACATGCACTAAAAAATGAACAAGAGCAACCTACTCTGATACCACTGATCCAAATTATTTTGAGCACAAAATGAGAGTGGAGATATAATAAAGAAATATACTGAGATATTGCAAGAGATCCAATAATATAACATAGATATATCAGATATATATAACAAGAGGAATATATATACAATACTACACAATTTCTATTAATGAGTGAAATGTACATAACTGTAAAATTACATAGTGAAAGACTCGCTAGAATGGTGGAAGCTTATCTCTGAGAAGAGATGTGATGGCTACGCTCATTCGCAAGAAGATAAGTACAATGAGGCTCTAAAGGAATTTTTAACATAAGGAAAAATTCTAAACATCCAAAAACCTATCCCCCAGAAGATGAAAATCCAGAAGGTTTGTGACCCCAATGTGGAGATGAAGCGCCAAAAGTCATGTGGGCCCCGATGGGTTAAGTTGGTACAACAACTTCCCTAGGGTGTAACTTTTTCATATGATATCCATTTTAGGAAGACGGTATCCCGTTGGAAAGGTCTATCCGAGGACTACAGATTATGACATCAAAATTAGACTTCATCTACAGTTTGACTATGAAGAGCTCTAGAAATGTTTTTTAGGGACTCAAAATGACCCCGAAAGTTTAAGACTCAAAAATATAGGAAATAAATACTAATGATGAAAAATGCATGTGATCCAGTTGGAATAGGTGGGTGGCCATCGATATCCATCTGGATAAAAAAAGGTATCAGACATACCCTCTATTCTGAAAGCCAATTTCTCAAATGCGAAAATAAACTCTTCCATGGTACTGGACTAGTTCAATTTGGTCAAACGACCTAGGGAGTGTGTGTTAGTGTCAAATCATTCATAAAATTCAACCACAAACTATGTCTAAGAAACATATCCTTTGCGTGATTTTCTATGCCATTTCCACCATTTCCAACATTCATGATCCATATATAGGACACTGTAACGAAGTTTGTCCAAGTCATCAATGATGCCATGCAAATAGAAGTAATGTTCCATTTGAGTGACCCAACTAGTGGGATTCGAGCCATCAAATTTGTTCACCTCCACTTATGGAAGATGTAGATTACGATGAAAGGGGATGGAATGAAAAGGATGGGAATTGGAGGAAGCTGTACCTTTGCATGGAATGAAAAGGTTGTTCAGATGAGATATCGACTCTAGGAAATGTCAGTTTTTCTAGGACCTTGGAAATAAAGGAGTCAACCTGAGAATCAAGGTGGGATGCAAGATGGTTGTCAAGGTGGGAATTGATTTCCATCTTTAGTTCCTCTTTCATGTACTCCATTTTTTCATCTACGTGGGTATTGATGTAGTTTCAAGTTAGTTTTTGTAGGTATTGGCCATGGTGAAGCTAAAACATAGGAAGAGGTGGGAAAGAAGGGTGTCTGGAAAGGGTAGGTGGGTCCATGTAAAAAAGGCTTACAATTGATATATACCACTAAGATCAATTCGAGAAGGGGAATCCAATGGGTAGTTCCCAATTAAGGGTGCCATAAAGGGGGTCAGGACCAGATGAAAAAAATGATTAAAAATGATAGGTATCACTGCGATCATGACAAAAAAAGGAGTCCATTGGGATAAGTCTCAAATAAGGGTGCAAGAATTCCCTAAATGTTTTTTTTACTCCTGCAGAGTTATACTTCGACTTGAATAATACTGCAGTGTCGAAATGCCCAAATTTTTAACAGGAATAAATGTATAGTAATTTTTTAACCAGAATCTAGGAGGCAAGGTTGCACGACAATAGATCTTGTATGTTCCTTGTTTTTTCTATTTCTGTCCCAAGGGTTAGGGTTTTTCAAGGTTCCTACAGACATGGGTTTTCCCTGTGCTATAGCTCTCTGATATAAGTGTGGGGCCGAACAATAGTACTCGGCCCAATATCTTAGGGCACCAACTAAGGAGGTTATACCATACCCTTAGCCATACTAACTGATTACCCAGGTACTAGAGAGAATATTCCCGAGTGTTGTTATCAATGGCACTATAACTTTCAGACGATCGATCAGTTGATCTATAGTTGGTTTCAAGATACCTAGGCCAGTCCATATACAAGTGTTGTCTAATGTGCTACACTTGAAGGGGTACCAACAGGGGTTACAAGGGTTTCCAACAATGTGAGCTTAAAAACCTCTTGTATTTCCTACGTGTATGCCTCCCCAATTGTGGATTTATGCTCTGAACGACAAATCATTGTAGTTTTAAGATGTCGAAAAATGTCTCTACCTTGAAAAAAAACCCACAATTCTTGCCAAGGAAAGTGCTCTGATACCACTTGTAAGGTACCTGATGTAATATGGTATGCATAAACATGAATATTCAATAGATATCAATGGAGAAACAAAATATTAAGAAGAGAAACACCAGAAATGATACCTTTATTCAGAGAAATCTATAATCACTTCCCTTACTGAGGGGGCAACCTCCAATAGAGAATATATATAGTACAATAATTCTCAATAAAAATACTTCTCATGCCTCCTACTCTTATTTATACTAATTCTATCTTCTAAAGGTCATTCTAGAGGAAGATCCTTCTAGAAGAGAAATAATCTATTAGGTCTTCTTACATTGACTTGTTCACATTTATTGAATATGCCATATTAACTAATGTCAACCTTTATTACATGGAAATACATTATTCTAGCTACGTGAGGGGTTAGGTGGGTTAGGTCCCTAACACATTTATCCCTTGCGAGACGTGGTTGGGCATATGATTCATCCAAGATTCACTGCTCAATGATTCTTCCTTATCCTCTTAGCTAAGAACTGGGATTCATCGCATAAGTACTGCATACATTCACTGGTATGCCAATCGTTTTAATGAGAGTACAAGTGATGGTCATCACTCTTCTCCTAAAAATAATCTTTTGTCAAAATTATTGAGAGAGGAGGTCTATATCTAACCCTGTTTAAGTCATCTATTGGTTTTTCATTGCAACTCACTTGGAATAAGAAAGAAATCAATTCTTTCCTTCATCATTATCTGAGACCAACTAATAGAAGATTCACTACATATCCTAATCTTCATTGACCATCCCTTTGATTCTTTGGATAATAGATGCAAGTTATCCCAAGATTCTACTATAAACTTCATGCTTAGAGAGTCGTCAAAACCAAATATGGTTCACATGCTCAGAAAGAAGAGGGATTCTGCTCCAAGAAAATGATACAAGAAAATGAACCATACGATGAAACAACCTTCTTTGATAAGGGAGGAATAACGCTCTCTCCATGTGCCAAGATCCACTCCAGATGCTAGGCCCTTCTCTATCTCCAATATATGGAGACATAAAATATCTTTAATTGGGTACAGAAAAAATATTATAACTGAGTTGTGTAATCATTCGCATTAGGCATGGCGTGATTGTATTCGCAGGGAAAATATTTCACATTGGCTATGCCTGATGAGGGAGGCATGAAGAAATGTTTTCACTCAAACCAAATGAACGTTGGATATTTATCATTTAAGTTGAATGAACACTTAAGAATAATGTTGGAAAACCATGTTGTGTTTTTGTCTTCAATGACACTTTTCAATCTCTTTTCCATTTGTGTTTTTTTCCTTATCTATTCTATGTTTTTGACTTACCGACAACTAGAAGCGTTTCATCTTCAACGCTCCAAACTTGTGCTCCTACCATCCATTTAATTCCCTTTGTATTATCTAGTCCATATGTTTCCAACATCCATCTCCATCTATTTGTGGCCGTCCATCTGTTTCCAACTTCCATCCGTGAACTTTCAACGTTCAATGAATGTAGGGTGGCGTGGGGTAGCACCTCTATTCCACATTTCAAAAAATCTCTCCCTCTTCTCCCTCCATCCCCTATTTAATATCCTACTACACTCAGAATGAGAAGAAACAAGTGTGATCGAGATGTTTTGTGACCATAATCATGTGCTATGAACTGTGCTACATGCATAATCAAGTGCAATTTTCTATTTTGTGTCTAGGCATGGGTTTCGATATAGAAAATTCAATGTTGATCTATTCAAAGTAGAATAGATAGAATATCAGATAAGGTAAGAGAATATCCTCCTCACGTCAATCTCAAAGATTGTTTTTTTCACTCCACTCCCTTCACCTCTTCTCAGGCAGTTTTCATTTGGCAGGTTAATGCAGACTCTTGCAAGTTCTCCTCCTAGAAACTTTTTCATTTACAAACTAGTTAGAAATAACTACATAACACATACACATTGGAAAAATATGACATATAAGCAACACTATCCTTCCATTAATTACTACTATTAGAATTTCTCCCATGAGAACCCTTGTGTCTACGCAATTATCAGTGGATTCCCTATGAGATCACAAAAGCCTTTGCTGGATGATTTACAACTCATTTCAAACTCTTCTCATGTAGACAATGACATATGTAGGGATTCAAACTCCTCTTAATAAGTCAATGCTGATTATAACGTAAAAAATTGTTCCCTAGTGAAATGTCTATTTTTGTAGCCATAGATTTTAAGGAGTTTTCTAGAAAGTTTGCTACATGAATTTCTAGATGCATTACCTAATTCTAAATAAAATTCATTTACAGTTAGTAGGGTGGAAAAAAGAAGAAAATTGCTACAAGTGATTTGATATCACCATACAATTATATCCGTCATTGCCACTTACATTATATCTATAATTGTCACTATCATTGCGTAATGACCACATGATATTGATCAATCTCCCATGGAATAACTACATGTGGATCGGTCTCACCGTAAAATAAATAACATTGCAAGTGTACAAGATCAATCGATAGAGAAATAAATTATGATAACATATAAGACTAAGAGTTTCCTATATATAATACTAGGAGTCTACATAATCAATTGATCGATAGTGAAATAAATAACATTGCAAGTCTATATCTTGGCTCTAAATGGACCTCCTCAAAAACATCCACACAATACCTTCACAGCCATCGTATCTCCCACTCGGTTCCTATGCTTACTTGTAGGATTTATTGAATCATTTACATTATACACTTCATTTTTTTTTACACATTGTGGGAGCAAGCATGGAAAATCACCACATTCACGTTATATTCACATATTTCTCTTTCAATGACAGTTTGTATACATGTATTAATATTTGTGTGCTAAATTTAGAAAGACCTCCTACGACCTAGTAAATAAACAATTAAAGTTGCTTACTCAACAACAAATCTTGGCTGCTTGACATCTTAATAGAACACCTTGTCCATATCAATCAAACACATTTCCCCATTTTGATTACGATATCCAATCTAAAACATGTGGTGACTGCACCTAACTCTTTGTAAATTGAACCGAGACTTGCAAAATGCACTGGATTACCAACAATGTGGTGTCAAAAGTGCACTGACTGATTTGGCTAATGCTCAAAGCTAATGATAATTGTGTTCTATCCTTTTTATATTGTAATTTGCATTGTCAAGGTGAGAATGTGGGTGCAATTAAGCATGGAATTCCCCAATCTTAAAATTAGAATTTATGCCATTCATAATTGTGCACATGCTCTCATAAATTTTGCATTCATGCCAAAATACCAGATCATGGAAACAGACTTCCCTCCTCCACTGTGAGATAACCTTGAAAAATAATTTTCTTTTTTTAAGGACATGGCTAGTTTCATTACATTTTGATAAAGGATTTTCCTCAGTTAAACTTGATTTTTTTTTGGGAAATGACTGATCACTAATCCCCTTCAAACATAAAATTTAAATTGTTTCCTCCATTCATACATAGAGGTTTCCACTAGTGTTTTATCACAACATAAACCCCAACATAAACCCTAAACAAAAACAAAACATGATTTTGAAGATTGATTGTTGATTCTAAGCAGTGGTTGGAAAGTTGGTAAGTGAAAACTCATGAGAGAATAGATTTTTTTGACATTTTTTACTAGTTTTGAAAGTGTAGAGTGTAATTCTCCTCAAGTGGCATTCTCTTAATGAAGTAGAATATGTGCAGGTTGTCAAGTCAACACTAATATGATATTCCAAAATGTGATAATTTCCTATATGTTTCGGTATTAATATGATGTACTTTCTAGGAGTGAAAACAAAAAAGTGTGTGTATCATTATTAGTCAACCAAATTTGAGTGAAGGGGAACCCTATTCTCTCTGCAATTCTCTATGCACAAGATTCTCTCTGTATGCTTTTTGAACTTAAAATTTTGATATCAATTGCTTGCCAAACTTAAAATATTGATACCAATACAAAACTCTTCTTATCAATTTTCCAATTTAATGACATTGTATAAAGATCACTGATTTTCCAACTGTCAATGAAATCTTGCAATACTTTGAAATCTTTGAAAAAATGAAATCCCTCACTTTTGCATCATCATAAAACTGTAATTAATGAAGCCATGTTTCCAATGAGATTTTGTCACATGTCTTCAAGACCTTTTGAAAATATCACTTTTGAAGGAAATTTTCATACCAAATTCCTTGATAGAAATAATCATAACAATCTCATAGAAACAATAGAATATGAATGGGTCTTGTTTGGATGTTGTAACTATAAACTAAAAAATAAGCTATCTCCTCAGCTGGGATTGGTTCAATGCACATCCCTTAAATATTAAAAATCATGGTTGTTGTGGTTCAAGTACAATATCCCTATTTCCAGTAGAAACTCAAGGTTCTATTAGCACAATATGCCCTCTTTTCTAGGTTCAAAAAGAAGGGGTGATATGTTGTTGTTTCAACTATTTATCCACTTGACACAGTTGCTTGCCTTACCCAAGCTTATCAATTTAATACTAGTAAGCAAGGGCATAAACCCAACTTATAGATGAAGATCCTTTTCTGGGTATGAATATTATGTTTCTAGGTAAAGGAATGAATAACTAGTAGTTGATCCAATACTAGAAGATTATATAGCTTAATAAATATTGGATAGAACGTAACAATAAATAGCATAGATATCAAGAGATACATAAACAAACATCAATGGAAAGAGAAACATAGGATTCTTTTCGACACCCAAATATGGCATATACAAAATAAGATTAGGTACTAAAATAAGACGAGTCAATGCAACAATGGCTAGGTAATAAGCCATTCAATGATAAATACCAAGCTCTATGCTATTCCGATAAATTTTAAATTTGGCTTCTGTTGTTGCTGCAACCACCTACATTCCTCAACAAAAAATCAAACAACATCACATAAATTGTCACCTTGTTAATAAGTAGCTATAATCTATGTACTTTATTCACTCTTGAATATGGGATGTGTTCTAGCCGCCTGTTGTTGGAGTCCTAGTTCTATTCAAGCAGAGTGTGCGTTTATGATAATCAATTGAATTCTTTAGAATATTATCGTTTCTAATTGAATGAGAAGGCTTAAAATGAAGATATTGTGAATAGATAAACATTTTTCCTAATATGTTTGCACATTGTTTGTAGACATTGATACAAAATGAGAAAGCAAGGAAAATGACATATTATCATGGGACTCAAGGTGCAAGAACCTAAAGACAAGATCATATTTTTTGGTAAATATTTAGTCTATTTTGAAGTATATGGAACTAACTTGAGAATTGATCGAGTTGCAAAAATCCCTTCACATAGAGTTCCCGACTTTATTAGAGGAGAGGAAATGAATCTGGAAGGTCCATATATTTTCACCCATTGACTAAACAAACCCCCAAGCTCAAGGGGTAGTGTTGCTTTTTGATATGAGTTGTAAGTATTTTAAAACTCTATTGTTTAGATGTTGGTAATAATAGAATTTTATCATTTGTCATATATATTTACATTCATTAATTGAACTTTATCATTTGTTGTATGTATCGACATTTATTAACATTTCAATTTTTTTTATGCATGAGTTATGCCTACTCATACGAACCAGAGGAAAAAAGAGGAGAACATATAATGAAATGAAGGACCTCATTTGTGAAAAAGAGGGGTTGCCGATGCCATTCACTATAAGGATTATACCTTCTAGCAAATGTTTTTAGTGTAACAAAAATTGGAAATTTTTTCAAAAAAACACTAGCAAATTTGGGTCGTTTTGTGACGGCTATTTCGATGCTCTTGTGATGTTATATCATGGCTATTGCGACGAATATTGAGTCTCTGAAACATCATTTTATGTCATGTTTCAATTTCGACGAAATTGAATTAATGTCGCAAGAGAGACGACCCTAGGGAACTTCTCAAAATTGTGACAAAAAAAGAAATATCGTCGCCAATACGACAATATAGGCAAACTAAGTGAAACCAACATTTCATCGCAATTGCGATGACCATTGTGATGACAATGTTCATTGTTTATATAGAAAATGCGTCGCAACAATTTTTGTTGTTGTCGCACTTGCGATGACAACTTTTTTTTTGTTTATATAGCGAATGCATCGCAGGAACGACAACATTTCGTTGTTTATATAAAAAATGTGTCGCAACAATTTTTGTTGTCGTTGCACTTGCGATGACATTTTTTTTTTATATATAGAGAATGTGTCGCAGGAATGTCAACATTCCATTGTTTATATAGAAAATGTGTCGTAGCAATTTTGTTGTCGTCGCACTTGCGACGACAACCTTTTTTTGTTTATATAGCGAATGCATTACAGGAACGACAACATTTCATTGTTTATATAGAAAATGCATCGCAACAATTTTTTTTGTCGTCGCACTCGTGACAAAAACTTTTTTTTGTTCATATAGTACATCTGTCGCATGTATATTATTATTGTCGAAATTGCGATGAACAATATTTATTTAAAAAAAAATTAAAAATTATTTTAGGCTGCAATTTTAATATTAATATTACCATATTAATAACTATCAATAGAAAATCTTGACATTATTTATTATTTATATTAATAACTTCTTTTGTATGGGGACTTGGTGTTTTTTCCAACAACCAAGCAAAAGCTTATGCACTTTGAAAAGGATTGAAAATTTCTAAAGGTTCATGTGCTCAATCGTTGGTTGTAGTGAGAGATTCAAATACAATCATTAACCATATGGAATTATTGTGCGCTAAAATAGTCTCATTCAAGGTTACAAGGTTTTATATAAAATAAATAATGCAATATAAAAGATGAAATACTCAAAGAAAATGTGTCTAAACTGAAATATGTGCTCGGGTGGTACAACAACAATTTGATAATACTTATTTCAATAGGTCAATGACAATGTATGGCTTTGATGTAAGAGTTTCACATAGTTTATTTTACAAATACAAAACACAATCCTAAGACTCTAACACAACACTAATGACCTTCACTTAAATAGTTAAATAGTAATTAGGCCTTCCAAGTGCTTCAATGTATGGTGATGCAACCCACCCTAGAAAACACATGAATGCATGAGAGGCACTTGATTCCACTATAGGGGAAGATGAAAGGGGACCTATGGGAAAATAAATCCTCTATCTCCAAGGTCATTCTCAAAACTCATATTTTTCTACAATGTGCCTTAAATGAAGCCATATACCTTCTTTGACTTATCAACCAATCCTTGAATATATGTAAGAGCTTGGTGGGGAAAGTATTTTCACATAATAATGGGATCATGCGTTGAGTACAATCTTCATAATGCAAAGAGGTTCTTCCTATCACCCCACAGGGCCTTCTTGCATGATCTCCTACTCACAGGATCGTTCTCAATTCCTCTTTTGGAGCCCACGTTACAATTCTGCCATGTGTCCACACGCGTGCCTCAGCTCTCGGCACTTTGCGGCTGCACCACCTCACCACTCACGAGATCAAATACCCTACACTCCGGCTCCCGAGTCCCAAGATGCCCAGACACTGATGTTGCTACCTCACGATTTCGCCATTTGCAGGGTCCAATGACTCCAACGTCAGCTTCCGAGGCCCAAGACGCCGAATCGTCGATGTCGCTCCCTTGCGACCTCATGACTTCTAACGCCAATTCTCAACTCTTCCATCTACGAGGTTCCGATATGCGATGGCCACTTCGCTGCCTTCGCTAGGGCCCACCCTGCTGACGTAGTCCTTGGGATATTGCCTCTCGCGACCTTCACGACTCTCGTAGAAATATTTTTGAGTCTCGACTCATCAACTCCCGATACCTGATGTCATCTACCATGTCACCAACTCCTGTGGTCCCCACTATTTACGAAATCCCTCAGAACTTCGCATCTCGCGATCTCACGATTTCCGTCGACAATCCTTCAATGTTTCATTCACAAAATCCCGATGGATCGATCCAAGAATGGGACCAATGGTTCTCATGTCGGGAATTCTCCCTTCCTGTTCATGGATTTAACTTCCCCGCAGCTCCCACAGACCTAATGGCTGACGGGAATTCCTGTACGAAATCCGACGACTGTAGGCCTCCTTCTCCTGTAGGCTCCTCTTGAGCTCTTCTTGGACGTAACTCCTCAACGGTCCAGATCTCTTTAACCACCGATCTGATGGCTGGTGCTACTCCGCTTGAGCTTCTACGCTTTCTTCCCTGCTCTTGGGAGAATTTCACTCTTTCAAAGGTCTCAGCCTTCGTCTGCCTTCTTCTCTGCGAACTCCCGGACCTTGAATTCCACCGCACATATGATAATGCTGCCCCTCTTGAGCTTCTTTTCCTTCGACTCTTCGAAGGATTCCTTTTGACTCCTGCGCCTCTACAGAGTCTTTATGCACCAAAGTGCTATCTCTTCTGAGCTTGCGTAAACACTCAGAACCCTTGGGGGATTTTATCCCTTTTCTCCCTCAGATGGAGAATGAAATGGATGCCCTCCTGGCTATCCTTCTGCTCAAGCCTCTTCTTTAATACTTCTAGGTATTCAACAACCCAGTGAAGGTTTCCTCAGGGGATACTTCCTTCAAATGGTAGAACTCAAAGAGTTCTTTTTTCTCCTGTGCCTACTTGCACACTTTCTCACTGCCCTCCTGGCGGAGTGTCTTCTCTTCTACAGAACATTCAACAGTTCTGTTCTCCTTGTGTACTCATGCACTTCGCTCAATGCCCACCTGGCAGAGTTTCTCAGAATCCTTAGTGATTCTGGGCTTTCCCGAACTCATAGCAGAGTTCCTTCCCTCAGCACCCCATGCATGCGCTCAATGCCCACTTGGCAGAGCTCCTACAAAATCCTCAGTAATTCTTTCTGTAACTGTGTTTCAATTACACAGCCTTGCCTCCAAGGTGTTCAACAACCTTGAGGTCTTCTTCCTCTGAGCTGTTAACTTCAGTTCTGTGTCTCAGCATGTCTTTGTCTAACGACTCAGAGTTCAAAAGTGCATCCTCTGTGCATGGCTCTCAAAACCCTCAACATTCTGTCACACCCTCCTGGTATGAAGCCTCAAAGACCTTCAACCCTGAAATCAATCACAACTCTCTGAAAACATACAACCACTACATATATTTACAGAATAAAGGGAACACACACAGACATCCATTCAACACGGAACATGTGCAGGAAAAACTGTTGTTTTTAATTAAAAGTGGCACAATGCCTGTATCTTTACAATGGTGTTCCTGAGCTCTCTCTCGCTCTCTCCTACCACCATTCTTACTCAAAATGAGATCTAAAATCTCTTTTACCAGAGGTGCTCTCAGCGCTTCCCTCCAGGTCCACCTACTATAATAAAGTACAATCAATGGGCTGTCTATTCTGCTATTGGATCTAGATCTCAGCCATACACATTAAATGCCTATCCTATCTAATGCCTGCTCAAAGGCATGGCTTCCCTGGCTCAACAACCTAAGCACATTAAATTACATTCATTTCAAATTTAAATGAGGCTGCGCCTCCCTTTTTGCGTATGAATGCATGTGCGCTGACGTGGCTCGCTGCATGGAGAGATGCTCCTGCATCATACTCCACAGCTACAAAAATCATGAGCTCCTGCTCATGATATTTCCTTGTAGCTGTGGGAATCCTCCTGGATCCCAAACGAATCTATGGAGCTGTCCATTTGCTCGATCCCGCTATTGCTGCTTCTGCTGTGCTGCTACTACTGTTGCTGCTTCTTCTTTCTTTCTGCCCAACTGCTCCCTACTGGCAGTGTCTGCTGACTTGATCATCAACTCCTTGATGTCCCCTATCACTTCATCCAGCTGCTCCAATGGCTGGTCCTGTTGTTGCAGTCTCCTCAGCTGCAAAATTTTTTGGTCATCGGGAAGATCACTATGATCTCCCATCCCATCTCCTTCATCTACATCCTCATCTTCATTTGTGGCCTCAAGTTGCCACTCTGCTGCAGACTTCAACTCTGCAGTCTCTTCTTGACTGACTTGCTGTTCAGTCATCCCCCCTAACAGTTCAAATTCTGTCAGTCCTCTTGCTGGCCCTGGATTGTTCAACCAATCCTTCAACATTTTCAGCTCCATGTCCCATGGAGTGTTAATTATATCTTCTTGTTCTTCGGCTTCCATGGCTGCTAGCTTCAGTGCTACAACTTCTTGTCTTTCAGCTCCTTGGCTGAAGTCATTGAGTCGTTCCTCAGAACGCTCATTCTCTTATTTCGTTTCTTATCCTTGGGCAATATTTACCATCTGCACCAATTCCCTTTTGACAGTCATCTCTAGCTGTGACTGTTCTTCTACTGTTGCACCATCTACAACAGAATTTTCTGCCTCCTTCTGGGAAGATGGTAGGAATATCCCAATTTCCCCAATCATCAGAATATCATTCTGATCTTCCTCCTCTTTTGTCAGCTGCACCTGCTGATCTAAATTCACCTTTGAATTCATGAGACCCTCAGACAGTCTCATATGCTCTGTCAGTTCCTCTGGCTGATCCGAATTCATTTGTTCATCCCTGCCCACCTGGAAATATGGGATGCTTCCACTGCTTCCCTGGCAGACCATGAGATCAACCGATCCCATCTTCATCAGCAACCCCTGCTGAATTGAACTCTCCATCGAGCTCATGAGACCTCTAGATGGCCTCACATTCTCATCTCTTCCCACCTGGCAGTTTAAGATGCTTCTGCTTCCCACCTGGCAGTCTTTGATACTTCCACTGACCTCCTGGCAGTCTTCGAGATCCTCATATGATCTCCTTTCATTGCCTAGCTGGCAATGTGAAATTCCCTAGCTGTCCTCCTGACAGTCCGTGAGATTCTCAACTAATCTCAACTTTTTTCCCTCATGGCAATCTAGAACTTCCTCTCTGCCCTCCTGGCAGTCCTTGAGATCATCAGACGATCCCAATTCATCTTCTCCATCATCCCAATCTATAAGTTTTAAACCTGCGAAGTAAAGCAATGCATATATATTCTTAAGCAATACAAAAAATAATCAATGTCTCATACACAGAATACACAGAGATCTTTACCAAAAACCCTCAACCGGGAAAACCTTTCTTTTTCATTATATCGAATTTCACCATTCGCCATACAATATATACAATGTTTTTTAGGTATTCCGTAGATACCAAAACCCTAATCCCTTAATCCTGGATTAATTTACAAATCAGCTAAAAGTAGCAAAATCCGCTAAGGGATCGTTAGACGCAGTCGTCGTATCTGACGCACCCACACACACACACATGCAAAGAATATAACACATACCCAACATTCTCCCACTTGTTGTTTTCTTTGCATCCAGGGGTCCAGGGGATTATATAGTCAACAATCCAAGGCAACAATGCCCATTGTTACT
>ML783578.1:283087-379990 GCA_009831015.1 Picea engelmannii | reverse complement strand
TTGGGTGGAGGTCTCTTCTTCTTTTTGTGGTTTTATATTTTTCCTAAATCTACCTCTAGGATCTCTATTTCTCATGAAGTCATGCTAAATGAAATGAAAGAACTAAGATTGAGTTTCAGAGTACCTGTGATAACTGATATGTCTGTTTTCACCCTTTTTGTTTCCACAACTGCTCTTACTATCAACCCGCTAACACACCAAACCAAACTAAGTGCATTCCAAAACTAATCAAGACAATTATCTTCTTACCTTTTAAACAGCTCCCCGACAACGGCGCCAAAAATGTCAGGCTACTAAATTGAAGATTCGAATGACCTGAAACACTTAATTGTCAAACCAGGGTTGGTAAACTTCGAGCTGATACACTGTATGTGCAGGTAAGCTAATTCCTATCTAAAGGCCATCCTGAAAAGAAAACATAAACTCACTCTGAGAACTTGAACCTTAATGACAATCTTGAAACTTAGCATTTCCTATTTAAGTCATCAACAGAAAACAGTCTTATGTTTAAATGTTGGTACTTCTATCTCCGTTCATAAGTATGATTTCACAAGATTATTCCACTACTTCTTTTAATCATCTATCATCATCATTTCTATTCAAGCCACGATAGAAAGAGTGTTTCCTCAAATGCATTTAATCTGGTTATCAAAATCAATCTAAATCTGTCTACAGGAAAACAGAGTACTGCCCTACCTACTGGTACCGGAAGCTTCCTTTGATTTAACTGTAATCTAACTGTTCTAAGTAAGCAGGGTAACTAACTGTCTAACAAAGCAAAGTTCATTCACACTCTAAGTGATGCTCGAATTGAAACCTAGAAACCAATCAAACTGAGTGCATACTCGAAACCCTACAGGAATCAGTCATGCGTTCAATACCCATCAACATAAAGGATATCAATATGCTGGAACGATTCTATTGAGGAATAAATAAGCACACTTTTGAAACAACTAAATTTATGACGCACTGTGAGATGTAGATGTACCATTCATGTAAGTAAATACTAACACACTGAAACAACTAAATCTCTGACATAATAAAGCTAAGTCTAGTACAAAATAAAGCAGCGGCTTGCACCTGTTTGGCAGGCCCAACCAAACGGCACAAACGCTGTAAGTGACAACCAGAGCCGACTATAACATTCTATGCAAACATGGTGTAACTTCACGCTTCATTAAATCATAAGAAAAATACTCAGATCATATGACAGTCGGGTAACATAACGTAACAGTAGTTTGTATTCAAAAACGTGTGTTCACGATGTAACATAATCCAACCCGTTCTCAGGAGTGATCGCGGGTTTATATAAATCCTCCTGTTTATAACAGTCTAAAACAAAGATACATAAAACAAACGGATCCCCCGATCCGAAAATATCTTGGAATCAAGTTTTAAAACGTACTTCACATCTTCGTGACACATAATGTCACGAAGTGTGAACGATGAAGAATTAACGACCCAGTTTTATCATTATGCCTTCAAGCACCTTGTGGGCGATGATTCCAACTGTCATGCAAATCTCTCTGTCTCCCATTCGGTCCATAACGCACAGATCTTGAGCGGCTCCAGTGGTATCTCCACGGGTACGAGTTGGTACCTGGTACCGGCATCCTGTTCCAAAAATAGAAGTGGTACCTAACCCAAGCGACATTAGTTCCAATATGAATTTAAAGCATCAAAGTGCATAAAAATGGCTTGAAATGTAAAGATACCTTAAGTAACCCCATTGAATGGTAGGGAGATGTCAACTATGTCAAAACAAGGCCAAAAGGGTGGTACTGGCATATAAATGGAGGTCTATGGAATGTAATATAGGCAAAAAAACATGATCAAAACTGGAGACCAACAGGGATGAGCCTTCTCGGGTAAATACACAGGATGGTTTTCTTAATGGAGAGGGTGTAGGTTCTATAGACTCACAGAGTGATAACTGTATAAAGGTCCTGAATTTACTCTCTGAGATAGATGAATCGTTAATTAATTTTATACCTTCATATAGAGATATCCTTACCCAATCACCTTTGTCGATTTATGTTGGGGGGGAACCTGTACTAAAGACTTTATAAAATCTAGGGAAGGGTGAGAATGGAAGGTGTGAGTCTGATCACACTTCGATGGGAGAATCTACATTGTTGAAGGGAGCGATTCGTGGAGGCCTGGAGAAAGATATTTCCCCGCTTAAAACTAGAAGTGCGAGGAAGTTAGGGAAAGAGAAGGAGAATTGTGCTACTTCAAGTGTAATGATGATTGATGGACCTAGGGCGCTTAGAGCTCAGAAATCCCTGGAAAGGGTTAGAAAATGATTGTTGCAACTCTGAATGTTAGGGGAGTGGGGGGCACTTCGAAGTTTCTATCCCTTAAAAGGTTCCTAGAATTAGCAAAACTTGATGTTTTGTTAATCCAAGAAACTATGGTTTGTGAAGCAAAAGCGGGAGAAGTTTTTGTGAAGTTACTTCCTACTTGGTATTTCTGTGGAGTGGATTCTTTAGGACTTTTAGGTGGACTTTTAACTGTCTGGAAGCTAGGAAAAGCTGATTTTTATGCTTTCTTGACCCTTGCAGGGATTTTGTTGGATGGAGTAGTTAAAGATCTAAAAAAAAGACTGAAAGTGATAAATTTCTATGGCTCTTATTCTGACAGAGAGGTTTTTTGGGATATTATTAAAAGGGATGGGCTTCTCAAGGAACAAAATTTGATAATGGGGGGTGTTATCACATATAGTTTTTAAGGGCAACAGGGCGTCCAATTTCGTGGTATGCACAGTAAGCGTCCGAGCGCAGCATGCAGAGTAGCTAATTTCAGGCTTAAAATACAAACAAGCGGGCTCAGTTTTGTGATAGTGGAGATCCCCTGTGAGGATTAGATTAGAACCTCCTGGGTATTCAGAGTGCTCGAAGTCCCAAAGCGCGAGAGTCTCAAAGTTTCAAAGGCTCGAAGTCCCAAAGAGCCTAAGTAATTCTCAGTCGTCCGATTAAAGTGGGCCACGTGTCGTCAGATTCTCAGCTCCAGAGGTTTTACTTGGAGGGAAATGGAGTTTGAGAATTGAAATTCCCGAAGGCTGATCCGCGAAGCAAATCTCGGCCATTGTTTTGAAGGGGAAGATCCAATCCATCAATCTAAAAAGCGTCAGAGCTGAGCCATTGATTAGAGGGCCTAATATTAGATCGCAAGATCAATGGTCATGCCAAATTACGGGGTCGGAAGGTGAGCACGTTTTAAAATATCAGGGGTGGGCCACAATCAGAAGCATGGTTTTTGGAAAGGGACGCATGGCGGTTCATGGTGAATTGCGGGGACAAAAGAGGTTCGCTTTCAACCACCCTTGGTCGTGCCCGCAATCACACATTGCATAGGGTCATGGCCCTAGGTCACATTGAAGAAGGAGCGATGGATAGGAGCTACGCCAGAGGCCAAAAGCACCCGTATTGGTCACAGAAGAAGATCTGCATGGCCTCGAGGCGCTGGGATTGAATCAAAGAATTCATGGGCACCACCTGGAACATTCATGGGTGTCAGGCTTCATCCTGATCTTGTTGAAGGTATTTAATGGAAATGGTAGTGGTAGTTGAAACTTCAACTCACTCCATAAATGGAAAGCATGGAGGGTCTAGTTGTAGAGACAGAGTTATCAGCCAGAGGCCCCTCGATGGACGATTTTTCCTGAAGGCCCATGCTAAGTTAAGTTTGTGTTTGACAAAAGAATGCATGCACAGTCTGACAGAAGAAGATGCAAATGGCAAGCCTTGAATGTAGTGGCCAGAGCGTGCCCCTGGTGGTTGTGGATAGTTCTGAGTATAAGTAGGCAGTTTTGATATTTGTTTATGGTCGATGGTTGAGCTAGGCTTCCGCATTGTAAAGTTTTGATGAAGCTTGGTTCTTTTGGTTATGTATCTGTATTTGAGACTTATTGTTTAATGAAAGTCAGCTTCCTTTCCATTTCTCTGTAACAGTTGTGTTAGAACACTCGGGCATGGATGATCCAGTAGAGGGTAGTTATGTTGTTATGATGTAGGCTTGATCGTAGTGGCATCGCGGCCAGTTATAATCAATTTCTTGTGTTTTCTTTTCCCTCTTACATTGGATGGCTCGGTCATGGAAGATCCAGTTGAGCTATTGCAGTTGTAGGGTGATGAAGGTTTGATCATCCTGCTGTTGTAACTGTGTTGCTTGCACCCTATTTCAGTGTCTGAAGCTAGATCTAAAGATTTCTCTTGATTATTGAGTTTTTCCTCTCCGAGCTGAAGCCTGATGCCCATAGCAGTCTTGTTCATCTTTCTCGCTAAGTCTTCCCTCTGCTCACATTTAAGCTCAACTTATTGACTGAAGTTGATCAAGACCTCACCTACTCGTGCATGTTGGTCCCAGTTTCTTGAGTTAAAACGATATCATCTTGAGTCTGCGCCCATTTGACCTCTTTAAATCCAACCTGTGACATAAAAATCTGATGGGTACTGGGCTTACCCTCTCTGTAATTGAAGGGTGACTTCTAGTGCTAACATTTCTGGCACCATTGTTGGGGAATGAATTGAAGACTTTTCCCTGGGATAGAACGACAACAAGCTTCTGATTCTGAAGGTGCATCAGACATCGAAACCATTGAAGATTGCAACTTGCACCTGTCGACTCCACAATCGAAGACTCCACTGGGAAGGATCCTGTTGACAGAAAGATGACCATATCGAAGGGGAAGACCATGTATTAGTTTATGAGCTTTATTCATGAAATCTTGTTCTTGTTTATCAACTCATTTATCTCTCTCCCTTCACATATAAAGAGGTTTATCCTCTTCTTTGTCTATTCAGATGATAATAGGATTTCCTTTATTTATCCATCCTTGGAAGAAGAAAACATGCCCTCTTCTTGTGTTGTAGATACCGATCTCGTGTCTTCGCCTCTACCTATTCATAAAAGTGAGATCTGTATTGCATCTCCTCTTGAAATTGATCACCCTTGTAGCCATGAGGAGGTTGAAAATAATTCAAAGTCTTCTCAAATCTCGCTACCCTCCGTTATTATTGCTGAGCCTTTCCATCAACTCGTTAATCCTCATGATCAAACCACTGCTTTTCAAATTAAAATCAGAAATAAGTTGTTTAAACCTTTAAGGCTTCCACATGACCTTCATCTGTATCCTCGTTATTCCTTTGAGTATCTTCCTTGGTTTTTTGGAGAGGATCATATTACAACTGAGAGGCATTTGGAGGCCTTTGAGAACTTTGTTGACCAGTTTGAGATTGTTCATGACGATGTTATCATGAGGTTGTTCTCGTTATCCCTGTCTGGAGATGTTGTTGTGTGGTTTAGATGTCTGGAAGCCGGTTCTATTGGCTCCTGGACCGAGCTATGCCATGCATTTTTAAAGTGTTGGGGTGAGAACAACTCCCTTGATCAATACTGGTTTGAGTTTAATGCCTTGAGGAGAGGGGAAGAGGAAGCCTTGGCTATCTTCAACATGAGGTTTTACAGTGTTTATAATAGTAGGCCTATGGAGATCAGACACATAGAGACTAATGCCATGGTGTACTATGTCTTGGCTCAACATCCAGAGCTGGTCCTTCTCCTGAGAGAGAGGAAATATTCATCGTTAAGACACCTGTTTGAATATGCTAAAGAAGTCAAAGAGAACATCGGGGCTAGCAAGGGGATTCATATGCAAGCATATCTTGAAAAATTGCATGTGCATAAGGAAGAAGACTGTCAGTATGTTTCATACTCTGAGAAAGAAGACTGTCAGTATGTTTCATATTCCGAGCATGAAGATATTGAGTATGAATCAGATCTGGAACAACAAGGAAGTAGCGAAGATAATGAAGAGTAGAGCTTTCCCATGGTTCTTGTTTATGATGATTATGATTATGATCCTTGGGAGAGTCATGAAGAAGAAGAGGGAGAACCAAATGTGCAGTTCATATCTTGCCCAGAGCCTGCAAATGAGCAACCATCACCTGGGATCAGTCATCCTACATCAACCGTTCGCTCACCCATGCTTGCCAGAGACATTCAACCATGTGTGAGCAGCTTTAAGACATATCATATTTTCTGTCACCAGCCCAGTGGATTTTGTCATTTTCTCTATGAACCTATAAAGGAGTACATGGAGTTGCATTTCCTTCATGTCTTGGAGCCGCTCAACTTTATCTTGACTTCAACACTGGGAGGAGAGATGAAAAGCGTAATAATTTTGCTGTCACAGTTGCATTGCTTTTATTTGATCAATGACAGAGTAAACAAGTTTGCATCTAAGGAGTTTATTGAATGGCTATGGTGGAAGTTTTCTTTCATCTAGCGCTTTGTAAAAATCAATTAGTTTAGGAATGTACATAAATAAGCTCCTCCTGGAGCCCATGCATTTTGATTTCATTTTTAGGATAGTGTGCTTGTCGGCCTTTAATATTGAACATGATTTTTTTTGAGCATGAATCCATAGCCCGATGCAGAAGGCGACTGGAACTACTTGTTCTTGGTAGCTCGCAGGAAACATGCCATCCCCTGTGGAGCCAAATGTTATCACATATAGTTGTCAAGGGGAGCAGGTCATCCAAGTTCATGGTCTGCACAGGAAGCATCCAAGCGCAGCATGCAGAGCAACTCATTTTGGGCTTAAAATACAAACATGCGGGCTTAGTTTTGCGACGGTGGAGATCCCCTGTGAGGATCATATTAGCGACCCATGAGTATTCAGAGTGCCTGAAGTCTCGAAGCACCAGAGTCCCGAAGTGCCAAAGGCTTGAAGTCCTAAAGGCCCGAAGTAATTCTCAGCTGTCCGATTCAAGTGGGCCACGTGTCGTCAGATTCTCAGCTCCAAAGGTTTTACTTGGAGGGAAATTGAGTTTGAGAATTGAAATTCTCGAAGGCCGGTCCGTGAAGCAAATCTCGACCGTTGTTTTGAAGGGGAAGATCCGATCGTCAATCTAAAAAGCGCCATAGATGAGTCATTGATCAAAGGGCCAAATCTTAGATCGAAAGATCAATGGTCATGCCAATTGCAGGGTTGGAAGGTGCGCACATTTTAAAATCTCAGGGGCGGGACGCAATCAGAACTGTGATTTTTGGAAAGGGACATGTGGCGGTTCATGGTGAATTACGAGGACGAAAGCGGTTTGATTTCAACCACCCTTGGTCGCGCCCAAAATCGCGCATTGTGTAGGGTCATGGCCCTAGGTCACATTGAAGAAGGAGCGATGGAGAGGAGCTGCGTCAGAGGCCAAAAGCACCCATATTGGTCACAAAAGAAGATCTGCATGGCCTTGAGGCACCGGGATTGAATCAAAGAAGTCATGGGCACCGTCTGGAACATTCATGGGTGTCAGGCCTCATCCCGATCTTGTTGAAGGTAGTTAATGGAAATAAGAGTGGTGATTGAAACTTCAACTCACTCCATAAATGGAAAACAAGGAGGGTTTGGTTGTAGAGACAGAGCTATCAGCTTGAGGCCCCTCGATGGACGATTTTTTTTGAAGGCCCATGCTGAGTTAAGTTTGCGTATGACAGAAGAATGCATGTGCAATATGACAGAAGAAGATGTAGATGGAAAGCCTTGAATGCAGTGGCTAGAGCGCACCCCTGGTGGTTGTGGACAGTTCTAAGTATAAGTAGGCAGTTTTGATATTTTGTTATGGTTGATGGTTGAGCTAGGCTCCCGCATTGTAAAGTTTTGATGAAGATCTAGTTCTTCTGGTTATGTATCTGTATTTGAGACTTCTTGTTTAATGAAAGTCAACTTCCTTTCCATTTCTATGTAACAGTTGTGTTAGAACACTTGGGCATGGATGATCCAGTCGAGGGTAGTTATTTTGTTTTGATGTATGTTTGATCACAGTGGCATTACGACCAATTTTAATCAGTGTCCTATGTTGACTTTTCCCTCTTACATTGGATGGCTCGGGTATGGAAGATCTGGTAGAGCTGTTGCAGTTGTAGGGTGATGAAGGTTTGATCATCCTGCTGCTGTAACTGTGTTGCTTGCACCATATTTCAGTGTCTGAAGCTTGATCTCAAGATTTCTCTTGAGTATTGATTTTTTCCTCTCCGAGCTGTTGGAAGGCCTAATGCCCATAGTAGTCTCGTTCATATTTATGACTAAGTCTTCCCTTTGCTCACATTTAAGCTCAACTTACTAACTGAAGTTGATGAATACCTCACCTACTCATGCATGTTGGTCCCAATTTTCTGATTTAAAATGATATCATCTTGAGTTTGTGCCCATTTGAACTCTTTAAAACCAACCTGTGACATAAAACTCTGATGGTTACTGGGCTTACCCTCTCTACAATCACAGGATGACTTCTAGTGCTAACATGGGGAGACCTAAACTTTACTACCTCAAATAGAGAAATGTGGTTAGACCATGCTAGAGATGATCCCTTACAACTTTATTTCATCCACCTGATTCAAGTTGAGGGACTGGTGGATGTTGAGCCTTTAAAACTACTCCCTACTTGGCGAAATGGAAGAGGAGTTCAGGATTACATTGCTAAGAGATTGGATCTATTTTTTATTTCAAAGGATCTAGCACTGTCAAGGATAAGATACAAAACTTGGGTATGTAATACAAAGATTTTTTATCATATGCCTGTGATTCTTCATTTGGAACAAGATTTAGGAAAGGTTTACTACCCTTTTAAATTTAACTATGTTTGGCTTGAGGAACCAGAGTTTGCAAATTTAGTGAGAGAAAACTGGAATGGTCTATTGGGAAATGACATCTTAAATCCTATGGATGCATTGGTAAAAAAGATAAAGTTACTTAAGTCTCTGGTACTAAACTGGGAAAGAAAGAAAAAACTGGAAACATAGGAAGAACTGGTAAAGACTGAAATGGATTTGGATACAATGTACACTAATTTTCCAGAGAATTTCGAGAAGTAGGAAGACAAAGTGATGGTACTATAAAAAGAAAAAAAGAAAATGGTCCTATTGAGAGAGGAGGAGGAGACATGGAGGACAAAGAGTAGGTTAAACTGGTTGCCTTCAGGAGACATGAATACTAAGTTATTTCATGCCTATGCCAACTCTAGAAAGAATATCAATACCATATGGGACATTACCAAGGAAGATGGAACTGTGATCACTTGTAATCGAGATCTACAAAATGAAGCAGTTGGATTTTTCCAAAATATATTCAAGGCACAGGGGAATCTAACTATTTCTGATCAGTTAGCAGTTTTAAGGAATTATCCTAGAATGTTCTCAGAGGAAGAAGGGCACATAGTGGATAAACCAACAACTTTAGCAGAAATATTGTCAACACTAAAAGGCTTTAGTGCTTCAAAAAATCTTGGGCCGAATGGCTGGACTATAGAATTTTTTCTGGCTTTTTTTTATCTAATGGGAAATGATATTTTGGATATGGTTGAAGAGATCAGGAGAAAAGGTAGGGTTAATGGAGATTTGAATGCTACCTTCCTTGCTCTTATACCTAAGAGTGATAAACCAGAGTCCTTTGGGGGGTTCATACCTATTGCTTTATGTAATTTTGTGTATAAGATCATAACCAACATTATTGCTTCTAGAATAAAATATTGTCTATCTTTTGGAATTTCTAAGGAACAATTTGGCTTTCTTGAGGAAAGACAAATAACTGATGCCATAGGTGTAGTACATGAATCCTTACACAACATCAAGGTAAAAAAGATCAAAGCCCTGGTCCTAAAACTGGATTTGATAAAGGCTTATGATATAGTGGATTGGGGGTTTCTAAGGCTTGTATTGCTACAGGTGGGATTGAGTTTAGAAGCTACAAACTGGATTTTAGGGTGTGTGACTTCTGCAAATTTTGCTGCGCTGATTAATGGTAGGCCCACTAGTTTTTTTAAGAGTACAAGGGGATCAAGGCAAGGGTGTCCCTTATCTCCTTTACTTTTTCTACTTGTTGTAGAAGGGTTAAGTAGAGCCATACAGGAGAAAGTTAGGGATAAGAATATAGAAGGACTCTATGTGGAAAGAGGTATAAGAATTACCCATTTGATGTTTGTGGATGATGTTATTATTTTTGGGAGTGGAAACATTACTGAATGGGAAGTTTTTAAGGAAGTTCTGGATTTATTCTGCCAGGCTACAGGTATGGCTTTCAGCCCACAAAAGTCATCATTTCTTGAAGCAGGTTGGAAAGATGAGGATCTTGCTATGTTGAAGGAGTTATTTCCCTTTGAGGTAAAACCAATAGATGTTGGTTTTAAGTATCTTGGGTGTTTTTTAAAACCAAATTGCTACACTAAGGCTGATTGAATCTGGTTGGAGAAAAAAATTGAAAAACGAATATCAAATTGGAGTCATAGATGGCTTACTTTAGGGGGAAGGGTTACACTTGTTAAAGTTGTTCTCGAAAGCATACCTGTGTATTGGCTTTCTGTGGTGAAGATTCCAAAAGGCATACTAAACAATATCAGAAGGAGAATGTTTAGTTTCTTATGGACTGGTAAAAAACTAAAAGAAGGGATGCATTTGATCAACTGGAAAAAAATTGCAAAACCATAAAAGGATGGTGGTTGGGGTATCAAAAATATATTTTCTTTTGGAAAATCCTTGGCGGAAAAAATCTTGTGGAAGTGTATTATGGTGCTTGGACTTTGGCATGAGGTGATACTTAAAAAATATATTAAGAAGAAAACTTTTACTGAGTGGCTCAGGGAAGGAAATAAAAATTGGAATGGAAGTTCAAATATCTAGAGAGATCTTACCTCTTCAATAACTATATTAACTGATTGGATGGTGTGGAAGCCCAGAAATGGGAGGGATATTAGAATTGGAGTTGATCCAATGGTTGGGTCTCATACTTACTACAAACTGTCAAGGGATCTCATTTCTGATATGAAGGCACAAGGCACATAATTCCTTGCACAAGTTGGGACAATTAACTTGGAGAACACAAGTCATACAAGTTGGAAAAAGGATGCGATTTTGGGACTGGTTGGAGAACAAAAAGAGGAATGGAATAATTTTATAAAGGGGCTAATAGGATTGGGGTTTGACCTAAATAGTGATAAAGATACCTTATTATGGTCTTGGGATACAAAAGGTGGACAGGTGAATGAAAAACAAGCTTATGAAGTCCAAATGATGGAGAATGTGGAGGTGGAACCAAATTACTGGTATGCTGAACTCTGGACTTGGCAGCTCCCACTAAAAGTCAAACTTTTTATTTGGTTAATGCTTGAACATAGAATTATTACTTGGGAGAATATGGTAAAAAGAGGCATCTATTGGCATAGCATATGTGTTTTGTATGGGAATGATGAAGAAAATGTGCATCATCTCTTTGTGGATTGTAGTTTTACCAAAGACATTTGGCTTACAATTATCAAGGACTTAAAACTAACAAATAATTAGGAAGGAGAAAAAATTGTTGAATGTTTACAAAATTAGACCAGGAAGGAATTAAGATGGAAATAAATTCCATGTTTTAGTTTTTGGGAGGTTTGGAAGCACAAGAATTTGGTTATCTTTGAAGATCATCATCTGAATCTGATCAGAGTTTGTAACAATATATTACAGGACTTGGGAGAACTAAAAAGTCCAAAATCTCCTAAGCTTAGCAGGGTTGATAGGCCTCCTTTACTTGATTACGATATGGCAGTAGGGTTTTTTGATGATGCCTCACAAGAAAAGGGTGCAAAATGTGGGGACAGATTTGTATTGAAATGTCCTGCTAAAGGCACATTCAGACTTAAGATAAACTATGGTAGAGGAACTAATACTAGGGGTGAACTCCTAGCCTTGTCGCGCATCTTATATTTTGCTTGCTATAAAAAGGTAACAAGGTTACAACTGGTGGGTGACTCAAAAGTTATTATTGATTGGTTTTCTAATGAAAACAATCTACAGGTGGTCTCTCTTCAACCTTGGACGACGAAAATTCGTGTGTTGAGCGGGAGATTTCAACATATAAAAGTTTAACATATATATAGAGATTTTAACAAGGAAGGGGACCAACTCTATAAAGAAGCTTTGTTACTGGATGCGGATGGATTATATGCTGCAGAGGGTACTGAAGAAGGCTCAATTTTTTTTGAAAGACTAGCCATGAGTTAAAAGTTCTTAGATGCAAGGGTGATGAAACTGGTTTTTTGGTAATGTAACTAGAAAAGTAAAAACAAATGTTATTTTTCAGAGTATGTACCTAAATGTTTTTATGCTCTTCTGGAGTAAAGTATATTTTGCTCAGATATTTCATATCTATAGTCCTGTAAAAAAGGAACTGAAAGCACTGTTTCTGAAGATAGTTATTGTAAAAGAATATTTATATTTTACTAATATAAGTTTTTTTTCCTACTAAAAAAAAGGAGAAGTTGTTTTAGCTATAAATCAATTTTTGCACACTTTGCAAATTTTTTTGTAAAAATTTCATGTGCTTTTCTATTGAGAAAGCATAAAAATTTAACCAAATTGGGTTTTAGATGTTTTTCTTTAGAAGAGAGAAGCTATAATATTTGTTCTTTCTGTAAATTTGTCTTCCATTCATGTTTTAATATAGTGTTTTGTTGGATTTTACATGACTATTGCATTTATTAACAAAATCCGTGGCAAATAAAAGTTAAGCATTGGCATTGGCTTTGGTTCAACCCTAGAGTTACATAAACAAATATAACTTTGAATTTTGTAATTTGCCAAACTGCTCTGGATTCTAGGTATTTTGATGTTCAGACATTGTCATTTGAGTTTCAGAATTATTTTAAGATATCCCTAAAATATTTTAAGTTGTGGTTTAACACTCTAGGGATATTTTGATCCAAGTAAAATATTTAATGCATAAATTGTTTCTATACAACAACAAATTTAAGAATGCAGAAAAATAATGAGCAAACAATGAGCAACCTATACCTATCCGCCTTCACCACCCCTAGTAAGCGACTTTGCTAGTCTATATATTATTTGAAAAAATCAAGTTTATTTATAACAATTAAGTTTGTTTACTTAATAATATATATTTATATATTTGATATCTTTTAATTAATTAGTAAATCCATCTTAAAATTAAAATTTTTAAGGTGTGAATTTTTTAATCATTTTATTATATGTTAAATATTAATTCTTTCATATTTGAGTTTAAGATGGATTTATAGTGGTTTCATATTTTAGATGTTATCATGTATGTATATACATAGTTATTTATTTATTTATTATTGTCAACATAACTTTAAGTGACAACATCTCCCCAATACTAAATAGTAGAGCACCTCACTACTCTAATTACAACAAGTATTTAGAAGGATACAAAAATATAATAATAATAATCTATTCTTAAGGTCACAGAGGTATACGTACCCTACCCCCTCTGGATTTGAACATGTGACCTCTTAGGAGGAAACACATGTTCTTAACCATTAGACCCACTGAAGCTATTATTAAATATAATATTAATATAAAATTGACAAAGTAGTTATAATAAATATGGTGATTTTCATTATTAATTAATAACTAAATTATAAAAAAAAATTGTTATCTTAAAAAATCATAAAAACAATAAATTTATAAAAACATGTTACAACACTATTAAATAATTTTAACTATTAAAAGAATTAATAATAATATAAATGTAGAAAAAAAACTTTAAAAAGTGTGTTATACCCAATTAGTAGCAAGTCATACCGAGTGAATTGGGAGATTCTATAGTGATGAGATATTTCACTTTGACATGTGTGTAAAGAGAGCACTTAACACTCTACAAGATCAATTTTGTTTAGCATTATAATTGGAAGCGTCGTGTTTGGAATTGAATGTAGTGGAGGTTTAATGCATTATTAGTTCCTGCCGAAGGCATAGAGGAACTATAGAGATCAATAATTTGTTGACCTTATATTAGTTTGTCATTTGACTCCAATTTTTTTCATAATTTCTATTGTTCGAACTACATAACTAAAAACATTATTTTTTGTATAATAAAAAAAACCTTATATGTCATGATCTCATTGGATAATAGATTCGAGGTCTTATTTCCAGCTTTGCTATTCCCAATGATTTATATGTTGGCATATCCAAAGTTTTTATCATCTATGGTCTTTTTGAATTTGTATTATTCATACTTAAATGTTTAGATATCCAAAGTTTATAGTGTTCGATAATTCATAGACTTTATATTAGTTTGTCTTTTGACTACAAATTTTTGCATAATCTCTATTGCTCGAACTACATAACTAATTTTTTTTTTTATATATATAATAAAAAAATCCTTATATGTCATGATCTCATTGGATAATAGATTGCTATTCCCAATGCTTTGTATGTTGGCATATCGAAAGTTTTTATCATCTACGGTCTTTTTGAATTTGTACTATTCATATTGAAATGTTTAGATATCCAAAGTTTTGAGCATGGATAGTCAGTTTTCATATTGCTTTGTCCTTCGAGTAATTTTTTTTTGTGTAGTCTCCATTGTTCAAACTATTGTTATTATTATTATAATTATTTATTATTTATTATTTTTCTTTATTGTTGTGTACTTGGAGAGGCATTTTCATTATTGTGTACGTAAACAGGCCTGCCACACTGCATTCTTTCTTAAATGTTTGCACAATGCGACGCCCTTCGACGGTTTTGACAACCTTAAGTGTTTACCTAACAGACCTCACAACCTTAAGTGTTTACTTAACAGGCGTGTTACAATACAGTTTCCTCCGATTTTTGGATACAATGTTGTCCGCAGTGAATTTGGGAAATATTGTTCTTCACTGGAATTACTGGTTCACTATTTCATGCTTGTCCGTTGGTTCGTTCGATGTTGCTTGTTGCTGTTTGATTCAACTTTGCAAAGTTGAAGTCCCGCAGCTGCAGTTGGACCTCTTGATTCTTGTTCACTAGTTTGTTGTTTGTTGCTTGCTCTTGTTATGGAGGATGTTCGAAAACTAATTGACCATTGATGACCAATCTATCTAAATAAAGAAAGTGTCCTATTTTGATTTCATTATAAATCATGAAAATAAGGAGAAAATGAATAAATAATTAAAGAATATATGAAACTAGAGAGGTGGTCTGAGCTTTAAAGTTGTGAGTTGTTTTATACAAGTGTTAAATATTATATTTTAAAATTGTAAACAAATATGTATATCAATGTGGCTCTAATGTAACTATACACTTAGTTGAGTTATTGTGTTTGTTGTATGGTATATTATTTTTTTTATAAGTTTATTTGAAAAGATCATATATGTTAATATTACAAATTATTAGCATATAAGTATGTGGTGTTATGGAAAAGTAAAAGGATTTTATCTCGATCATTTAAGTTTAATTTTATTGAGGTTTGTTACGACTAGAAAATAGGGGGTGAGATCTTTGAATCCATTTAGGAAATCATACGAGGTGTGGGTAAGAGGTATACCCTTCCATTTATATAGGAAAGACAAGGTATGATTCAAATTATTGTTGAGAAAAAAATAAAGGCAGGGATATAACAATGAAATACACATAAATGTTGCTAGAAACAAAGAGTTACGATAATAAGAAATTTCTATTAATGAGATCAATGTACAGAAACTGTAAAAATACAGAGTGAATGAACTCAATAGAATTGTAACAACTTATCTCTTAGAAGAGATATGGTGGCTACGCTCATTCACAAGAAGATGATGATGTTTACAATGAAGCTCCGAAAGCATTTTTAACATAAAGAAAATCCAAAATCCTAACCCCAAAAGATGAAACGCCAAAAGGTTTGTGGGCCTCGATGGGGGTAGTTGATACATCAACTTCCCGAGGGAATAAATTTTGCATACAATCTTCGTTTGGGGCGCATGATAACTTGTTGGAAAGGTCTAGCCGAGGAAAAAAAATTATGTTTGGCCTAACATCTGCCTTCATCTAAATGCTAGGAGCTTCCGAGCTAGAAAACGTAGTTTAGGGCCTCAAAATGTCCCCAAAAGTTTAGGATCCGAAAAACCATAGAAAAACTGGCAAGGTGGAAACCCATGTTTTGGGCCAGTGGAATAGGTGGGTGGCCACCAATATCCATTTGGATCATTCCTCCCCCCTTAGGAAGCAATCATCCCCATTGCGTCAAGTTCCCTTGGGACATGGGAAAGCTTTTGTTGAATCTGAACCTTGGTGAGCCGCTTGCCTTGCTGTAGAAGTTGTCTTGCTTAGCTTGTTGAAGGCTATAATGAACCTGTTGCTGGAGGGGTTATATCCTTCCAACTGATCTAGCTGCATGACCTACTGGAGTGTGGGAGGAATCTATCGGTGAAAATGAAACATGAGGAGTATGATGGGATTTGTTATAACTTTTCTTGATTGGGCAGTGTGGATGCACCCCCGTAGGTGGAGCAACAATATTTTTGTGCCCTTCTAGAATTTGCTTCTATTGAATAAAAAGGTCTGGGTCGAGGATGTAGTGGTTGCAATGTCTTTCTGTTCACCTTTTGACTAGATCATGAAGAGGCTAAACTTTGTGATATGAGAGATTACTTTGCGACACTGTTTTTTTGGGAAAATAGTCGAAACTACCTCTGGTATCCTGTAGATCTGACCCCCTAAAGTAACAATGACGCTACAAGGTCGAGACTCATAAACAACATGACACTTCCACATATATTTCTGGCCTAAGAGAACATCACAAAATTCCATTGGGGAAACATCACAAAGTACCTTATCCTTGAAGGGCTTGATGTCATAGGACAAGAAACACTGTTGGCTGACATGAATATCTCTACCCTGGCAAAGCCATTTGGTGTTGTATAGCTGCAAGTGTCGTATTGTCAGCAAATCTAACTGCTTGATGACCTATATGTTGAGATTATGTTCTTCTAGCTTCCGCTATCAACAATAAAATGCAGTGGGGTCCCCTTCACTCACATTTATGAATGGAAGAGACGCTCCCCCTCCTAAGGATCCTTTGTTTCTTTAGGTTGGATTGTTTCGGTTGTGACAATAACAATGAGTTCTGCATCAATGATCTATATCCTTTTATTATTTTATGAATCTGAGTCTGATTTGGGACTCGACTCTATTTCTTTGAGCTCGACTACCAATGACTGTTTCAAGAGACATTCATCGGTGTTGTTCCAAGGGATTTTGTGAAGTAGCACCACTTCCAGTGTCCTTCTTCATCTTCCTGTTGCTCTTCTTTTCCCGCTACTTGGACTGGTTGTATTGAGGTTGGATCTTCTTTTAGTTAGGGTTTCCTTTACCATACTTTGGTTGTTGCAGATTTGCAGACCTAAATTCCCGCTTGTTTTACTGCTTAAATTTCTGCTCGATTTTGACAACATATCGATAAGCGACTCCTAGTGATGAGATGTACATAAACTCCATTTCAATTTGGATGTAACTATGTAGAGCCCTGCGGTATTTTAGAACCAGATGTCACTCAGAGTCTTTGATACCCAACTTGGTGTGTAAGGTAAGGAAGGTGTTTGTGAACTCCGACACTATTTGGCCCATCTCTTGATGCAACATGGTCCATCTCATGTATTGATCGCCATAGTTTCCAACAGGGTAATATTTCTCCTTGACCACATCCATAAAAAAATCCTAAGTGGGCTCAGCCCCAAATATTCTAGACTCCTCTATGGAATTTTTCTACCAGTAAGTTTCCCACCAATGTTTGACAATGGGGTCAACCTTATGGAGTGCAAAGGTGATATTTTCTCTATCGAAAAAATTGTGGACAAAGAAATAACCTTATATAAGATTTAACCACTTTTCCAAATCATCCTCATCGATCTGACCTTCAAATACGAGAATATAAAAATTGACTTGTACCTTGAATGGGGCAGTGTCTCCAAAGAGACTGATTGACGAAGACACACCTGCTATTTTTGGTAATCGTTGAAGGATTTGGGAAAAATTCTCCAACATTGCGTTCCTCTATTGCATGAGGGATTCTGTGAGCAAAAACTTGAAAATATATCCTACTCACTCATCTCTCTTTTCTTCTGCCATGGGAGGCCACTTGGGCTGGCAAGAGAGGTTGTCCTCAAGATAAACTAGCTCGAGACCTAACTCTGTATATCCCGACCTTGTCAGGGACATGCACTAAGAAACGACAAGGAGCTGCTTGCTCTGATACCTCTGATCCACATTATTTTTGGGAATGAATCGAAGGTGGAGATATAACAATGAAACACACAAAAATATTTCCAGAAAAATAGAGATACAATAATACACAATTTCTATTAATGAGAGAAATGTATAGAAACTATAAAAATATGAGTGAATGAACTCAATAGAATGGTGGAAACTTATCTCTGAGAAGAGATGTGATGGCTACGCTTATTCACAAGAAGATGATGATGTTTACAATGAGGCTCCAAAGGCATTTTTAATAAAAAGAAAATCCAAAACCCTAACCCTGGAAGATGAAACACCAAAAGGTTTGCAGGCCTCGATGGGGGTAATTGATACATCAACTTCTCGAGGGTGTACATTTTTCATACAATCTCTGTTTGGGATGCACAATAGCTCATTGGAAAGGTCTATCCAAGGAAAAAACATTCCATTTGACCTAGCATCTGACTAAAATTACACACTAGGCGTTTCCAAGCCAAAAAAATGTCGTTTAGGGCCTCAAAACAACCCCGAAAGTTTAGGACCCGAAAAATCATAGAAACACTGCCAAAGTGAAAACCCATGTTTTGAGCCAGCACTAGGTGGGTGGCCACTGATATCCCCCTAGATATTTCCTTCCCCCTTAGGAAGAAATGGTCCCCATTGTTGATGTTTTGGTATTTGCAGAAGGTATTAACCTCCACGTGTAACCTATGACTTAGAATTGAATATTCCAGAAGCAAGTGAACCATTAAACAGATGTGTGGAAACCCTAGAAGACAAGTCGTCCTATCATAATAAATAATATTAGAATATTGTCTTCCAAAAATATAAGTTGGCTCCACAAGAAAAAGATAAATAGAAAATATAATTACTATAAATTCAGGTCGGCCCAGCTAGAAAAGTCACTAGACATATTAATATAAATAGAGGACGTTTTGGCTCATTTGTACACCCATATAGTGTGCAAGTATTTTGGAGAGTTGTAGTTGCAACTACAACTACAATTGCAAGGAGGAATAAGGGCGCATGGTAATATCTTGGTCTTGGTCTCTCTCTCGGTGATTTTCTTGGTGATATTCTTGCTAAGTATGGCACAAGTTTGAGAGAGAGAGAGTAGTGTAGCTGCAACTGTTGTAGTTGTGTATGGTACTTGTTCTATGGATATGGAGACTCTCTCTCTCTTGTACGCTACCCTTGGAGAAGGAGCACTCTACTTGTCTCGAGTTTTTGTTGTAGTTAGAAACTCGGGTTTATCTGTTGGTTATGGAGTAGGCTTGCCAAAATTATTCTAAGTAAAGGTTAGTGTGCTCGGGGGTGGCATATGTGAATGCCTATGGTTGGGTGACAATGATGTGACATTTTCTATGGTTAAACGACCATACCAAAATTTCAACACAGTATTGGAGTTGGTTTCCTTCGTAACAATCTAACCATTGGAAGGAAGATCCTCAGTTTACCCCATTTCCAAGATCGTTGAGCACTTACCGAACTCACTTAGAAGGTCACCTAATTAGGGTGCATCTCTTCCTCAGATTAGATCTGTAATTTCCTGAAGTTGAGATATTAGGGTTTCCTCATAAACACCTTAGGTTTGGAGTGCCAATTCCATCGTGCTAGTTGCAGCACCAGTTGCAGTAAAGTTTTTGTGGGTAAGAGGTATACCCTTCCATTTATATAGGAAAGACAAGGTATGATCCAAATTATTTTTGAGAAAAAAATGAAGGTGGGGATATAACAATGAAATACACATAAATATTTCCAGAAACAAAGAGATATGATAATAAGCAATTTCTATCAATGAAATCAATGTACAAAAACTATAAAAATACAAAGTGAATGAACTCAATAGAATGGTGACAACTTATCTCTTAGAAGAGATATGATGGATACACTCATTCATAAGAATATGATGATGTTTACAATGAAGCTCCAAAATCCTTTTTAACATAAATAAAATCCAAAACTCTAACCCCAGAAGATGAAATGCCAAAAGGTTTCGGGCCTCGATGGGGCTAGTTGATACGTCAACTTCCCGATGGCGTAATGTTTGCATACGATCTCCATTTGGGGCGCATGATAACTTGTTGGAAAGGTCTAGTTGAGGAAAGCACATTTTGTTTGGCCTACCATTTGCCTTTAACTACATGCTAGGCGTTGTCGAGCCAAAAAATGTCATTTAGGGCCTCAAAATGACCTCGAAAGTTTAGGATCTGAAAAACCGTAGAAAAACTGCCAAGGTGGAAACCCATGTTTTGAGCAAGTGGAATAGGTGGGTGTCCATCGATATCCATTTGGATCATTCCTTCCCCCTTGGGAATAAATTGTCCCCATTGCGTCAAGTTCCCATGGGTGATGGGAAAGCTTTTGTTGAATCTGAACCTTGGTGAGTTGCTTGCCTTGCTGCAAAAGTTGTCTTGCTTAGCTTGTTGAAGGCTATAATAAACCTATTGCTGGATGGGTTGGATCCTTCCAATTGATCTAGTTGCATGAACTACTCGAGTGTGGGAGGAATCTGTTGGTGAAGTTGCAACATGAGGAGTATGATGGGATTTGTTATAACTTTTCTTGATTAGGCAATGTGGATGCACCCCCGTAGTTGAAGCAACAATATTTGTGTGCCCTTCTACAATTTGATTTTGTTGAATAAAAAGGTCTTGGGTTGAGGCCGCAGTGGTTGCAGTGTCTTTCTATTCACCTTTTGACCAGATCGCGAAGAGGCTAAACTTTAAGGTATGAGATATTACTTTGCGACATTGATTTGTTGGGACAATAGTCAGAACTACCTCTGGTATCCTGTAGATTTGACCCCCCAAAGTAACAATGATGCTACGGGGTCGAGACTCATAAACAACATGACACTTCCACATATATGGATGGCCTAAGAGAAAATCACATACTTCCAGTGGGGAAACATCACAAAGTACCTTATCCTTGAAGGGCTTGATGTCATAAGACATGCAACACTACTGGCTGACATGAAGATCTCGACCCTGTCGAAGCCATCTGGTGTTGTATGGTTTTCGTTGTGGTGTTGTCGAAAAATCCAACTGCTTGATGACCTCTACTAATATTAGGTTCTTCTAACTTTCGTTATCAACAATAAAATGTAGCGGGGTTCCCTTCACTCACATCTTTGAATGGAAGAGGTGCTCCCCCTCCTTAGGTTTCTTTGGTTCTTCACGTTGGATTGTTGTGGTCCTGACAATAATAGTGAGTTATGCATCAATGATTTGTCTCCTTTTATTATTTTATGAATCAGAGTCCAAGTCGAGACTTGACTCTATTTATTTGAGCTCGACTACCAATGACTGTTTCAAGTGACATTCATCAGTGTTGTTCCAAGGGATTTTGTGAAGTCGCACCACTTCCTAGTGTCCTTCTTCGTCTTCCCGCTTCTATTCTTTTCTCGATTCTTGGACTGGTTGTCTTGAGGTTGGATCTTATTTGAGTTAGGGTTTCCTTTACCATTATTTGGTTGTTGCGGATTTGCATACCTAAATTCCCACTTGTTTTACTGCTTAAATTTCTGCTCGATTTTGACAACATATCGATAAGTGGCTCCCAGTTATGAGATGTCCATAAACTCAATTTCAGTTTGGATGTAAATGTGTAGAGCACTGTGGTATTTTAGAAACAGATTCTGCTCAGAGTCTTTGACACCCATCTTGGTACGTAAGGTATGGAAGGTGTTTGTGAACTCTGACACTGTTTGGCCTGTCTCTTGATGTAACATGGTCCATCTCATGTATTAGTCATCATAGTTTCCAACAAGGTAATATTTCTCCTTGAACACATCCATAAAAAAAAATCCCAAGTGGGCTCAACCCCAAATATTCCAGACTCCTCTATGGAATTTTTCTACCAGTAAGTTTCCCACCAATGTTTGACATGGGGGTCAACCTTACCAAGTGCAAAGGTGATATTTTCTCTATCAAAAAATTGTGGACAAAGAAATAACCTTATATAAGATTTAACCGCTTTTCCAAATAATCGACATTGATCCGGCCTTCAAATACGAGAACATAAAAATTGACTTGTACCTTGAATAGGGAAGCATCTCCAAAGAGACTACTTGACGAAGACATGCTTTCTATTGTCGGTAATCGTTGAAGGATTTGGGAAAAATTCTCCAATATTGTGTTCCTCTGTTGTGCGAGAGCTTCCGTGAGAAACAACTTGATAGGATCTCCTACTCACCCATCTCTCTTTTCTTCTGCCATGGGAGGCCACTTTGGCTAGCGAGAGAGGTTATCTTCAAGAGAAACTAGCTCGAGACCTAACTCTATATATCCCGACCTTGTCGGGGACATGCACTAAAAAATGACAATGAGCAAGCTACTCTGATACCATTGATCCACATTATTTTTGGGAAAAAAATGAAGGTGGAGATATAACAATGAAATACACAAAAATATTTCCAGAAAAATAGAGATACAATAATACAAAATTTCTATTAATGAGAGAAATGTATAGAAACTGTAAAAATATGGAGTGAATTAACTAAATAGAATGGTGGAAACTTATCTATGAGAAGAGATGTGATGGCTATGCTCATTTACAACAAAATGATGATGTTTACAATGAGGCTCCAAATTCCTTTTTAATAAAAAGAAAATCCAAAACCCTAACCCCGGAAGATGAAACACCAAAAGGTTTGCAGGCCCCGATGGGGGTAATTGATACGTCAATTTCCTGAGGGTGTAAATTTTGCATACGATATTTGTTTGGGACGCGAAATAGCTCATTGGAAAGGTCTATCTAAGGAAAAAACATTTCGTTCGACCTAGCATCTTCCTTAAATTACACATTAGGCGTTGCCAAGCCAAAAAAATGTCGTTTAGAGCCTCAAAACAACCCCAAAAGTTTAGGACCCGAAAAATCGTAGAAACTCTGCCAAAGTAAAAGCCCATGTTTTGAGCCAGTGGAATAGGTGGGTGGCCACCAATATCCCCCTAGACATTTCCTTCCCCCTTAGGAGGCAATGGTCCCCATTGTTGATGTTTTGGTAGTCGTAGGAGGTATCAACCTCCACGTGTAACCTATGACTTAGAATAGAATATTTCGAAAGCAACTGAACCATTAAACAAATGTGTGGAAACCATAGAAGACAAGTCGGCCTAGCAGAATAAGTAATATTAGAATATTATCTTCTACAAATATAATTCGGATCCATAGGAAAAATATAAATAGAAAATATAATTACCGGAAAGTCAGGTCAGCCCAGCCAAAAAAGTCATTGGACATATTAATATAAATAGAGGACGTTTTAGCTCATTTGTACACCCAGATAGTGCGCAAGTCTTTTGGAGAGCTACAGTTGTAGCTGGAACTACATCTTCAAGGAGGAATAAAGGCGCATGATAATATCTTGGTCTTAGTCTCTCTCTTGGTGATATTCTTGGTGATATTATTTCTAAGTATGGCACAAGTTTGAGAGAGAGAGAGAGAGAGAGAGAGAGAGAGAGAGAGAGTAGTGCAACTTCAACTACTGTAGTTGTGTATGGTACTTGTTCTATGGATATGGAGNTCTCTCTCTCTCTCTCTTGTGCGCTACCCTTGGAGAAGGAGCGCTCTACCTGTCTCGAGTTGTTGCTGCAATTAGCAACTAGAGTTTATCTGTTGGTCCTGGATTAGGCTTGCCATAATTATTCTAAGTAAAGGTTAGTGTGCTCGGGGGTGGCATATGCGAATGCCTATGGTTGGGTGAAAATGATGTGTCATTATCTATGGTTAAATGAGCATACCAAAATTTCAACACAGTATCATAGCTGGTTTCCTTCGTAACAATCTAACCATTGGAAGAAAGATCCTCAGTTTCCCCCATTTCCAAGCTCGTTTAGCACTTACTAAACTCACTAAGAAGGTCTCCTGAGTAGGGTGCATCTCTTCCTTGGATCAGATCTGCAATTTCCTGAAGTTGAGATATTAGGGTTTCCTCATAAACACCTTAGGTTTGGAGTGCCAATTCCTTCATGTCAGTTCCTTCATGCCAGTTGCAACACCAGTTGTAGTTCCAACACTAGTTGCAATAAATTTTCTGTGAAACGTTGGGTCTAATCTTTGGTTGTTTTAGTGTGCCTTACCCTCACGCATCTCCATTTATATTTAGATTGCAAGTTGGAACACTTTGAAGTTTTAGGGTTCGTCATTGCTTGCCACTACTGTTGGATGGTGCCATTGTCTGTCGCTACTTCCAGAGGTATGTAATTATATATGTTTAAACTATATCACTATTTTGAGTGTGATTGCAGGATAAGGGATCTCTAGTCCAAGCAACAATTGTAGATCTAGAGGGATCTCATATCCAACACATTTAGATGAACAACACACTTCAGGTTTGATTGTTTTCATATGCTTCTGGCTGTTATCGAATTATTGTGACCTTATGAACATCTAGTTGTATTTTGATCTATTGAAGTTATGATTATCATACTAACCTCTGTTCAAAGTTAAAGTTAGAAACTAACTTTATTCAAAGTATTAGATTGATTAAGGTTGAGACTTTAGAGTTTATTTGCAATGTATTCTCTAACTCAAATTTTTGTCTAGAAAGCATATTGTCTTAAGTACAAGGGACAGGTTGAAGAGAATACTTGTCATCTTGAGTGAAGGAGACTTGGAAGAAAATCAACAACACTCATTCTTGAAGATAAGACTCCAAGTTCTAGGTTACCATGGAGGAATGATTGATCACAACAATAGAAGAGTGTTGTTCCTATTACTTATTATTGTATTTTTATTTTGGTTCTTGTTCCAGGAAGGTCACAAGAAATAGCTCTAAGAAGGAGCTACTGTTATTATTGTTATTGTTATTGTTTTTATTATTATAATAGTATTATTATTGTCTACTATTTTTCCCTTTGTTGTCCTTGTTCCGGGCAGATCACAGGTGATAACTTTACAAGAATCTATAGTGACGGTTGCAAGAGAAAACATATTAGATGGTCTCTATTTTGAGACATCAAGCAGACTATCCAGATAAGGAGTTGTATACACGACTGTATACATCCATGTACCAAATAAGAACAAGACGAAGAAGGGTACTTTTGAGAGATACATAGTATCTCATATGGAGATTTACTTTAAGGAGCATAAGGATCCAAAGATGACAACATATCACTCTAATGCAGTTGATCAGTCTTCAGGTTATCAAGAAGAGTTAGTAGAGCCAGAAGGGTCTACCCAGAATCATTGTAGTAACCAAGAAGAGACCAATGTGGTCCATGAAACTTTGTATGATGAAAAATTGATGATCCATATCATGAGGAGAAGATGGCTTCGAAGATTATATAGACTCAGAATGAGTCAAGCTTCAGAGGGAGAATTGAGACTCAGATACTTTCAGATTCAGATGGAAGAGAGATATGTCTTCCAGAACTGACAGACATATGCCATGGTTTGAGAAGGCTAGATAGAAGCTTCAAAGGCTTCGAGGAGATATGAGATCTTATGGGAAGATTCCTTTGCTTCTGTAAACTTTTCTACGGTGATTTAAGAGGAAGCCAATCATAAGGACTGGGATACATATATTTTCCTTGGTTCCGAGACCAGAAGGGAAGTAAGTGGTGACTTCCAATTTAATCTACAAGATCAAACATATTGTAGATAAATATCCTAGAGATTTCCAATCCTGATTTGTGTCCAGAGGATTCTCCTAGTAAGAGGGAGAAGACTATGACGAGACACTTTCTCCAGTATGTTTCTACCCATGAACATGTAGCAGATATGTTGACCAAGTCTCTATCAGGGACAATCTTGGAGTGGTCCAAATATTTTTTTCTCTAGTATTAAGAAGTGATGTGTTAAGTGATGAGATCCCCAGTAGTGGGAGCTACTCCAGCATAGGTTGGTACTCCAACGCAGCCTGGTATGCTACCCCAGTGAAGGTTGGTACTCCAACACAGTCTGGTATGATACCATAGCATAGGTTGGTACTCCAACACAGGCTGGTATGCTACCCCATCGTAGGTTGGTACTGCAATGCAGGCTGGTATGCTACCCCAACATAGGTTGGTACTGTTAGTGATCAAAATGAACTGATCATGGAGAACGAGGACTTAGCCAGATTTGGCTAGCAATCCTAAACTTCCGAGTGCTGTCCCTTTACTGTCAAATAATTCTTCAAACACCAAAACCCGAGCCAATGATGGGAATGGTCTTTTTGGAATTTTTGCATGTCTGAAGGATGCTTCGACGGTCTATTATCAATATTTCAATGCTGATGGATTATATTCAAAATACCAAGTCACACCACAAAGCCAATGAACAAGGCAACATGCACCGAGGGCTAAGCCATGACCAAGGAGGAGCCATGATAGAGCCCATGGGGCACTAGTCTTTTACACTACGCATCAATTTTTGACAGTGATCAAGTATAATTGCCAGACCATTGAGGAGAAGAGTTTAATGCAACGACTGGTGTTAAAACTCCAAGCCACGAAGGAAAACCAAATCAAAGTCCAATGATCTAGAATGACAGAGGTTCATGTTGCATCCTCCAATACCTCTAACATAGAATACAACTAGGCGAGCTACATACCGTTCTGGGCGCATTCTCCTAAATCTGGGCTATCATCGGGTGGGTGGTCTGGCCATGTCCAATCCCAGCCTACACTGATGGCTGGTGACATCGTTGGGAAGAGATGGGCGAAACCAGATTCAAAAAGAAAATAGGCCACTAGTGGGATTGTGGGCGGTTTGAGTTCAGGGGTTGCACCCAATTTGTTTGGCGATCTGGTTGGGGAAGTCTTTAGGAAACAAAAGAGTAATTCCCCTTGAAGTAAGCGTCCTCCAATTCATCTATTTCCATGGGTAGTGTGGCTGTAACTTTACCGAAAGGTGGAATTCCCCTTAAGGATCAGAGTGTTGTGGACCGATCTGCTGAAGAGTTTGGGGACTTTACTGCTAATAATAGACATGGAGACCCTTTTCCATCAGTTTCGGTTAATAATAAGGATGAATTTGGAGATTTTCATAAAGGAAACAAAAAACATGATTCTACTGTCAGTGGAGATCCCTTTACAACATCCTTGAATGTTTCTAATGACCTATTTGGTGTTGGTTCAGTTCCTAGTTTGTCAAATATAGTGAGGTGAAAAAATGAAAGGAGTTTTGATCCATGTCTTTTTGGACCCTTTAACTATTTTAAAGGTGCCAATTTCAATTTGAATAGGCGATTTTACTACAGGCAACATGAACAAATAAAATTGTGAGCAAGTAAAGAGATGCTTTTAAAGCAACTACATCTCCCATAGAGCAAATTATCAGATCTAAAGGTGGTGGCTTAAGGGATTACAAGTTACAGATTCAATCATCTACGAGAAACAAAATGTCAGATTAATGCAGCTGCTGAAGAATCTAACACTCTATGCAGGATCATTGCTAATCTGCATAATTGTCTTCTCAAAGATAAAACAAAACTTTCACCAGCATAGAAGGCGAAATTATAACCAGTTAGTTGATGAAAAGCAGAGCTTTCACCAGCTAACTAGCAAATCTTAAGGCAAAATAGCTTGTGAAACCTGAGATGGCCAGAGAAAGAGTATTTTTTCCCAGATCGAAGTTTTACTCAGCCAAATCTCTTGAAAACTCTTTCTAAAGATAGATATTGAATTATAAAGGCAAATATAAGATCCACTTTTGATATTAAAGAGTTAGAGGAAGTATTCAAGTTGTTTTGGAACCTATTTTGGAGGTAGTAAATCAGGGTTTTTTCCAAAATTAGAAAATTTGAATTTCAACTTTCTTAAGAGTCATCAAACAACCTTGGAAGGCTTATCTTCACTGCACAGGGATTTTACATCATCTGAAGATCATGAAGTGTGGAATTGACCTCATTTTGAGGATCATTCCTTATCTTTTGTAAATCAGTTTTGACTATCTATTTTTAGAATATTTGATCCATCTTTTTAGGATTTGAAACTGCTTTGTAAAGGCTATAAAGCCTGAGGATTCAATATGAAGAAGGGTTCGATTTTGGATACAAAAAATGCCTTATTGTAAACAGACCTTTTGATGTTAATACAAATCATAGGTTCCTCTCTCTATTGATGTCAGTTTTCCACCTTCTTTCTGCACTTTAATTCATGTTGTTTTAGCTACAGATGATTGTTATCTCATTGGTTAGCCCATAACTGAATTAATAGTTTCTTCAGTGTTTATTAAACCCTACCTTGTGTACTTGGTTTATAAGCATTTGGTCTTCACCCACTTCAAGTAATTAACTGATTATTAATCCTTGAGAGCATTGTTTCATTTGATTCTCATTTTGACTGTCTGTATACCATATTGCTGCTAAGTTATCCCATTGATCCACATACACAAAACACAAAAAACATTTTGACTTGAAGTTACCAAGCACCTTTGGTCTACAACCACTAAGGGTTTCTTGGAGTGATAACAGGTACTCCAACACATGATGGTATGCTACCATAGCGCATATTGGTACTCCAATGCAGGCTGGTATGTTACCCTAACGCAGGTTGGTACTCCAACGCAAGCTGGTATGCTACCCCAGCACAGGTTTCTACTCCAACACAGGTTGGTATGCTACCCGAGCACATGTTTCTACTCCAACGCAAGCTGGTATATTACCCCAATGCAGGTTGGTATGTTACTCCAACGAAGGCTCGTATGATACTTCAGTGAAAGTGCATAACTTCCTATGACATATAGATCCATGATTGATAACATGACAATGATCAAGGTGAGCAGAAGCACAGAAGCAATGATTATGATCGTGCCAACATGAATACCTTGCTTGTTAAGAGGGAGTGTTAAATGTTTGAGTCAGATTCTGTGTGAGCTGACAAGTTACTAGTTTTGTATGAACTAGATGTTGACCTGTAATGTCGGAAATGATTCCCGGTTAGAGTGTTGGTGATATGAAAATAGGGGACTAACTTGTTTTTCTATGTAAGCACCCTCTACTCCATTAAAATATAAACTTCAGGACCTTGCTCAATGTCATAGTTGTGCAAGAGGAAGTATGTGTCAAGTTTATGCATCTTTTAGGTGTTTATGTGTGAGGTCTTTGAAAGGTTAAATATGTGGTTTAAATAAATACACAACAAACCTAACTTGTAGAAAATAAACCAGCAAACTCACAACAATAACAAGATGATAAAGGAGTTCACCCCCAATTGGGCTACATCTCCTTGAGCCTCCATCAATGGACTAGGCTCTATGGGATTAGTTTGTCAAAGATTATTTTACAAGTTGTTTCTCAACTCCAATGGATTTACTGACTGTACCATTGGGTTCATAATACATAAAAACCCCAAAAATGACTACTGGATCTCTGAAAACGAACCATGGCTCATCCGGGCATGAACTCTTCTACATGTGGCCTTGAGCTTCCTTGGGCGTCCTTGTGGAAAACACACCTGTAAAAGTCCCCAAATGGATCTGAAACTTGTCCCAATGTGTTCATAGCATAACAATTAGTCAAAAATGACTATTCAGTCACAGAAAACAGACTTGGGCTCATCTGAGCATGGCCTCCATCAATGGGGGGCCTAAGCTCCCTAGAGCTCCTGAAACTTCAAGGTAGAAAAACCTACAAAATAAGTCTCCAAATGGATTTGAAAACTATTCCAATGGATTCATAACATCCAAAAACCCCTAGCTGGGATTTTTCAGCACGTCATTTGGCCAAAAACTGAAGAAGATAGGCCTCCTGCCATTTTCCTCCAAGCTTGTTGTCTCTGGTTCGCCAAAACACACTCCTGTGTGAGTAACCTAGCTTCTGGGTGTTTCCCATGCCTAAACCTAGCACACACGTGCATTCCAAAATTGGTGCCAAAATGTCACACCGTTAGCAGATTTTTGGCCCCCAAAGTTGGAGGTGTTGGGCGCATGGGGGCCATATGGCCACATCCCAGCACAAAAAGGGGCACCGTTAACAACTTCGTTTTGGGCGTGACAAGTGGCAGTGCGTGGGGTTATTCATTTGATTTAATATAATCCACGCGAAAGAGCATATACGAGGTCCCATGGGTTGGTGTATACGGCCGGGGGCTGGGGCTAAGCCCCAGTGCGGACGCGCCCAAAATATACCATAGTGCAATGCTAAATATATATGTAAACATATATATAACAAGGACTAATGTGTGGTGCGTTGGTTGGCGGCCTTTTCCAAGACTTTGCATGGTGTGTGGAGGTCCGGGGTTTGAATCCCATAGACTCCATTAAATTTTACACAAACCAAAACAATAACACAGTGCCACGTGACAGCCCATGCCTGGGCCACGTGGCACCTTCCAATTTTCCAATAAAGTGCCACATGTCATCACGTCATTCGCCCAAGCATATATCAAATCAAAACTTGCCATGTCACCACTTGCCACATCAATACTTCCACATGTGCATTTGTACCCCTACCATGTTAGTACCTGACACGTCAGCACTGCCACGTGTGCATTCGTACCCCTACCACGTCAGCCTATACGGACTGTACAGTCAACAACTTTTTTTTCCCTGTTTGGCAAATCGAACAGATTGCGATATCTCACTCATCCGATGTCTGTTTGAGCCCGTTCGAAGTGCGTTGGGTTTGTGACGACGAGGGATATGCACCTGTTCATTTTGAGGTGATTCCAAGCACTTTCATTTTTGGGCTAAATTTTGACCCCTGGTCCAGATTCTGATCATGCCTTCCCACTGAAAGGATTTTGGACCCACAAAAGCTGATGATTATTTTCCTGAGCTTCATTAATCTTTTACTTCCAAGTTCTATCAATTTATTCTACTTAAAAAGTCTTTTGGCAATCACCTGGGTACCTTGACATGCCTTGCACTGCAATTCGCTATGTCCCTCAACCACTATTCTCTGGCTATTGTTGACCCACTGTTCTCTTTGTGCTTGGAAGACTGACAACCTTCCCACTAAGAATCAAGTCCCTCTTGTGAAATCTTTGGCGTCAACACAATCCGCTCTACAATGGCTGCAAAAAATTTCCTGCGACATCTTGTCACAAACCAAGAAAACCATCAATCTTGAAAACAAATTTATACAAGACTAAAAATGATGCCAACAACGTCTTTTTTCTCTTCAAGCAAACAGTCGCATCTTGTACTTCATCAAAGTACATGGCGTTTTCCTGCATCTTGGTGTACTCAAAATCGACTTACAAGCCAACAAACACCATCGACTAAACATAAGTCGAAAAACATGATCGACACAACATAGTCGTCAAGACAATATCGACACAAGTCGAGACTCATTTGAAACACATCGACATTCCCAATGACAAGTCGACATTCATGATACACAATCATGTTACAATCATGAGTCATTCATAATGAAGTATCACCAAGTTCATTGTTTACACACACACACAAAACACATGCATGTGCATAGCTCTTCAACTCTCCTTCAAGTACAAACATAAGTACATAAACCCAAAATCATGTGGGTACATAAGAGCTGGAAATGAAAAGCTAAATGGCTGCAACAAGTGAGTATCATACCCCCCTTTTACATCCTCCCGGTGAAGTTGTGCAACAAAAAGAATGCTTTTAAATGAATGGCATTCACATGCAAACTTGCATCATACAAGTTGTGATAAACTGCTGCAACTTGTCAAACTTTCAACAGAAATGCATACATAAGGCTGAAATGTGCATCTACAAACAGAAAAATGCAAGCCTTACTTTTTCAAAAAATCTAACCATTTCTTACCAAGCCAATTCAATGATGACTTTTTCTACTGAAAATCGTCTTCTTGTGAATCATCTTTACTCACATCGATGATGGAATCTCCTCTTCCATTCTTTCCAGTCTCTTTATCCATCTACTTCTCATGTTGTGGATGAGTGGTTGGATGCAATGTCCAACATTGGTCAATAAGATGACCCCTCTTCTGGCAGTGAGTACAAATCTTTTGCATCCTCTTTTCAAGTTGTCTTTGCTTGTAAAGTTTCCTGAATGTGGTCAATCTTTTCCAACATTTTGAAACATGATGGTTATCTAAACCACAATATGTACATGGATGTTTTCTTCCATTTTTACATGCAAATTTACCATGCTTAACATAATCAAAAGAAACCGAGTTATAGGTAGAAATATACCTTGAACATTCACCTTTATCGCCTTCTTGAGGAGGTGAATTTGAAGAGTTACTAGCTCTCTTTTGAAGACCAACAAATATGTTCTTGTCCTCATGGTTGTCACAACTCTTTTGTTTCACACATTTGCATTCATTTTGAACACATACTTTGCATGCTTGAGGGATTGAACTTGCAACAAAAGTTCTTGAACATTCACCTTTATCGCCTTCTTGAGGAGGTGAATTTGAAGAGTTACCAGCTCTCTTTTGAAGACCAACAAAGATGTTATTGTCTTCATGGCTGTCACAACTTTCTTGTTTCACACATTTGCATTCATTTTGAACACATACTTTGCATGCTTGAGGGATTGAACTTGCAACAAAAGTTCTTGAACAATCACCTTTATCGCCTTCTTGAGGAGGTGAATTTGAAGAGTTAACATCTCTCTTTTGAGGACCAACAAATATGTTATTTTCTTCATGGCTATCACAACTTTCTTGTTTCACACATTTGCATTCATTTTGAACACATACTTTGCATGCTTGAGGGATTGAACTTGCAACAAAAGTTCTTCTTGGAGTTGTTTCCCTTGTCTCCTCAAATTTGGAATTTGCTCCATCTTTCTGTTCATATCCAAGACCCCTATACTTGGGCCTCTCCTCAACAAAAATAGGCTCAACAATTCCTTGTGCATGCTTGCCTAACCCTCTACCTTCATAGCCCATTTTTAACAATAACTTGGACCCTATTCCTCTTGTGTGATTTTCAAAAACACCAAAGCATTCATCTTGAGAGGAATTTGAAGATAAACTAACATTACATACCTCATGTTCATGCATGTAATTGGTAAGGGTTTCCTTTGCCTCATGGAGTTGAGTTTCCATCTCATGCAAATTTTCAAGAAGTTGGTGCTTCTCCTCATTCATGGCCATCAACTGCTCTTGAAGGACAATGCTCTCCTTCCTATCTTCCCACATCTCTTGCACCATATCTCTCACGATTACAAATGCCTTCAACATATCTTTTTCAAATAACTTGGACAATGAATATGTATGAGAACTTTCATTGTTTGAAGCTTCCTCCATCTTTGCAAGATATCAAACTTCAACACAAAACTTCCACAATAATACCAACAGCTAAATATCTAGCTGTCAATGGCAATCACATGAGCAAAACTATGCTCTGATACCACCTGATTTGAAAATAGGGGGCTAACTTGTTTTGCTATGCAAGCACCCTCTACTCCATTAAAATATAAACTTCAGGACCTTGCTCAATGTCATAGTTGTGCAAGAGGAAGTATGTGTCAAGTTTATGCATCTTTTAGGTGTTTATGTGTGAGGTATTTGAAAGGTTAAATATGTGGTTTAAATAAATACACAACAAACCTAAATTTCAGCAAATAAACCAGCAAACTCACAACAATAACAAGATGATAAAGGAGTTCACCCCCAACTGGGCTACATCTCCTTGAGCCTCCATTAATGGACTAGGCTCTCTGGGATTAGTTTGTCAAAGATTATTTTACAAGATGTTGCTCAACTCCAATGGATTTACTGACTGTACCATTGTGTTCAGAATACATAAAAACCCCAAAAATGATTATTGGATCTCTGAAAACGGACCATGGCTCATCCGGGCATGACCTCTTCTACATGTGGCCTTGAGCTTCCCTGAGCTTCCTTGTGGAAAAAACACCTTTAAAAGTCCTCAAATGGATCTGAAACCTGTCCCAATGTGTTCATAACATAACAAATAGTCAAAAATGACTATTCATTCACAGAAAACAGACTTGGGCTCATCTGAGCATGGCCTTCATCAATGGGGGCCCTAAGCTCCCTAGAGCTCCTGAAACTTCAAGGTAGAAAAACATGCAAAATAAGTCTCCAAATGGCTTTGAAAACTGTGCCAATGGATTCACAACATCCAAAAACCCCTAGTTGGGCTTTATCAACACCTCATTTGGCCAAAAACTGAAGAAGATAGGCCTCCTGCCATTTTCCTCCTTCAAGCTTGCTGTCTCTGGTTCGCCAAAACACACTCCTGTGTGAGTAACTTGGCTTTTGGGTGTTTCCCATGCCTAAACCCAACACACACACACTTTCCAAAATTGGTTCCAAAATGTCGCACCGTTAGCGGATTTTTGGCTCCCAAAGTTGGAGGTGTTGGGCGCATGGGGGCCATATGGCCACGTCCCAGCGCAAAAAGGGGCACTGTTAGCAACTTCGTTTTGGGCGTGACAAGTGGTAGCACGTGGGGTTATCCATTTGATTTAAAACAATCCACACGAAAGAGAATATGCGAGGTCCCATGGGTTGGTGTATACAACTGGGGCTGGGGTTAAGCCCCAGCCTAGAGGCGCCCAAAATATACCATAGTGCAATGTTAAATATATATGTGAACATATATATATAACAAGGAATAATGTGTGGCGCGCCGGTTGGCAACCTTTGCCAAGACTTTGCATGGTGTGTGGAGGTCCGGGGTTCGAATCCCAGAGACTCCATTAACTTTTACAAAAACCAAAACAATAACATGGTGCCACGTGGCAGCCCATGCCTGGGCCACGTGCCACCTTCCAATTTGCCAATAAAGCACCACGTGTCATCACGTCGTTCGCCCAAGCATATATCAAATCAAAACTTGCCATGTCACCACTTTCCACATCAACACCTGACACATTAGCACTTCCATGTGTGCATTCGCACCCCTAGCACGTCAGCCTGTATGGACTGTACAGTCAACAACTTTTTTTTCCCTGTTTGGCAAATCGAATAGATCGCGATATCTCACTCATCCGATGTCTGTTTGAGCCCGTTTGAAGTGTGTTGGGTTCATGGCGACGAGGGATACACACCTGTTCGTTTTGAGATGATTCCAAACACTTTCATTTTTGGGCTAAATTTTGACCGTTGGTCCAGATTCAGATCAGTCGATCAATAGAATCAGAGGTTACTAGCTGGAGGGCCAACCAATAATGTTGGAGGTTTTTTCCAGCTAGATGACTAATGTGAAACTATGATGGTGATACTTGTTACATGATCTCTTTGATCATATGATAGCCTGTGTGGCTATGGTGATGCTACTTGTAGATTGGTTTGGAAGACCATGTGAGTCTTTCCCATGCCATGTGAGATGGATGGATGTGTTTGAGACCACTACATGAAGAACATATTAGTTAATACTTGTCTATCTAAGAGGGAGTGTAGATGTTTTGGTAGCTACAAGAGGTATTAACCTCCACGTGTAACCTATGACTTAGAATATAATATTCCAGAAGCAAGTGAACCATTAAACATATGTGTGGAAACCGTAGATGACAATTCGACCTAATAGAATAAATAATATTAGAATATTATCTTCCAGAAATATAAGTCAGCTCCACATGAAAAAGATAAACATAAAATATAATTACCAGAAAGTCAGGTTAGCCCAGCCAGAAAAATCACTGGACATATTAATATAAATAGAGGACGTTTTATCTCATTTGTACACCTAATTAGTGCACAAGTCTTGTGGAGAGTTGTAGTTGCAACTGCAACTGCAAGGAGGAATAAGGGCGCATGGTCATCTCTTGGTCTTGGTTTCTCTCTTGGTGATTTTTGTTAGAAAAACAGGACCGTGGAGCAATAAAATAAAACAAATGCGGAAACAAAACATAGAAGATACACAATACAATAGAGATACAGATTTACGTGGTTCACCCAGTGTGGGCTACGTCCACAAGAGAAATTTCCAGGTCCTTCCTTTATTATTATCCAACATATGAAGGGATACAACCTATAACAAACCCATTGTAACTTCCTCTTCTTTCTCTCACAGTCTCCTATCTCAGAATACAATATTCTCCATCTACAATGGCTGCAATACATTTCCCTCATAAAAGAGGGTTTCCTTCTAGGGAAAAAACCCTAACATATTTTCTACCATTAGATCTGCGACCTTATAATGAATGGTCCAAATTTACAATGAAATTACAATATACATTTACGAGGCAATTTTTTCTTCGGGGGCTTCACCCCCGAACCCCCACTGGAGGCCTGCTTGCCCCCAACCAGGGAGATATCCCCCCCAGACCCCGCAGAGGGGGTACCCCCCCTCTGCACTCCCCCGCATAGAAGAGTGTACATATTTCTGGGGTGTAAATACTTCATTGGGTATAAACAAGGCTGAAAGTAAAATACCTCTGAATCAGGAAGATAATCAGGCTCCACAACTAACAATTTTCTTGGTGATATTCTTGCTAAGTATGGAACAAGTATGAGAGAGAGAGTAGTCTAGCTGCAATTGTGTATGGTACTTGTTCTGTGGATATGGAGAGTCTCTCTCCTGGGCGCTACCATTGGAGAAGGAGCACTCTACTTGATCTGGATTATTTTCGGAACTAAATGAGAGAGAAGATATAATAAAGAAATGCACAGAGATATATTAGATATCCAATATAACAAAGATATAAACACAGAGATATAGTAATACACAATTTCTATTAATGAGCGAAATGTACATAATTGTAAAATACAGAGTGATGAACTCGCTAGAATGGTGGAAGCTTATCTCCGAGAAGAGATGTGACGACTACGCTCATTCGCAAGAAGATTATTGATACAATGAGGCTCCAAAGGCATTTTTGACACAAGGAAAATCCAAAACCCTAACCTCGGAAGATGAAAATCCAAAAGGTTTGTAGGCCTCGATGGGGGTAGTTGATACATCAACTTACCGGGGGCATAACTTTTGCATACGATCTCCATTTGGGGTGCTCGATACATCGTTGGAAAGGTCTATTCGAGAAGAAAACATTCTGAATGGCCCAGGAGAGTGAATTTGGAAATCACTTGGTCCCAAAATTCCCCCAAAAATCGTTTAGGGCCTCAAAACAACCCCAAAAGTTTGGGACCCAAAAAATTGCCGAAAAACTACCAAGGTGGAAAACTGTTTTTCGAGCCAGTGGAATTGGTGGGTGGCCATCAATAAATACCTGGATATCTACTTGTCTTGATTTGTTGTTGTAATTAGAAACTAGGGTTTATCTGTTGATTATGGAGTAGGCTTGTTAGAATTATTCTAAGTAAAGGTTAGTGTGCTCGAGGGTGGCATATGTGAATTCCTATGGTTGGGTGACAATGATGTGACATTGTCTATGGTTAAACGAGCATACCAAAATTTCAACACCCATTGTGTCAAGTTCCCGTGGGTGATGGGAAATATTTTTTGGAATCTGAACCTTGGTGAGCTACTTTCCTTTTTGTAGAAGTTGTCTTGTTAAACTTGTTGAAGGCTTTTATGAACTTGTTGCTAGAGGGGTTGGATCCATTCAATCGATCTAGCTGCATTATTTTCTCGAGTGTGGGATGACTTTGTCGGTGAAGATGCACCATGAGGAGTATGAAGGGCTCTATTATAACTTTGCTTGATTGGGTTGTGTGGATGCACCCCCACAGGTGAAGCAACAATATTTTTGTGCATTTCTACAATCTGATTCTACTGAATAAAAAGGTCTTGTTTCGATGCTTCAATGGTTGCAATGTCCTTTTGTTCACCTTCTCACCAAATCGTGAAGAGGATAAACTTTGCAGCACTATTTTTTCAGGACAATAGTCAGAACTACCTCTGGTATCCTATAGAGATGACCCCCTAAAGTAACAATGATGCTACGAGGTTGAGCCTCATAAACAAAAAGACGATTCCACATATATGTATGGATTAACATAACATCAAAAAATTATAGTGGTACAACATCACACAATACCTCATCCTTGAAGGGCTTGATGCCATAGGATAAATGACACTACTCGTTGGTACAAAGATCTCGACCCTAGCAATTCCACCTGATGTTGTATGGATGTGGGTGTGGTGTTGTCGACAAATCCAATCGCTTGATGACCTCTGCTGAGATTAGGTTCTTCTGGCTTCCGCTATCAACAATAAAATACAACATGGTCCCCTTCACCCACATCTGTGAATGGAAGAGGTGCTCCCCCTCCTCAGGATCCTCTGTTTCTTCTGGTTTGATTGTTGTGGCCATGACAGTAATAGTGGGTTCTGCATCAATGATCCATCTCCTTTTATTGTTTTCTGAATCAGAGTTTGAGTCGGGGCTCAACTCTAATTCTTTGAGCTCTGATACTAATGATTGTTTTGAGCGACATTCATTGATGTTGTGCTAAGGGATTTTGTGGAAGTCACACCACTTCCCAGTGTACTTCTTCGTATTTATGTTGCTCTTCTTTTCTTGCGGCTTGGAATAGTTGTCATGAGGTTGGATATTCTATGAGTTAGGGATGCATTTACCATACTTTGGTTGCTGCATATTTGTAGATTCAAATTCCCAATTGTTTTGCTGCTTAAATTTTTGATTGATTTTGACAACATATCAATAAGCCACAACTAGTGATGAGATGACGAGAAACTCCATTTCGATTTGGATGCACTTGTGTAGAGCCCCACGGTATTTTAGAAACAAATGTTGCTCATAGTATTTGATACCCAGATTGGTGCACAAGGTATGGAAGGTGTTTGTTAAATATGACACTATTTGGTCCCTCTCTTGATGTAGCGTGGTCCATTCCATGCATTGGTTTTCATAGTTTCCAACAGGGTAATATTGCTCCTTGACCACATCCATAAAAAAATACCAAGTGGGCTCATCCCAAAATATTACAGACTCCCTTGTGGAATTTTTATTCTAGTAAGTTTCCAACCAATGTTTGACATGGGGGACAACCTTAAGGAGCACAAAGGTGACCTTTTATCGATCGAAAAAATTGTGGACAAAGAAATAAACTTCTAGCAGATTTAACCACTTTTTCAAATCCTTCGCATCAATGTGACCTTTAAATAATATCAAATTAACTTGTACCTTTAATCGCGGAGCATCTCCAAAGCGACTAGTTGGCGAAGATGCACCTGCTATTGTCGGTAATGATGAAGACACACCTGCTATTGTTGGTAATCATTGAAGGATTTGGTCAAAATTCTCCAACATCTCGTTCGTCTGTTGCACGAGGAATTCGACGAGAAACAACTTGATAGGATATTTTTCTCCCTCATTTTTCTTTTCTTTTTCCATGGGAGGCCACTTGGGCTAGCGAGAGTGGTTGTCCTCAAGAGAAACCAACTCGAGACCCAACTCACTATATCCTGACCTCATCGATCCAGACATGCACTAAGAAACGAAATGGAGCAGCTTGCTCTGATACCACTGATACAAATTATTTTTGGGAACAAAATGAAGGATGAGAATTACAATCAAATACACATAAATATTTCCAGAAAAAACAGAGATATAGTAAACTGTACATAAACTATAAAATTACAGACGGAATGAACTCAATAGAATGGTGGGAGATTATCTATGAGAAGAGATGTGATGGATAATCTCATTCGAGAGAAGATGATGATGTTTACAATGAGGCTCCAAATTCCTTTTTAACATAAATAAAATCCAAAACCCTAACCCTGAAAGATGAAACACCAAAAGGTTTACGAGCCTCGTTGGGGGTAGTTGATACGTCAACTTCTCAATGGCGTAACTTTTGTATACGATTGCCATTTGGGGAACATGATAACTCATTGGAAAGGTATAGTCAAGTACAATACATTCCGTTCATCCTATAATTTTCCTTTAGTTACATGGTAGGCTCCGAAGAGCCAAAAAAATGTCTTTTAGGGCCTCAAAATGACCCCAAAATTTTAGGACCCAAAAAACTCTAGAAAAACTGCCAAGGTGGAAACCCATGTTTTGAGCCAGTGTAATAGGTGGGTGGCCACGAATATCCATCTAGATAATTCCTTCCCCTTAGGAATAAATGATCCCCATTGTGTTAAGTTCCCATGGGAGATGGGAAAGCTTTTGCTAAATCTGAACCTTGGGGAGTTTCTTGCCTTGTTGCAGAAGTTGTCTTTCTTAGCTTATTGAAGGCTGTTATGAACCTATTGCTCAAGGGGTTGGATCCATTCAAACGATATAGCTACATGATCTGATCAAGTGTGGGAGGAATTTGTCGGTGAATATTCAACATGAGGAGGATGAAGGGATCTATTATAACTTTTCTTGATTGGGTTGTGTGGATGCACCCTTGTAGGTGAAGCAACAATATTTTTGTGCCCTTCTACAATTTGATTCTGCTGAATAGAAAGGTCTTGGGTCGAGGCTGTAGTGGTTGAAGTGTCCTTTTGTTCACCTTTTGACTAGATCATGAAAAGGATAATCTTTGCGGTATGAGAGTTTACTTTACGACAATGTTTTCTCAAGACAATAGTCAGAACTACCTCTGGTATCTTATAGAGTTGACCCCCCAGAGTAACAATGATGCTACAGGGTTGAGACTCATAAACAAAATGATTCTTCCACATATATGGTTGTCCTAATAGAACATCATAGAGCTACAATGGGGAAACATCACACAATAACTCATTCTTGAATGATTGATGTTGTAGGACATACGACATTGTTGGCTGATAGGAAGATCTTGACTCTCACGAAGCCACTTGTTGTTGAATGGATGCGGCTGTGGTGTTGTCGGAAAATCCAAATTCTTGATGACCTCTACTCATATTAAGTTCTCTTGACTTCCTCTATCAGCGATAAAATGAAATTAGGTTCCCTTCACACACATCTGTGAATGGAAGATGCGCTCCCCCTCCTCAGGATCCTCTAGTTCTTCTGGTTGGATTGTTGTGGTCGTGGAAATAGTAGTGCGTTATGCATCAATGATCTATCTCCTTTTATTATTTTTTGAATCCGAGTCTGAGTCATGGATCAACTCTATTTATTTGAGCTCGGATACTAATGACTGTTTCAAGCAACATTCATCGGTGCTATTCCAAGGGAGTTTGTGGAAGTCACACCAATTCCTAGTGTCCTTCTTCGTATTTCCATTGATGTTATTTTCCTATGGCTTGGAATGGTTGTATTAATGTTGTCTCTTATGTGATTTAGGGTTGCCTTTACCATAATTTGGTTGTTGCATATTTGTAGACCCAAATTCCTTCTTGTTCTCCTGCTTAAATTTCTGCTCGATTTTGACAACATATCGATAAGTAGCTCCTAGTGATGAGATCTCCAGAAAATCCATTTCAGTTTGGATGTACCTGTGTAGAGCCTCGCATTATTTTAGAACCAAATGTCGTTTGAAGTATTCGATACCCAACTAGGTGCGCAAGGTATGGAAGGTGTTTGTGAACTCTGAAACTGTTTGGACCCTCTCTTGATGTAGCGAGATCAATCTCATGTATTGGTCATCATAATTTCCAACAGGGTAATATTTCTCCTTGAACGCATCCATAAAATAATACCAAGTGGGCTCAACTCGAAATAGTCCAGGATACTGTGTGGAATTTTTCTCCCGGTAAGTTTCTCACCAATGTTTGACATGGGGGACATGCTTAAGGAGCGCAAAGGTGATATGTTCTATATCAGAAAAACTGTGGAAAGAGAAATAATGTTCTATCAGATTTAACCACTTTTCCAAATCATCTTCATCGACCTGACCTTCAAATACGAAAATATCAAAATCAACTTGTATCTTGAAAGGGGAAACGTCTCCAAAGTGACTGCTTGACAAAGACGCGCCTGCTATTGTTGGTAATCATTGAAGGATTTGGGAAAAATTCTCCAACATCTCGTTCCTCTGTTGCACGAGGGATTCTGTGAGAAACAACTTCATAGGATATCTTTCTCCCTCATATCTCTTTTCTTCCACCATGGGAGGCTAGTTGGGCTGGAGAGAGCGGTTTTCCTCAAGAGAAACTAGCTCCAAACCCAACTCTCTATATATTGACCTCGTCAGGGACATGCACTAACAAAATGACAAGGAGTAGCCTTCTCTGATACCAATGATCCGAATTATTTTTGGGAACAAAATGAAGGCAGAGATATAACATTGAAATACACAAAAATATTTCCAGAAACACAAAGATACAATAATACACAATTTCTATTAATGAGATAAATGTACAAAAACTATAAAAATACAAATCTAATGCACTCAATAGAATGGTGGCAACTTATCTCTCACAATATATGTGATAGATATGCTTATTCACAAGAAGATGATGATGTTTAAAATGATGCTCCAAATGCATTTTTAACATAAAAAACCAAAATGCTAACCCCAAAAGATGAAATGCCAAAAGGTTTGCGGGCCCCAATGGGGGTAGTTTATATGTCAACTTCCCGAGGGCGTAACTTTTGCATACGATATCTGTTTTGGGAACAAAATAGCTCGTTGGAAAGGTATAGACAAGAAAAACACTTTTTATTTTTCCTAGCATCTTCCTTTTGCAAATTTTTGGCACTGCCGAGAAAAAAAAACATTGTTTAGGGGCTCAAAACGATCCTGAAAGTTTAGGATCCAAAATATCGTAGAAAAACTACCAAGGTGGAAAACCATGTTTTGAGGTAGTGGAATAGGTGGGTGTCCACTGATATCCATCTGAATCATTCCTTTTCCCTTAGGAAGAAATAGTCCACATTGCGTCAAGTTCCTGTGGGTGATGGAAAAGCTTTTGTTGAATCTGAACCTTGGTGAGATTCTTGCCTTGTTGCAAACGTTGTCTTGCTTAGCTTGTTGAAGGTTGTCATGAACCTTTTGTTGGAGGGATTGGATCCATTCAACCGATCTAACTTCATGATATTCTCGAGTATGGGAGGACTCTATCGATGAAGATGCAGCTTGAGGAGTATGAAGGGATTTGTTATAACTTTGTTATATTTTTCTACCCTTCTACAATATTCTTCTAATGAATAGAAAGGTATTGGGTCGAGGATGCAGTAGTTTAAGTTTCCTTCTATTCACCTTCTGAACAGATCATGAAGAGGATAAAATTTGTGGTGTGAGAGATTACTTTGTGGCATTGTTTTGTTGGGACAGTAGTCGGAACTACCTCTTGTATCATGTAGAGTTGACCCCCCATAGTAACAATGACGCTATGGGGTCAAGACTCATAAAAAAAATGATGCTTCCACATATATGTATGGCCTAACATAAAATCACAAAATGCCAGTGGGGAAACATCACATAGTACCTCATCCTTGAAGGGATTGATATCATAGGATAGGAGACACTGTTGGTTGACATGAAAATATCAAACTTGATGAAACCACCCTATGTTGTATGGATGCATGTGTGGTGTTGTCGAAAAATCCAACTTCTTAATGACCTATGCTAAGATTAGGTTCTTTTGGATTCCACTATCAAGAGTAAAATGTGGCAATGTCCCCTTCACCCACATCTGTGAATGGGAGACGCACTCCCCCTCCTCAGGATCCTATGGTTCTTTTGATTGGATTGTTGTGGTCATGGCAGTAGTAGTGGGTTCTACATCAATGATCTGTCTCCCTTTATTATTTTTTGAATCAATGTCCAATTTGGGCCTCGACTCTATTTCTTTGAGCTCCGCTACCAATGACTGTTTCGAGGGACATTCATCGGTGTTGTGCCAAGGGATTTTGTGGAAGTCGTGCCACTTCCCAATGTCCTTCATTGTATTCACGTTTCTCTTATTTTCTTGCAGATTGGATTGGTTGTCTTGAGGTTGGTTCTTTTGTGAGTTAGGGCTGCCTTTACCATACTTTGGTTGTTGTGGATTTGAAGAGCCAAATTCCCACTTGTTCTGCTGCTTAAATTTATGCTTGATTTTGACAGCATATCGATAAGTGGCTCCTAGTGATGAGATGTCTAGAAACTCCATTTTGGTTTGGATGTACCTGTGTAGAGCACCGCAGTATTTTATGACCATATGTTGCTTAAAGTATTTGATACCCAACTTGGTGTGCAAGTTATGGAAGATGTTTGTGAACTCCAACATTGTTTGGCCCATCTATTGATGCAGCATGGTGCACCTCATGTATTGGTTGTCATATTTTCCATAGGGTAATACTTCTCCTTGAATGCATCCATAAAAAAACCCCAAGTGGGCTCAACCCAAAATATTCCAGACTCCTCTTTGGAATTTTCCTCCTAGTAAGTTTCCCACCAATTTTTGACATGGGGGACAGCCTTAAGGAGTGCAAAGGTGATCTTTTTTCTATCGAAAAAATTGTGGACAGAGAAATAACCTTCTAGAAGATTTAACCACTTTTCCAAAGCATCCGCATCGATCTGACCTTCAAATATTGGAATATTGAAATTAACTTTCTCCTTGAATGGGACATCGTCTCCAAAGTGACTGCTTGATGAAAACACGCCTACTATTTTCAGTAATTGTTGAAGGATTTGGGAAAAAATATCCAACATATTGTTCCTCTGTTACACGAGGGATTCTGTGAGAAACATCTTGATAGGATATCTTCCTCCCTCATCTCTCTTTTCTTCCACCATTGGTGGCTTCTTGGGTTGGCAAGAGAGGTTTTTCTCAAGAGAAACTAGCTTGAGACCCAACTCTCTATATCTTGACCTCGTTGGGGACATGCACTAAGAAACAACAACGAGCAACTTGCTTTGATACCACTGATCTGGATTATTTTTGGGAGTGTAATGAAGACAAAGATATAACAATGAAATACACAAAAATATTTCCAGAAAAATAGAGATACAGTAATACACAATTTGAATTAATGAAAGAAATGTACAAAAACTGTAAAAATACAAAGTTAATGAACTCAATAGAATGGTGGCAACTTATCTCTGAGAAGAGATGTGATGGCTATTCTCATTCACAAGAAGATGATGATGTTTACAATGAGGCTCCAAAGGCATTTTTAACATAAAGAAAATCCAAAACCATAACCATGAAAGATGAAATGGTAAAATGTTTGTGGGCCCCAATGAGGGCAGTTGATACGTCAACTTACTGAGGGCGTAACTTTTGCATACAATCTACGTTTGGGGAACATGATAGCTCGTTGGAAAGGTCCAGTCAAGGAAAACACATTCTGTTCAACCTAGAATCTACCATCGGTTTCATGTTAGTCTCTCCTGAGCCAAAAATACGTTGTTTAGGGCCTCAAAATGGCCTTATAAGTTTAGGACCTGAAAACCCGTAGAAACACTACCAATGTGGAAAATCATGTTTTGAGCCAGTGGAATAGGTGGTTATACACCAATATCTATTTAGATCATTCCTTCCCCTTTAGTAATTAATGGTATCCATTGCATCAAGTTCCCATGGGAGATGGGAAAGATTTTGATGAATTTGAACCTTGGTGAGATGCTTTCCTTGCTACATAAGTTGTCTTGTTTAGGTTGTTGAAGGTTGTTATGAACCTGTTGTTGAAGGGGTTGGATCTGTTAAAATGATCTAGCTAAATGATATTCTTGAGTGTGGGAGGAATCTGTTGGTGAATATGCAACATGAGGAGTATCAAGGGCTCTGTTATAACTTTGCTTGATTGGTCAATGTGGATGCACCCCCGTAGGTGAAGCAACAATATTTTTGTGACCTTTTACAATTTTATTATGTTGAATAGAAAGATCTTGGGTCGTGGATACAGTGGTTGAAGTTTCATTATGTTCATCTTCTGACCATATCATGAAGAGGCTAAACTTTGCAGTATGAGAGATTACTTTGTGACACTATTTTTTGGGGAAAGTAGTCATAACTATCTCTGGTATCCTGTAGAGATGACCATAAGGGTAACAATGATTTTATGGGTTCGATATTCATAAAAAGCATGACACTTCCACATATATGGATGGACTAAGAAAAAATCACAGACTTCGAGTGGGGAAACATCACACAAGGCCTCATCCTTGAATGGCTTGATGTTGTAGGACAAGAGACACTACTGGATGATATGAAGATCTCAACCCTGGTGAATCCACCTGATGTTGTATGGGTGCAGGTATCGTGTTGTCATAAATTCCAACTGTTTGAGGACATATCAAGAGATTAGGTTCTACTGGCTTCCGCTATCAACAATAAAATGCAGCGGGGTCCCCTTTACCCACATCTGTGAAAGGAAGAGACTCTCCCCCTCCTTAGGAACATCTAGATCTTTTGGTTGGATTGTTGAGGTCATGAAAATAGTAGTGGGTTCTGCATCAATAATCTATCCCATTTTATGGTTTACTGAATCAGAGTCTGAGTTGGGGCTTGTATCCATTTCTTTTAGCTCGACTACCAATGATTGTTTCGAGCGACATTCATCGGTGTTGTGCCAAGGGATTTTGTGGAAGTCACACCACTTCCTAGTGTCCTTGTTCATCTTCATGTTTCTCCTCTTTTCCCGGGGCTTGGATTGGTTTTCTTGAGATTGGCTATTCTATCAGCTAGGGCTGCCTTTACCATACATTTTTTGTTGTGGATTTACAGACCTAAATTCCTGCTTGTTCTGCTGCTTAAATTTCTTCTCAAATTTGACAAAATATCGATAAACGACTCCTAGTGATGAGATGTATAGAAAATCCATTTCTATTTCGATGTACCTATGTAGAGCCCTATGGTATTTTAGAATAAGAAGTTTCTCAAAGTATTTGATGTCCATCTTGGTGCGCAAGGTATGGAAGGTGTTTTTCAACTCTGACACTGTTTGGCCCCTCTCTTGATGCAGCGTGGTCCATCTCATGTATAGGTCGTCATAGTTTCCAACAAGGTAATATTTATCCTTGATTGTATCCATAAAAAAATCCCAAGTGGGATCAGCCCCAAATATTCTAGACTCCTCTGTGGAATTTTTCTACCAGTAAGTTTCCCACCAATATTTTACATGGGGAACAACCTTAAGGAGTGCAAATGCGATCTTTTATCTATCAGAAAAAATGTGGACAGAGAAATAAAATTCTAGCATATTTAACCACTTTTCCAAAGCATCCGCATCAATATGACCTTCAAATACAAGAATATCAAAATTAACTTGTACCTTGAATGGGAAAGTGTCTCCAAAGCGACTTCTTGATGAAGACACGCCTGCTATTGTCTATAATCGTTGAAGGATTTTGGAAAAATTCTCCAACATATCGTTCCTCTATTGCGTGAGGGATTCAACGAGAAACAACTTGATAGGAGTGAAAATGTGATATTTTCTCTATCAAAGAAATTGTGGATAGAGAAATAACCGTCTAGAATATTTAACCACTTTTTCAAAGCATCTGCATCGATATGACCTTCAAATAAAGGAATATAAAAATTAACTTGTACCTTGAATGGGGTAGTGTCTCCAAAGCGACTGCTTGACGAAGACGCGCCTGCTATTGTCTATAATCATTGAAGGATTTGAGAAAGTTTCTCCAACATCTCGTTCCTCTATTGCATGAGGGATTCAATGAGAAACAACTTGATAGGATCTCATGCTCCCTCATCTCTCTTTTCTTACACCACGGGAGGTCGCTTGGGCTAGTGAGAGTGATTTTCCTCAAGAGAAACTAGCTTGAGACCCAACTCTCTATATCCTAACCTCGACGGGGACATGCACTAAGAAATGAAAAGGAGTAGCCTTCTTTGATACCATTGATCTAGATTATTTTTGGGAATGAAATGAAGGAAAATATATAACAATTAAATACAAAAAAATATTTTCAGAAACACAGAGATACAATAATATGCAATTTCTATTAATGAGATAAATGTATAGAAACTTTAAAAATACAGAGTGAATGAATTCAATAGAATGATGACAACTTATCTCTAAGAAGTGATGTGATGGCTATGCTCATTCGCAAGAAAATGATGATGTTTACAATCAGGTTCTAAAGGTCTTTTTAACATTAAGAAAATTCAAAACCCTAACCCAAGAAGATGAAAATTCAAAAGGTTTGAGGGCCCCGATGTGGGTAGTTGATATGTCAACTTCCCAAGGGGGTAACTTTTCCATATGATCTTTGTTTGGGGCGCACGATAGCTCCTTGGAAATTTCTAGCCGAGGTAAACACATTCTGTTCTGCGTAACATTAGCATTAGGCCACTTTTTAGGCGATGTAGAGCCAAAAAAACGTCATTTAGGGCCTCAAAACGGCCCCAGAAGTTTAGGACCTGAAAAACCATATAAAAACTACCAAGGTGGAAGCTCATGTTTTGAACCAGTGGAATAGATGGGTGGCCACCGATATCCATATATATCATTCCTTCCCCCTTATGAAGCAATGGTCCCCATTGCGTCAAGTTCCCATGGGAGATGGGAAAGATTTTGCTGAATCTGAACCTTGGTGAGTTGCTTGCCTTGTTGCAGAAGTTGTCTTGCTTAGATTGTTGAAGGTTGTTATGAACCTGTTGATGGAGGGGTTGGATCCTTTCAACTGATATAGCTGCATGATCTGCTCAAGTGTGGGAGGACTTTGTCGGTGAAGATGAAACATGACGATTATGAAGGGCTTTGGTATAACTTTCTTGATTGGGCAACATGGATTCACCCTCCCTTCTACAATCTACTTCTACTAAATAGAAAAGTATCATGTCGAGGCTACAGTGGTTGCATTTTCCTTATGTTAACCTCCTAACCATATCGTGAAGAGGCTAAATTTTGTGGCACTGTTTTGTCGGGAAAGTTGTCGGAACTACCTCTGGTATCCTATAGAGATGACCCCCATATTAATAATGATGCTACGAAGTCGAGACTCATAAAAAACATGACGCTTCCACATATATGGATGGCCTAACAGAACATCACAAACTTCTAGTGGGGAAACATCACACAATACCTCATCTTTGAAGGGATTGATGCGACACTGTTGGTTGACACAAAGATATTGAACCTAGAGAAGCCACTCAATGTTGTATGGATGGGGGTGAGGTGTTGTTGACAAATCCAATTTATTGATGACCTATGTTGATATTAGGTTCTTCTGGATTACACTATCAACAATAAAATGCAGTGGGGTCCCCTTCACCCACATATGTGAATGGAACAAGAACGCCCCCTCCTCAGTATCCTTTGGTTCTTCTCGTTGGATTGTTTCGGTCACGACAATAGCAGTGGGTTATGCATCAATGATATGTCTCCTTTTATTATTTTTTGAATAAAAGTCTGAGTCATGGCTCAGTTCTATTTCTTTGAGCTCGAATACCAATGACTATTTCGAGAAACATTCAATGGTGTTGTGTGAAGGGATTTTATGGAAGTCACACCACTTCCCAATGTCCTTCTTCATATTCTCGTTGCTCTACTTTTCCTTTGGCTTGGACTGGTTGTATTGAGGTTGGATCTTCTGTGAGTTAGCACTGCATTTACCATACTTTGGTTGTTGCAGATTTGCAGACCTAAATTCCCATTTGTTCCGCTGCTTAAATTTCTCCTCGATTTTGAAAACATATTGATAAGCGGCTTCGAGTGATGAGATGTACAGAAAATCCATTTCAGACATCTCCATTTTTGTAACTTCTTCTTCAAGAAAAAGGCGAATGGACACATTGGAGTTACTAAATTTTGTATAAAATAGGATAGAAGCTCATTTGAAAATGACTTTTTGGCTTTTCAAGAATTGTATAGAACCAAGAACTTTTTCGAATACACTTTGTTAATTAATATGGAGAAGCCCTCAGGGCCACCATATTATAGAAGAAATTCTGTGTAGAAACAAATAAGAGCTTTGAACTACTTCAAGTGAAGATAATTGTTGTTTCTATGGACTACAAGAATGTTTGTTTGTTGTAGATTGATTCTTATACAATCTTTGTCATTCTGTAGTTATTGATGTTTCTTTGAATATTTCAATGCCTTGATATTTGTGGGTTATTATCGTATATGTTTTTGTGATCTAAATTAATTTGATTATATACATTTGTATTCACTTGTTTCCAATATTTCCCTTTTGTTGTAGCTAACTGTATAAAAGTTGTGTAAGATTTTGGTTGCATTATAACTCACTGGTTACTCTAGTGTGCTCCTAGATATGATGGGTTAGCATATATTAGCAATATATTGGTTGTATTTACATACATAATCTTCATCTACATCTTGCATTTAGATTCTCTCCATCCATCTGGCCCCACCAGTATACCGGACCGTAACTGATAAGAAAAACAAAAGATAGAAACAAATGGAAACCAAGCCAAATTTCGGATGAGACTCCTAATTCAGATGGTGTATAGTCCAGTTGGGACTATATATAGGGGAGTACCCATTACTATTTTTGGGTGAATCTGAACCCGTAAATAATTTCAAATCTTAGAATTCTCTTAGCATTTGTCATTTCCAATTTTCACCTTTTTACCATGTTTTGTTTCTATTTCCATAAATTTTAATTTAAAAACATTCAGTGCTAAACTCGGTGCTAAACGTGATGCTAAATTTAGTGATAAAAAAAAAATTAAAGTCAGTGATAAATATGCTGGACACACGTACCACACTTAGAGGGGGGGTGAATGAGTGTGGGACTCTTTTTACCAAAAACTTCCCTCTTACACAAAAATCATTAGTTAGCATTCAACATTTACTCATAACTCATTGTTGTCATTTATAACCAGTTACATGTGAACTTATATCAGCAACATACATCAACAATAAATCATCACCAGAAGGAACACAAAGAACATAAGATATATGTACAATTTTCTTTTTATTACGGACTACAATCCGTGGGGTTTATCAACAACAACTGAATAGAGTACAACTCTACAAGAGCACCAGCTCTATAATGAAAGACTCAACTTACACCCTAAACACTAACTGAGATGAGGCACCAATCCTCAACACATATCAATCTGCAATAGGTACATGACCTGTCAGTAGTGCAACCCATGTGTGTACGCGCCCTGGCTCATTACAACCTGCATATGTACGCGACCAGTATATACAACAACCTGCGTATACCTTCTGAGATATTAGGGTTTATCCTTTTCATCATATACTCAGATCCTCTGCAACTTGCAATCACATTCTCTTATGTCCTTCACTGTTCAAATAGAGTGTCAGTGACAAATCTGAGTCCAAAAAATGAAGATCTAGAACCTGCTTCATTCTTCAACACCCAGTCATCAGCTCAAACACAAATATTCATGATTTTATCCACTGTATGCGCCTCGTTTTCATACATCCCGCATATGTACGTGATCTGGCCCATTACAGCTCACGTATACCTCAGAAACTAGGGTTTCTGTAGCTCCAATACTTTTGTCATCAAGATCTCCGATATTGTCGAAACTTTGATGCATCCATGAGATCCTCCTCACGCTCTATTTCTCATAATAGATCTTCAATCTTGCTCAAGAGATCCACACCAAAGATGCTCTCATAAGAAGCACTCCATAGATACTCCAAAAGATATTCTCACAAGAAGCTCTCCATTGATCCACAAAAAAAGGATAATCTGCAAGAGACCATTGCTATCTTATTTATACTTTCATCCTCTAGGTCACTTAACCTATTTTCCTATTTTAAGGTTAGCCACTTTCCATAAATAGAAATTTCTCCATTAATTTATCATTTAAATATTCCTCCTCGATTTTGTCACCTTACTTTAATATTTAAATAATCCTTCTTGACTTAGTCACCTTACTTAATCATTTAAATAATGATTTCTTCTTTTAGGGCACTTTGACTTCTTTGACCTTTGGGGGCTTCAATCCAACACATGGGGTTTCTCCAACTTCGTAAGGCTATAACTCTCAAACCGTGAGGATTTATGTGACATTCCACATATCACTAGAAAAGGCATGACAAGCACTATCCATGTAGGATAGTTTCACCAACAAAATCACTGATCTTCATCTCATTATTGCTCATACAAGCATGGGTTCTCTCAACCACAACTCAACCACAAAGCGTCTTCCCGTGAGGTCTTTCACCATAAGGGGACCACTTTGGAGTTCATCCATTTGTACTTCTTTTCAACCGTGACAAGGAAATAATCTTTACATCAAACAAACTATTGCATCACATATCAAAGAATCCATCTTCATCATGTATCAATGACAACTCATTGATCCATCTTCATCTATGCATCATATCAATGATCCATCTTCATCAATTGGTTTCCACTTGACATATATCATTCTCATCAAGGATAATACATATACATTGTACATCAATCATCAGTCAATCAATCCTATCAATCATTTAATCACTTGACATCAATCTTTTGACACCAATCAATCAAACCATTGGCATCAATGACAACATGATCCAACAATCTCCCCCTTTGGAATTGATGGCAATACCAACATTGATGTCAACACTAATCATTGGTGTCAACAAGTAGACAAGGCATGCTCTACATCAATAGTCATCAAACATATCAATATGACTATCTCTCCCGATTACTAAACATCAATCACATCAATGTGACCATTTCTCCCCCTTTGACATCAATGGAAAAGCGTCATTCTCCTCTTGGGGCTGCTCCCCCTGCTTGAATTCCTTTGATATTCCTTTGAATAATCTCTCCCCTTTTGAACAAGGGATATCACTCTAATGTAATGCTGAAGATACATCACTCATACTCTCCCTGTAACCATCATTCCCCCTAGAATTATGCCTCTGTGCTCTTTCTTCAAATATAGGGTTCTTTTCTAGGCATGCATCTGATAAATATCTCCTCCTAGAATCATGGGAAGAAGAATGACTCCCCCTATGGGTATGTCTCCCCTTATCTCCTCTCCAATATGATCAACATGCAATTTCTACTGCTCAACCAGATCATAGATTAACTTCTCTTTTAATAACGATCCTTGGACCTGTCCATGCATCAAACTTATGACATACCATGCATCATGAAACAAAAGATATGTCAACAATAAAATAGAGAATTATGAACAAAATGTCAACCAAGTACATCATGTACCACCCATGTACATCAACATCATGAAATGTGCCAAAATATATCAATCATGGAATGTATCAATCATATGCATCTATCAACATGCCAACATGTGCATCTACCAATATGTCGAATGTGTCATATCACTCATGATATGTCTCTACCATGAACCAAGTGTCACAATCATGTATCTCAAACAATTACCAATTGTTGTGCTAATCAAGTAATACCAATGGTGTAGTATCATCAAGCATATGCCATCTATGAGTGTACCAAATATGTACATCAACATGTATTACTACTTGTACCAAGCAAGTACATCACCATGCACCAATACCACAATATGATGAATCCCCATACATGTATGTCAAATTCTTCATAAAACATGTGCCAATCAAACTGCTAGTAGGTGCCTCTACCAATCATATATCAACTGTAGATCAAGCTATGACTCATCAATGATGTACAACATGATCACCTCATTAACTCACCAACTACATGTCCCAATATGTAGCCCATCCATATGCCAAATGCATGCATCAAGTTTTCAACAAGTAAGCTTCCAATAATACATCATAAGATATATCAATGAAACCCAAAATGTGTACCACTCATGTACATCAACAAATCAACATCAATCCTCCATACTCATGGGTTAGTGCCATGCACCCAAGATCTTATTTTACATAATCCAATAGATGAACATTTAAACCTGCAACAAAACAGTGTCAGAACCTGCAACAAACCATGTCAGACCCTGCATCACAAAATTATACCATCACATCAAGCTGCAACCCATGTGCATTGCCTTTTTCCCAAGGCTTTTCCACATATACGCAGGCCTGCTGCACAACGTAGCTCGTGTGTACGCGACCTAGTCAAGGTCATCGCACGTATGTACACGACTGATACCACTGTCACCCTTGTGTGCCTCTGTGGATAACACTCTTGAAATTCCCTTCAGTCTTTCATTATGTTATGACTGCTCTGTCTTCTTCACCCACTTCTGTATATGTCCCTGCTCCTCGAAACTTGAGCTCTGAGCATCCATCTTTTCAAAGATATCTCCCTTCCTTACCTCATTCCTTCTTCTATCCATGCTATGTGAAGTCCTCATCATGTACTTTCTTCTTGTGTTCCAACACTCCTGGGATTTGTGGCCAAATCCACTACAACTGTAGCATCTCATGGAATTGTAGTGAACATCAATATGTCCTACTTGATTACATCTCCAACATCTTATGGCATTATAAAATCTTCCATTATATCTCCTTTAATAAGATATACATTCAAAAGCTTTGTGACCATATTCATTACATGAATAACAATGCCCATGAAAAATACTTTCATACCTTTGCTTTGGTTTCCCAAAGATAGCTTCTTGATGTCTTCCTAGCTTTGTTCTTTTGAAATTTTATTTGTCTTGTGTAGATGGTTGTTTTGCAACATTGTCTTCCTTCTTTGATGGAATTACCTCATGATTCTTTGAGGTGCTTGCTTCAGCATGTGTATCTTCTTCTTTGTATCCAAGACCTGATTTATCATATGGTGATCTTTGACTTTCCAAGATCTCATCCAAGATTTGTGAGCTATTCAAGAATTTGTTTGACATCTCCACTTTCTTTCTAAGATCAACAATTTCAGCTTCTAACTTACAACATGACTCTTCCTTTTCAATTATTTAATTCTTCAATAGTTCCTCTATCCTTTTGGCTTCTTCAATTTGGGTTTTGAGATGGACAATAGTTTCAAAAAAAATTCTAATCTCATCATCTACCTTCATATATTCTTTTTCATTCTTTAGTCTTGTGATCTCTTCTTCCTTTTCTTTTAATTTAGTCTTATTGTTTTCTTCTTTTTCTTTGAGCATTCCCTTTAATGTCAAGATATGTCTTTGATTCCTCCTAATAAACTTCTTAGTGTTATCAGAAATATAGTTATAGTGTGTATAATAATGATCATTGCTATATCTATATAAATGCTCTTCAACTTCTTTTTGAAGTTCTAGTAGATGTTCTTCTATTCTTTCGATAGAATAACTACCATCAAACTTTACACAAATTGTTTCTAGATATTCTTCTTCACTTGAGAAGAATTCAACATCATCACATTTTGAATTATTGAAATCAAGAGTCTTTGGAGATTCTTTACCTTCATTTGAAATACTTTTGAGATATTATTTTGTGCTATCTTCACTTGAAATGTTTTCAAGATCACATTTGGAAATAATACAATCAAGGGTTTTTGACGATTCTTTACCTTTGATAATCTTGATGGAGTGCTCTTCAATATCTTCCTTCTCCTTCTTGCATTGATATGTCTCCTCTAGCTTTAGCCATAGATCCTTGGCGGAAGTGCATTGTCTCGTGCTCTCTTTGATAGGGCTTGAGAGTCCACTAAGAATGGTCTTGAGAGCCAATGCATCATTCTTATTTCCTTCCCTTTAAGCTGCAAACTTTGATTTGTTCTTCAAAGGAACTGATCCACCAATGGCTGCCTTCTAAATAGCCACTCCCATTGTCTTCAAATGTACTCGCATCTCAATTCTCCAAGTAGAATAGTTTTCCTCATCAAGGATTGGAACTTCATTATCCATTTGTGTGTCTATGGATCTCCTTTAAGCTTGTCAAGGCTTGTAGTGAAGGCCCTCTCTGATACCAATTGTTGGACACACCTACCAGACTTAGAGGGAGGGTGAATGAGTGTGGGGCTCTTTTTACAAAAAAATTCCCTCTTACACAAAACTCATTAGTTATCATTCAACATTTACTCATAACTCATTGTTGTCATTTATAACCAGTTAGATGTGAACTTATATCAACAACATACATCATCAATAAATCATCACCACAAGGAACACAAAGAACACAAGATGTATGTACAATTTTCTTTTTATTACGAACTACAATCCTTGGGGTTTATAAACAACAACTAAATAGAGTACAACTCTACAAGAGCACCAACTCTATAATGAAAGACTCATATTACACCCTCAGCACCAACTGAGGAGGCAACAATCCTCAACAGATATCAATCTGCAACAGGTACGCGACCTATCAGTAGTGCAAGCCGCTTGTGTATGCGCCCTGGCTCACTACAGCCCGCGTATGTACGCGACAAGTATATATAGCAACCTGCGTATACCTTATGAGCTATTAGGGTTTATCCTTTTCATCATATACTCAGATCCTCTGCAACTTGCAATCACATTCTCTTTTGTCCTTCACTGTCCAAACAGAGTCTCAGTGACAGATCTGAGTCCACAAAATGCAGATCTGGAACCTGCTTCAATCTTCAACACCCAGTCATCAGCTGAAACACAAATCTCTATGATTTTATCCATTGTACGGACCCTCTCTTCATACAAACCACGTATGTACGAGGTTTGGCTCATTGCAACCCGTGTATACCTCATAAACTAGGGTTTCAAGATCTCCGATATTGCCGAAACTTTGATGCATCCATGAGATCCTCCTCACACTCTCTTTCTCAGAATAGATCTTCAATCATTCTCAAGAGATCCACACCAAAGATGCTCTCATAAGAAGCTCTCCATAGATACTCCAAAAGATATTCTCACAAGAAGCTCTCCATTGATAAAAAAAAAAGGATAATCTGCAAGATACCATTGCTATCTTATTTATACTTTCATCCTCTAGGTCACTTAACCCATTCATAGGTCACTTAACCTATTTTCCTTATTTTAAGGTTAGCCACTTTCCATAAATAAAAAGTTCTCCATTACTTTATCATTTAAATATTCCTCCTCGATTTTGTCACCTTACTTTAATATTTAAATAATCCTTCTTGATTTAGTCACTTTACTTAATCATTTAAATAATGATTTCTTCTTTTAGGGCACTTTGAATTCTTTGACCTTTGGGGGCTTCAAGCCAACACATGGGTTTCCTCCAACTTTGTAAGGCCATAACTCTCAAACCACGAGGAGTTATGTGACATTCCACATATCACTGAAAATGACATGACAAGCACTATCCATCTAGGATAGTTTCACCAACAAAATCACTGATATTCATCTCATTATTCCTCATACAAGCATGGGTTCTCTCAACCACAACTCAACCATAAAGCGTCTTCCCGTGAGGGATTTCACCATAAGGGGACCACTTTGGAGTTCATCCATTTGTACTTCTTTTCAACAGTGACAAGGAAATAATCTTTACATCAAACAAACTATTGCATCATATATCAAAGAATCCATCTTCATCTATGCATCATATCAATGATCCATATTCATCGATTGGTTTCCACTTGACATCTACCATTCTCATCAAGGATAATACATATACATTGTACATCAATCATCAGTCAATCAAGCCTATCAATCACTCCATTTGACATCAATCAATCATTTAATCACTTGACATCAATCAATCAAACCATTGACATCAATGACAACATGATCCAACAAAATCTAGAGCTAAACCCATAACTAAAGTTGGTGTTAAATATGAAAATAATTTTAACACCTACTTTTACATAGAGAAAATGCTCTAGCTTGAAAAAAATGTGTTGCAATTCAGTGCTAAACTTGACAATGATGACCTATTTTGTTGTAGTAATTGGGGAGAAAGATAAGTACTGAAAGGACATTGACTCATGGAAAAAATAATAGCATACAAGAAAAATATTCAAGGTCATTAAATGGGGATAGGACGTGCAACATAGGAGATAGACAGGGAGACATGTCTTGTGGGACTTCTTATAATCATCATTCGAGGGAATAAAATGAGGGATAAATCCAAGAGAGGAAGAAGATGAAGGGACATGAAAGAGAATAAAGGTTGGATATGACACTCTTAGGTGTAAGACTTGGCATATTGTTAGCACTTTTCTCTAGACGCTTTTGTCTTTTCAATCTCCTTGATTTGTTTATAATTATCTACATTCAACCCATATTGGTTTCTCTTGACTTTGGTAGTTTTTCCTCAATACTTCTCATCCTCTTCTTGCATAAGATTGGTATTTTCATTATTTGTAGGGTTGGGTTGGGGTATTTTTCCCCTAACCTACTAGTTTCGTTAATCATGGAATGCTTTCCATCTCTATTAATCCATTTTCATATAGTTTATTTAACTTGTAAGGCCATTGTTAGGATATTTAGACACTAAGGAGTTCTAGTTAATATCAACTTGGTCTAATGTGTCGTTAGGTAAAAGTGTGTTTCTTTGTCTGTTTATTTAGTATGCATTTGTAGTTAGGAAATCCAATGATCACAATATGTTCCCGACATAGAGTGAATTGACGGTTCATATTATCCTTGATCTTAACGACTACATTGATCTATAGATTAACAATCGATTGGTCCATGATATCTATTTAGAGATCATGGAGGTCATTTGTCATTGATCAATTGTGAGAAACTCTCTTGTAAATATCTCTGTAATATTTTTCTTTTTCATTAATAAATTACTCCAAGTGGCCATGTTGGTTGGGCTGTGGACGTTTTCCAGTAGGGGTTTTACCATGTCAAAACATCGGTGTTTTGATATTTGATCTATTTGTGTGAGTGGTTATGAAAGGTGTTCATCCTATGTTGAAATACATGTGTTGTTGAACATGGTATCAGAGTGCATTTGAAGACCTTCCCTCGTTCTATATAGATATCATGAAGTTGTGTTGCCTCATCTATGGTTTCTACCATTTCCATACATTTATGGGCTGAGAGGACTGTTCCATTGCATTTTGAGTGCATGTTTTAGTCAGGAATGATTTTTCGTTTCACTCAAAAATGTTTTTGTTTGCCAAATATATGATGATTTCAGGTAGATCTGGAAGAATAAAGATCGAATACGCCCTTTAAAATTTTTACAGAGATAATATTTCAGTTTTTTATTTCAACTTTCTATTTTTTTATTTCTAGGTTTCTACCCTTTTCAATTTGTGTATTATCTTTCCCCCACGCCCTGTGTGATCTCAACAAATCGGAAATAGATTGGAAAGGGCTTTTTGGTCTACATATGCTCTTTTTCATGCACTCTATGTGATCTCGGTAAATCAAAAATAGAGGGAAAACTTGCATTTTATGGGTAAGCTAACTGAGATCTAACCCTTGTTTCCGTCAAGAAGTAATTTTTTTTCTTTTGTGAAAATTTTTTTTTTATGAGCACACTCTCCAAGGCCATCTTCCACAACAACAACAACAACAACATGCCCAATCCTCCTTCTAAACAATACAAAATGTTTTGCACTAGCTCACTTGGTTAAAAGTTGGTTTATTAAGTAAGAGGTCTTGAGTTCAAGTCTCTTTTTAGTTACTTTTTTTGAAAACGTTCATGCATCCATTTTAAAGTGTATTTCACTTAAATGATAAAAGTGAATCACTATAAGTGGCTTTAATATTTTATTTTAAAGTTATTTATTTGCATGCAACTTTCTTTTATAAAGTATCTTCAATGTAAAAGTGATCCCCACTTATTCTATAAAAGTGGGTCACTTCATAAGCAACTTATTTATAAAAGTGAGATTATTAGGAGGGGTATCACCACGTGGACCAATTTCTACCTACCATGTGGTTCTTTGGTTACCATTTATGCCTTTTTTAAGGGCATAACTTTCACATCCGAAGCCCGTTTTGCAGTGTTGTTTTTTTCGAAACAACCTAATTTTTCGAGAACTTTCCATCTAGACCACTAGTTTCATATTTTAAATCCATGTTCTTTTCATATTTAATATGTCTTCTCCCAGTGATATTTTTCTTACCAACACCAACTACTTCCAATGATATTTTTCGAAACAACCTAATTTTTCGAGAACTTTCCATCTAGACCACTAGTTTCATATTTTAAATCCATATTCTTTTCATATTTAATATGTCTTCTCCCAGTGATATTTTTCTTACCAACACCAACTACTTCCAATGAAAATCTCATGTGGAGTATTTATTAATAAGTAAAGGATTGTACCAGAATACCTTGGGAAAAGAACAACAACCCATTGATGATGACAAGTATGCCAACTGGATTAATAAGAATGATGAAGCCCATGGACTAATCAAAATGTCCATGTCTCCTGATTTAAGGTTTCACCTTCAAAAAATTGAGAGCCCAGATAAAGCTTGGGAAAATCTTGAAGTTGTGTTTGGTAAACAAAATATTATTTGAGCTCATTGTTTGGAAAATCGGTTAATAAATTTAAGTCCAAATAATTTTCCTTGCACTGAAGATTACTTATCTAATTTCAAAACATTGTAATACCCCTATTTCCCCCAACTTGTAATTAATCATTAATTATGATCACCATGCTATGGCATGTGAACAATGTAAATGTATTATTGTTTAGATTGCTAATAACTAACTGTGGGGGTGAAGCCTTGAATTAATGGCCATGATATCACTATAGGAAAGAGTGAGGAAACTATAGAGAGGATTCATTGTGTCAAAATGACCCAAATTCTCTTTGTTGAAATAATAAGTCTCATCCCGATCCCAAGGAAAAATCAATAAATGAGAAAAGGACCAGTGGTTGAACAATCAACTACCCCAATGAATGGAAGAATGGAGGGTCTAGATGAGGAGACAGAAAAACTGTCAGCCCGAAGTACCACAAAGTACAGTTTCCTGCAGGCCCAGATTGACTCGAGTTCCTTTTGCCATAAGGGAGAGGACATGTCCAGAACCTTCCCAGGGAGGAAAAAGGTGTACAAGAATACACACGAAAGAAGACAATAAAGAGACCATGCCCACAGGGGGGTGTGCGACATGGATATGCAGAAATAAAAGAGGAGAATGTGAAAGGCTCTAGGGTTCTAAAGAAGAACTGAAGGATTTAGTTATTTTGGTTAAAAAGGAGAGAACAAGAGAAAGGATCTTTGATAATTTGCAGAAAACATGACCTGAGAAGAAGGTTGCGAGCTTGATGATGAGGGAGCATCTGATAAACCTCGTAGAGGCCGTTACAGAGAAAGAACCTCTGAGAAACTACAAAAGTTCCCTAGTGATATCATGGCTCGACACGGGGGTGGCCAGAGCGCTAATAATGAATTCCTCTGAGCCTATGGTTGGGTGGAAAGGTGAACACCCACAATCAGTTGGTCAATGATCGATTGTAATAAATAAGTATTTCATATACCCTTTGTACTAGAATTGAAATGAGTGGTTGGATGACTATGTCTATGACTAAAATTTTCATTGCATGATTAATATTAGTAATGCTTATTGTTCTTCCATAAGCCCTTGCATTTGAATGGTTTATGTTTGCCTTTGCTTAGAAACAAGAGAACTATTAGACACAGGTCTTAAAATGAAATTAGGATTATGGTTTCTGTGTTGGTTGGAAAATCCTTGAGGGAATTTCCCCAAGGATTGATTTTGTAATGTAAGAGTCAGGGTAGACTTCACTACAATGCTTTAGTCCCGTTGATCCCTCGAAAATACCTTCCCCTATTTTAGAACTTAAGTTCTGTGAATGGAAGGCGCTTCTTTCAAACCAGTCGTCTAAGAGACCATGGGCTCATGCCCACGACCTTAACCAAATCTTGGCTAAAAGTTATGAGTGTAGCCTCTGGAGCTTGACAAAGTTCCATAGGACCAGGTCCATGGAACCCTTCGCTACACTAAAAAAGAAGCTAAGTTATTCAGGAATCCAGGAGTTTCGAACTCCAGGAGTCTAGAACTTAGGGGTGAATGAACATTACAACATCCAAATACATCGAAGGTGACCTGTCAAACCAGTAACTTGACAATTGACTGAAATTTGGTGGTCATTTAACCATTATCGTGGGATTCATTTCCTTGTTAAACCCGATCCACTTCTCGATCGAAAAGTAACACGAGAAGTAGATCTAAGTCTATTCAGGATCTCCTTTGACCATTAAATCTCGACGTTGACCTACTCCGACAGAGAAAAAGGTGTTAAACAGTCAGAACCTATGAATTCCAAACTCGCAAAGTAACGTGGACTGTGGATCTAAGGATGCTTTGGGACCCTTCTCGACCGTTAGATCGAGCCTAGTGAAAGGATAGCGTAAAGTACTCCGGTGAAATCCTACTCCAGGAGGTTTGACATGTTGGTGAATGAGAATATCTCTAGAGCGTTGAAGGTCAGAGTGACGTGGCATGTTGATGTCACCTAGGGTGACATGGACCCATAGTAGGTGGGCCACATGTCACCCTGATTTGTGACTTTCACAGACCTTATGTGTCAAATAGACCTTGACACGTGTCACTAATTAATTGGGCCACATGTCACCCTTGTCTTCTGCCAAATGTCTTCCATTGGATCAAACCAAGGAAGATTATGGGTAATCCGATCATTATTCGGATCTCTAGCTAAACCCCACTTCGATCGATTCAGGATGCAAGGCATGGATTTTCCCCGAAGCGCCAAAGGCCTGAGTGACGTCAGCAGACGACATGGACAAAGTACACAGTGGAGTTCGATCATGTGATAGAGCCACCGCATGTCAGCATGTGGCTAAGCCATGTGTACTACTGATTTATCGTATACGGTATAGAGTTGGAGAGATGGGTACCATGTGTCAACATAAAATCATCACCATGTATCTTCTAGGTGGAAGATGGTAGTAGGGACACTCGTGCAAAATTCCACGTACGCAAGAGGGACTTGCTCTGGTAGTTCAGGAATTTGGAACTCCGAGTGTTTGGAGTTCTAAGACGCAAGCTCCAAAAAGGACTGAAGCCACGTGGTAGGACTCTTCGGTTTGGAACTCCATAGGATTTGCAAATAGAGAAAATTGGTTAAACTGCCGAAGCGCCAAAGTTCCCCCTGTTGTAGTGTCGAGCTTCGATAGGATGGGCCCGTGTGTGTCATGGTGATGTGGTGTGTCTGGATAGTTCCACGTTGCACCATGGGATTTGGAAACAAATTAGGTGTGGGACCCCACCCCTCTAGTTAAGTCCAAGCGATTGGTTAAGTGCAGATAAATCTTAATTGTTAGATCCAAAGGTGGACAGAGCTCCACCTTAGATTCTAGAGTAGTGAGAGGCTTCGGGACTTCGAGTCTGTGGGAAGCTTCAACGTTGTAAAAATGAGCATGGAAAGGATGAAGTCCAGAGGACTTGGTTTTGAATCTGGTCGCATGGTAAGGTAAAAAGGGAAAAATAAGAAGCACTGAGGTTCTGGTAGCAGATAAGCCCATGAAAAATCGACATAGATTTTCCCCTGTAAACCCTTCTTCCATGACCATGTCAATTCAAAAGGATGTCGATCGGGGCCGCGATAGTGCCATGTTGGATGGTACAAGGGAAGTGAATTCACATGGTGAAGGGGGTGGCCATTGGCCAATGACAACCCGAAAACTTCATAAGGCGTTAATTATCGAACCAGAACTCAGTTTTGGATGAGCTTCTATTCGTTGGAAAGATCTTGGAGAGTAGGAGGAAATGGTGCATCTCTTCAAGGAACTCAGGGAAGCTATAGTAAAAGTGAACTTATTATGGCCCATCCCTTAAAAAGGTACTTAGGGGTCGGGTGTATTACAAACACTTAGACTTTTGTGTATAAAATGTGAACTAGATCTGAAGGAAGATCGATGTATATATATTTTGTTCTTTCCAAGCTTGGTAGTGCATATTTTGTTTTTGTATCTACCTTTTATGCCACTAGAGAAGATCTAGGGAGTGCTTATAAAGAACCCTCTCTCGAGGCCTTTTGTGATTCTCTAATTCAAGAGAAAGATAGGCTTGTGCAACTTGGATTGATTAGCACTGTAGGTACATCCAACAAAGCTTTAGTGGTCCAATAGAAAGATAAATCCAAGAATCCCAAGAAGCAACATCCTCGCCAACAACAATAAAAACTAGGGTCCCAAACCCTCTCCCTCGACTTCTGCTCCTAATGGTGACAAAGGAGAAAAATTCAAAACTAAGAAGACTTCCAAACATTGCAACTTTTGTGGGAAATATGTTCATGTGGAGTCTAAATGTTTTAAAAATATGGAAGCCTTAGAAGAAACAATGAAGAAGCACAACATCAATATTGATTCTTCTTCTTCTTCTCATGGAAATGCACTTTCTGCTTCAGGTTTCTCCTTTAATGCAACTTCTACTTCTTCTTCTAATGAGTGAGTTATCGATTTTGGAGCATCTTATGATAAGGCTAAGGATAGATCTATATTTTATGATCTAAATGAATGTAGCTCCAAGAAAATATTTGTTAGTGATGATAGATATATTAGTGTTGTAGGGCCTGGAACAATTCAGGTAGATAATGGTCATTTCAATGATGTATTGTGTATTCCAAGTCTTTTATGCAACCTTCTATCAATGTATCAAATCACTCATTCAGGTGAAGGTAAAAGTGTAGAGTTTTCACCTCACTAAGTTGTAATCAAGGATTTAAAATATCCTAAGCATGTCCTAACAACTGTGATTTTTGATGATATTACTAGGTTGTACAAGTTTGACAACTTTTGGGTCATCATCTTTTCCATCAGTTTTTGTTGCTCATACCGATGACTTGAGAAAAATTTGGCCCGATTGTTTTGGTCATCTAAACTATTTCTCATTGTAGCAACTATGTAATTAACACATGGTGATTGGTCTTCCTCTCGTTTCTTGCAGAGATGGTGTTTGTGCCAGTTGTGTTCTCAATAAACATCATCGGGAAAATTTTGACAAACGTGCCTCTTGGCACACCTCGACTTCTTTGTGGCTTGTTCACAGTGACATGCGTGGTAAAATTTCATCTCCTTCTTTTTCTGGGTGAAATTATATGTTAACTTTCATCGATGTCTTTTCCATATGCACTTGGATTTACTTCTTAAAAATTAAGAGCGAATTTTTTGACAAGTTTTTGGCCTACAAGGTCCTTGTAGAAAAGAAATATGGACATCAACTTCAAAGGTTAAGAACATATAATGGAAGTGAATATGTGGACAATAATTTTACAAGTTATCGCACTACACAGGGAATCCAAATGCAACACATTGTTCCATATACACCACAACAAGATGGTGTTGCTGAGAGAAAGAACCACACTTTAAAAGAAATGACTAATTGTATGATCCAATCTAAAGGATTAAGTCTAAAGTATTGGGTGGAAGCCATGAACTGTACAAATTACATAGTAAATCACACTCCCACCAAGGCTCTAAAAAATATAACACGGGAAGAAGCATGGAATAAACTTAACCTAGATGTAAGTCACTTTCGTGTATTTGGTAGTGTAGCATGGGCTCACATTCCTGATGAGAAAAGGAAAGCATTGCAACTTAAAAGTGAGAAATGTATATTTTTTTGGTTATTCTGAAGATTTCAAAGGTTACAAACTTCTTCAACCTCATTGTAATGAAATTATTATTAGAAGAGATGTTAAATTTGATGAAACTCTCTTGGCCCGTGAACCTAATTCGATGTTTGTGACTTCTTAGACCTACGAACCATATTCATCGTTTGTGCCTTATTCTATTCCTATTCTGGTTTCTTCTTCTTTAGATGATGACAACGAGTATGAAAATCCACCTCCACATGCTCACCGTCCTCCAGATGAGTCCATTGAACCTAAATCTACACCAGCACCACCACTTCCTAGATGTGTTTCTTCAACACGAGAAGTAGTTGGTGATCATTTAGATAAGTGTCAGACACATTCACAGTTCCAACGAGCCTCTTCTCTTTTGGCTCAAGTTTCATAGAATTGTGATCCAAATACATTTGGAGAAGCTTCACGTCATCCATATTGTGATACAACAATGAATGAAGAGTATCATTCTTTAATGGAAAATGATACTTGGAATATTGTACCTCTTCCGAAAGGAAGAAAACTTGTCATATGTAAATGGGTCTATAGAATTAAGTATGCATTGGATGGAAGCGTTGGACAACACAAGGCTCGGTTAGTTGCCAAAGGATTTTCCCAAGTTGAAGGAATTGACTATAATGAAACCTTTTCCCCTGTAGCCAAAATGAATTCCATTCGCCTTGTTCTTTCCCTTGTTGCCTCACATAAATGAGAGGTCCATCAGATGGATGTCAAATCTGCCTTCTTGCATGGGGATTTGTAAGAATAAATCTATATGGAACAACCTCCTAGCTATGTCCAAAATGACTCTAGCCTTGTTTGTCACCTTAAGAAATATCTTTATGGTCGTAAGCAAGCTCCCCAAGATTGGTATGCCAAAATATATTACTTTCTTCTTAACCTCAGTTTTTCTAGATGCCATTTTGATCCTAATGTCTATACCAAGAAAGTAGGAAGCCATCTCATAATCCTTGTTCTTTATGTTGATGATATTATCCTCATAGTGACCCTAAACTTTTAAACCATGTGAAAACCAACATTAAGAAGAAATTTGAAATGATCGTCTTATGCTATTTGTGACATTTCCTTGGCTTCCAAGTTTTGCAAAACAAGGAAGAATTTTTTCTCTCCCAGTCTAAGTATGTTTGTGACCTTTTTCGTTGCTTTCACATGGAATACTTTAACCAACCCCTTCTCCCTTCTAGTTTGGATTCAAACTTGTTTCCATTTTTACTTCCCCCAAAGTTGATGCCACTTTGTACCGTCAATTAGTTGGTAACCTCTTATACTTGACTCACACCCATCCTGATCTTTCCTTTGTTGTCGGTCTTGTTTCCCAGTATATGAAAACACCATGTGAAAGACATTAGAAAGAAACTAAGATGATACTTCGGTATGTTTGGGGTACAATTCAATTTGGGATTCATTATAGTTCAGGGGGGATTCCTTTATTGGTTGGTTTCATCGATTCATATTGGACCGACGACTCTAATGATTGAAATTCTATTACAGGTTATGTTTTCAACCTTGATTCATGACCTATCACATGGGCCTGTAAGAAACAACATGATATTTATCTTTCTTCAAAATACACATAGTACCGAGAAATGGTTAATGAAATTCAAGAATCCTTGTGGCTTCGACAGATCCTTTCAGAGTTTGGATTCCAGCAGCATCATCTGACCACCCTCTGGTGCGATAATCAGATTTCCATCAAGCTTGCCAAAGACCTAGTTTATTATCAGTGCAACAAACACATCAAGCTACATATGCACTTCATCATAAAATGCATTCATGATCGAGTTATTGCAGTTCTATTCTTCCCTACAGAAGATCAAGTTGCAGGCATTTTCACAAATTCTCTTACAAAAGTGAAGTTTTCCAAACTTTTCTCTATGTTAGGAGTTCAGGAAGTTTTCATTAAGGGGGGATTGAGTCTAATTCTAAAGAGAAGAAGCTCATTGGAACTATGAATTTGTATGACACTGATATGAAGGATCACTAACAAAATCACCAACTACTTCTCATATTGAATGAACCCATCTATGAACCAGTGGTGTTGGTGCATGTTCAGGTTCAATGAAATCATCTGGAGGAAGGTGAGCAGGTGGCGGTGGATTTTCATCCTCACTGTCATCATCTAAAGAAGAAGATGAAACTTGAATAGGAACAATAGATGGAAGAAATGTCAAATATGGATTGCAGGTCGAAGAAGGAACAAACACTTAATTACGCTCGCAGACCAAGAGAATTTCATCAAATTTAAAATCTCTTCTAATAATAATTTCATTACACTGTGGTTGAAGAAATTCGTAACCTTTGACATTTTTATAAAAACCAACAAATATACACTTCTGAAATTTAGGTTGTAATTCTTTCCTTTTCTCATCATGAATGTGAGCCCATGCTACACTGCCAAATACACGGAAGTGACTTACATCTGGCTTAAGTTTATTCCATGCTTCTTCTGGTGTTATATTTTTAAGAGCATTTTTGGGAGTGCGATTTACTATGTAATTTGCATAGTTAATGGATTCCGCCCAATTCTTTAGAATTAATCGCTTAGATTGGATCATAGAAATTAGCCATTTATTTTAAATTGCGGTTCTTTCATTCAACAACAACATTTTTTTGTGGTGTATATGGAACAATGTGTTGCATTTGGATGACCTATGTAGTGTAGCGACTTGTAAATTGATTGTTCACATATTCACCTCCATTATATTTTCTTAATCTTTGAAGTTGATGTCCAGGTTGCTTTTATACAAGGGCCTTGTAGACCAATAACTTGTCAAAAACTATGCTCTTAAGTTTTGAGAAGTAAACCCAAGTGCATCTAGAAAAGTCATTATTGACACTTAAGTGTTGGACTGCACACAATAAAGATAAAGTGTGAAGTGCTTTCATTAATGATATGATACAACATATATACATGATTATGACCATTGGATTCGTATTCCAAGGTCCCTTGGACTCCCGACAACCATTACACGAACTTGAATCTTCACATTCTGTGAAGTTCATAACCCTAACAGACCACATTTCCAACATTCCCCCCTTAATTCGAAAATTTTTATGTGTGTCCAAGGTGAGAGCTAATATATGAAAGTGGACATATGAAATATGGAAGTGTGTGGTTGTTGATGGTTGAATCTGCTCTCTGAATCTAGTGGTTTTGGGATGACCACAAACTAAATGATGATGGTGGTTTAAGGAATACCACAAATTAATCCAGTGGTTTAAGGATGACCACAAACTCTAGAACCCTTCTCTAAGCTCAATGGTTCCTGAAACATTTCCTAAGTCAAATAGAAGCTAAAGATGATGTCTCCTTCTAATTGGAAGTGCTCTTGAATGTTGGTTTAAATATGACAATATATAAGAATCTTAAAATATTCTACCAAGTGGAGGTTTAAGGAAAACCACAAACCATTGTCTAGCAAAATTTGAAAGTCTTCTACTATGTGGTGATCTAAGGAAAACCACAAACCAATCATGCTCTATTATCATGCTCTTTTGTTACTACTCAATTAATGAGACTTTGAAACTAGAAGCCCGACTATCAATCATTGATGTTGTTACCCCCTATCAGGTACAAGGTGAGAAGATGCAAATCCTTTCTTTGCAAGATGCATCAATACTCGAGAGTGAATTCATCAGTATTATTAACATATCTTATTAACTATTGATGACCATCGCCAAGAAGTCAACCACCCATAGTAGTTATTTACTCTTGAAGATTTTTTGTTGTAAGAACATTTGTTTGAAGGATGATTTTGATTTCCACAATGTTCACAAGGATGAAGATCAAAGCACTGATCTCCAATGTGGCCAACTCCCTAACAATGTGGGCATATCAAAATCTTCTCTTGAACCAGAGCAAGTGAATTTGAACCATCTTGAAACAATCCCACACTTAAAACCGGATCCGTTTGGTGTAATCTAAATTATGAAAGGTGATATCCTTTTCATGTATGATACCGGTTCTATGCTTGTTGTGCTTGATTTCTTACCAAGGTCTGATGATTGGCTTGGAAATAGGAAGTTTATCTGCATCTGAACTTGAATCTAGATCTTTCTCGTTGAGTTGCTCTTGCGCTAACTGTTAGTCTAAATAGGCATAATCATCTTCCTCATCTTCGAATATAGGGTTCTGAACAAGGACGAGTTCATAATGTTGTCGAAGATTCTTTCACTCAAGTGCATCATGAAGAAGTTGAGTCTGAGTTTGCAATAGTGATGCTTTGGCTTTCAAAACTTGCAAGCTAAGGGGTTTCTTGCAACTCCACCCTTTAACAATTAGACTCAGTAGTGCACCCGTTTATCAAATCTGATTAAAACCACAATAATGAACAAAGAAAAATAAATATATGTATACCAAATTTGTTGTTGGAATCTGCCAGTGTCAACACCTTGGTGAATCGTCCTATAGTTTCATTGTTTCCACCCTAAATGGGCATTGTATCTAACTCTACCTTTAACCCTAGGTTTGTCATCATCAACAATGAATAAATGACTTGAAATCCTCCTTAACAACCAGAGGAGGAAGAGGAGAAATTTGTAAGTCTCCAGAGTTTGAAATGTTATTGAATCTTTTATTGAAGTCACATGTGTTTAATATTTGAAGATGGCACTAGTTTGTCTTTGGAATCTCTATTCCAGACAGCTCGTCGAGAACCATTATTATCTCAACAATATCCAAAATGTCCAACCCTTGATTTTGATTCTAGAGTGGAAAGGATATTCAGTATTAAATGGGCAACATTCACAGGAAGGTACCTATACATGGACATATCTAAAATAGCTTCAATTTAAGCATGTCAAATATTGAAGAATTCATGATTGAAAAACAAGTTGAATTTTTTATTGTGCCTGAGAGGCTATTTCTTTCATTTGGTTATGCATTCACCAAGAGACTCATGGTAGAATTCTACTTGTTTGTTGCAACTACAAGAAATATGTTGATTTGTTGCAAATGTTCATAAGATAAAGAGAGAAAGACAATAGGGAAAAAAGTCTCACTAATATATGTCTTATCTTTCCAAATTTCTAGAAGAAGCACAAATCCAACTTCTTGAAGAGTTGGACCATGGCTATGTGAATAATGAACTCCTTGAGTAGCTACCACATGAAGACATTGTCAAGTAGAAGTCAAATGGTTCCAAAAGTTCGATAACAGGGTTAAGAAATTATAGTTTTCAACTCACAAATGATTGGGTATTCCAAAATGTAACAACTCCATTTGTTTACTTTTTGTCAAATCTTGGCGTGAATGCCTCCTCGACCATATTCAAATTTTGAAGAAAAAAATCAATAATTGCCTTTTTTGTAAACCCTAGATGCACTGTAACTGCTACCGAGAGAGAATGTAATCGACGACAGAGGTAAAGTGTAACTTCTTCCAAGAGATAATGATGATGGAGGTAGAAGCTTCTTCAATTTATCTCAACAAAACCAGCTCGAAAGAGGAGTCAATTTCATTTCACCAAGGGTGATCACTATTTCCAAACCAATGTCATTCATTTAGGGTTTCCAACAATCATTTTCTCCCTCCGTAGAAATGAGCTCTCCATGGGAAAAGGAGGCTAACCACTTTGCAGATACGTATGCACACGAATATGATACCACTAGGGTTTGTAGTAGGATTATGGTGATGTCGATAGCTGATCCTCGCAAGTTTGGTGGTTGTTAATGAGTCGTCTCAAGATACATAGAGAGTTTTTCCCAAACCCAGGCTAACACAAATTCTGAAATCCACGAGTGGCGAGCTAGCTGAGGTCGACATGATCGAACTCATAGACATCACAGTGAAAACAAGATCTATCCCTTTTCCATAATCATTGGAAACAAAGAGTACTCAACAAGGGCCATAAGGGATACATTTCAAAACTTGATGTTGTAGCTTCTGCAGTCACATTGAACAATGAGACAACCATGAGCAATTAGAGAAAGCACATATTATAGTTAGTAGAATTCATGTCATTGGTGTCTCAGTATTGTTTTTGATAGAGGGTGGGAGGGGTCGACATTATTAGAGAAATTATATAGAGGGTGGGAGGGGTCTGCATTATTAGAGAAATTATATAATATATAATTTCTCTAATAATGACCCCCCTCCCACTATTATATAATTTCTCTAATAATGCCCCCCCTCCCTCTATTATATAATTTCTCTAATAATTCCGACCCCTCCCACCCTCTATATAGGTGGAATGGGAAGCATTAGTAGAGAAATTATATAATATATAATTTCTCTAATAATGCCCCCCCTCTCACTATTATATAATTAATCTAATAATGCCTTCCATATAGAGGGTGGGAGAAGGGGAATTATTAGAGAAATTATATATTCTCAGACTTGGCAACAAAGAGTACTCAACCCTCGGATGGGGTGACACGTTGCACAACACCGCCACCTGGTATGGCGCCCAACCTCGGTTTAAATGTGGCAAGCCGCTCCCAATCTATTCAACATTAACGATGGGAGTAGGCCATTACAACACACCTCTGGGTGAGCGACTTCTCCCTCACGGGAAAGGGTCGGCACTGCAAGCATTTAGTATGACATATTTATTGCGAGAACAGGAGCAGTCGTCCCACAAGATTTTGAAAGCGAAGAGGCATGGTCACATTCGGCTCATTCTTGCTCTGCAATTTTCTGCCGACTGTGAGCTTTGGTGTGTTTTTCTTTGCATCCTTTAGAATTCTCCGAGCCCTAGTGAGTTTTATACCCACTCCTGCTCCACGATGCCCAGGGAGCGAGGCAAGCCTCATCAGGAGTCGGCTTGGTACACCCACGCTGCTCAACGCCAGAGGAGACAACATATGGAAAGAGAGCTCTCTCTAGCCAACTCCATTCTTCGCCGGAGAGAAAGGGTTGCCCGTATCGCACTCCATTCTCCTGCAATTGAGTTTGCAATGGAGGAGCGCGCTCAGACCCCACCAGCACTGGATAATTGGCAACCCACAGGCAATACGCAAGAAGAAAATCCTCCAACTGCACCTGAAACTCTAGCTGGAAGTAGCATGAGGGGGAGGCTTGAGGAGGATTTCCCAACCTGTTACGTCGAGGAAATACCATACATGGAAGACACTCAGGCAAGAGACAACACAAGGGGGAGGCTCTGTGAGGATTTCCCAACGTGTTATGTTGAGGAAGTGCCTTACATGGATGTGGTATTGCAGGGGACTTGCACGGTAACGGTGCACCATACAGACATAGTAGCCATGGAAAAAGGTGAGTCCAACGCAGAAGTAGGGATGGTTATTCCAGGAGAGGCAGACACAAAGGGAATGCATGCATGATCCGATGCCCAACCACCATTCCTCCACGCGACACACTTGGATCTAGTGTTTGAACTTCGAGGACAAATGACAGACTAGGAGCACAGAGCCCTCCTAATGGGACAACATTTGGATATGCTTCTGGACACTTACTCCAATGCCTCGATGAATCGAAAATGCCCAACGTGCACCCAGTCATTTGTCATTCAGGCCAGAGCAGCGTGGCAGGAGGACAAGGGCGACAAACCACCGGGTATTTGATCATGTCATTTTTAGTCTGGTTTTTTCTTTCACTTCCAGCCATGTTGGAGCTCCTTTTTGCTTTTAATCTTGTTGTTCAGAGTCAAGATGATGTATGGCCATCTTTCCTCGTTTCCTTCGGGCAGGAAAGATGGTGAAACAATCTTTTGTTTTTTTTTCCAAAAGAAGCATTCATCCCCAAATTGTGTTGGTTTCCGGTAAAATGGCAGCACATTTGGTGGTTGCAGCACTGATGTATCTCTCTGTATCTTTTGTTAATATAATATAGCAGGTAATACCCCTTTTTTACTTAAAAAAAAAAACAAAGAGTACTCAACAAGGGCCATAAGGGATACATTTCAAAACTTGATGTTGTAGCTTCTGCAGTCACCTTGAACAATGAGACAACTGTGAGCAATGAGAGAAGGCACATATTATAGTTAGTAGAATTCATGTCATTGGTGTCTCGGTATTTGTTTTGATAGAGGGTGGGAGGGGTCAACATTATTAAAGAAATTATATAGAGGGTGGGAGGGGAGGACATTATTAGAGAAATTATATATTATATAATTTCTCTAATAATGTCCCCCCTCCCACCCTCTATTAGAGAAATTATATAATATATAATTTCTCTAATAATGCCCCCCTTCCCACTATTATATAATTTATCTAATAATGCACTCCCTCCCACCCTCTATATAGAGGGTGGGAAGGGGGCCATTATTAGAGAAATTATATATTATATAATTTCTCTAATAATGTCGACCCCTCCCACTCTCTATAATTTCTCTAATAATGCTCTAATAGAGGGTGGAGCATTATCAGATAAATTATATAATATATAATTTCTCTAATAATGCTCGCCCTCCCACCCTCTATAGAGGGTGGGATGGGGGGCATTATTAGAGAAATTATATAATATATAATTTCTCAAATAATGCTCGCCCTCCCACCCTCTATATGGAGGAGAGGGCATTATTAGAGAAATTATATATTATATAATCTCTAATAATGCCCCCCCTCAAATATATAATTTCTCAAATAATGCTCGCCCTCCCACCCTCTATATGGAGGAGAGGGCATTATTAGAGAAATTATATATTATATAATCTCTATTAATGCCCCCCCCCCTCCCAAATATAATTTCTCTAATAATTCCCACCCCTCCCACCCTCTATATAGAGGGGGGGGGGCGCATTATTAGAGAAATTATATATTATATTATATAATTTCTCTAATAATGCTCACCCCTCCCACCCTCTATATAGAGGGTGGGCGGGGGGGTTGACATTATTAGAGAAATTATATATTATAATATATAATTTCTCTAATAATATTATTATATATAATTTGTGGGCGGGGGGAAGGTAGAATTATTATAATATATTATAATATAATATTATAATATTATATTATATTATATTATTAGAGAAATTATATATTATAATATTATAATTTCTCTAATAATGTCGTATAGAGGGTGGGAAGGGGAGGCATTATTAGAGAAATTATATATTATATTATATAATTTCTCTTAGAGAAATTATATATTATATAGAGGGTGGGAGGGACGGGCATTATTAGAGAAATTATATATTATAATATATAATTTCTTTAATAATGCCCCCCCTCCCACCATAATATATAGAGGGTGGGCGAAGGGGGCATTATTAGAGAAATTATATATTATATAGAAGGCGAGAAGGGGGAGCATTATTAGAGAAATTATATATTATAATATATAATTTCTTTAATAATGTCTCCCCCTCCCACCCTCAATATAATATATAATTTCTCTAATAATTCTTTCCCCGCCCACCCTCTATATAGAGGGTGGGAGGGGACGACATTATTAGAGAAATTATATATTATAATAATGCCCTCCCCCGTCCCACCATAATATATAATTTCTCTAATAATCCCCCCCCCCCTCTCCCACCATAATATATAGAGGGTGGGCAGGGGCGACATTATTAGAAAAATTATATATTATATAGAGGGTGAGCGGGGGTGGAATTATTAGAGAAATTATATATTATATAGAGGGTGGGCGATGGGGACATTATTAGAGAAATTATATATTATAATATATAATTTCTCTAATAATTCTCCGAACCCTCCCCTCCCCTGCCCACCCTCTATGTAGAGGCTGGGAGGGGGGGGCTTTATTAGAGAAACTATATATATTATATTATATAATTTCTCTAATAATGCCTACCTCTCCCACCCTCTATATATAAAGAGCAAGTGGGGGGTGGGGGCACATTATTAGAGAAATTATATATTATAATATATAATTTCTCTAATAATGCTCAGCCCGCCCACCCTCTATATAGAGGGTGGGAAGAGGGGCCATTATTAGAGAAATTATATATTATAATATATAATTTCTCTAATAATGCCCCTTGCTCCCACCCTCTATATAATATATAATTTCTCTAATAATGCCCCCCTCCGCCCACCCTCTATATAGAGGGTGGGAGGGGGGCCATTATTAGAGAAATTATATATTATAATATATAATTTCTCTAATAATGCCTCCCCTTCCACCCTCTATATAATATATAATTTCTCTAATAATACCTCCCCTGCCCACCGTCTATATAGAGGATGGGGGGGTGGGGGTGGTGGGGGGGTGCATTATTAGAGAAATTATATATTATAATATATAATTTCTCTAATAATGCCCCCCCCTTTCAACCCTCTATATAATATATAATTTCTCTAATAATGCCCCCCCTTCCACCCTCTATATAATATATAATTTCTCTAATAATTCCCCCCTTGCCCACCCTCTATATAGAGGGTGGGAGGGGGGCACATTATTAGAGAAATTATATATTATAATATATAATTTCTCTAATAATGTAGAGGGTGGGAGGGGTGAGCCATTATTAGAGAAATTATATATTATTATATATTATAATATATAATATCTCTAATAATGCCCCTCCACCCCCGTCCACCCTCTGGGGGGGGGGCATTTTTAGAGAAATGATATATTATAATACATAATTTCTCTAATAATTATCCCCCCCCTCCTGCCCCACCCTTTAGGGTGGGGCGGGGCGAGGTGGGCAATTATTAGAGAAATTATATATTATATAGAGGGTGGGCGGGTGGGGGCTTATTAGAGAAATTATATATTATAATATATATTTTCTCTAATAATGCCCCCCCATCCAAAATATATAATTTCTCTAATAATGTCGGGTGGGAGGGGCGGGCATTATTAGAGAAATTATATATTATAATATATAATTTCTCTAATAATACCCTCCCCCTCCCACCCTCTAGGCATTATTAGAGAAATTATATATTATAATATATAATTTCTCTAATAATGCGCCACACACACACACACACACACCCCCAATATATAATTTCTCTAATAATGCGTGCCCCCCGGCCCCACCCCCCCCTCCTACTAGAGAAATTATATATAATATATAATTTTTCTAATAATGTTTTCCCCCCTCCCACCTTCTATATAGAGGGTGGGAGGGGATGGGAGGGGGGGGCATTATTAGAGAAATTATATATTATAAGGGGGAGCATTATTAGAGAAAATATATATTATAATATATAATTTCTCTAATAATGCTCTACCCCTCCCACCCTCTATATAGAGAAATTATAGAAATTATTAGAGAAATTATATATTATACTCTATATAGAGGGTGGGAGGTGGATGGGTATTATATATAACTTCTCTAATCATGCCCGTCCCTATAATATATAATTTCTCTAATAATGCTCGCCCCTCCCACCCTCTAATAATGCCCACCCCTCTATATAGAGGGTGGGATGGGTGAGCATTATTAGAGAAATTATATAATATATAATTTCTCTAATAATGCCCCCCCCTCTATATAGAATAACACATAACACATGTGTTATATGTAATAAATATAACACGTGTTATATGTATTACATATAACACATGTGTTATGTGTTATTCTATATAGAGGGGGGGGTGGGCATTATTAGAGAAATTATATATTACATATAACATGTGTTATATGTAATAACATATAAGCATTATTAGAGAAGTTATATATTACATATAACATGTGTTATATGTAATAACATATAGGCATTATTAGAGAAATTATATATATGGGAGGGGGAGCATTATTAGAGAAATTATATATTACATATAACAAGTGTTATATGTAATAACATATAACACGTGTTATATGTTATATATAATTTCTCTAATAATTCTCTCCCTCCCATATATATAATTTCTCTAATAATGCCCGCTCTCCCACCCTCTATATAGAGGGTGGAAGGGGGGGAGGAATTATTAGAGAAATTATATAATATATAATTTCACTAATAATGCCCCCCTCTCCCACCCTATATATATATATATATATATATATATATATATATATATATAGAGAGAGAGAGAGAGAGAGAGAGAGAGAGAGAGAGAGATTAGGGCTGGTGAGCCGAGTATTGATAAGCTAGTAGACTTATGTGTTTATTAGGACGGAGAGCCTAAGTGTTAAAGGCTAGGAGCCTGTTTTTGTATAGGTAATATGCAGAAAATTAATAAAGATTAAACATCGTTGTGTGCAAATTGACCACGAAGAAAGAGTGATGGGGGACTAAGATTCCACAAGGTGGGTAAGGGAAAGGGGGATGAAAAGTTGGAAAGAGGGGATAATCTTAGGGGTTTAAGTCCTTGAGAATAATATTTTATTATTATTCTAAAGCTGTGTGACAAAACATGTTTTTATCCTAAGTCCTGGGAGAAGCAACGCATGCAGCTCCAACGTGTGCAAAAGGGAACACATGCAGCTCCAGGAAGACATGTGTTGACCTGGGCGCATGCGGTTAAAAGCTGAAGCGTCAGCTGATTTGGGGGTTGGTCCTCCATTCTCATGTCCGTCTATCTGAACCTTGTGGCTATGCGTCTGATCTCTGCGTTGATTCCTTATCACGCAGATCTGAAACCGGTTTTACCTGAACTGTGTTGTGTCTTAGTGGTCGGTTGTCGTTTTCTGTCATCTGAACCGCTTGAGTTTGTGTTCGACCTCTGCATTGATTGAGCCGTGTCACAAACCCGTGGATTGAGCTGTGTCACCTGTGTATCATGTGAACCCAACCTATCTTCTCTTGCAGAGTCGATTACGTACCCAAACTGTCTTTGGGTTGCTGCCTTCTGTGTTTCATGAGTGGAATTGACCAATAGATGTTGTTGTTATCATGAACTTGCGAGAATTGAGTTGGAAACTGGTTGAAGAACCGGGTTGTCAGGCCTGTGGTAGAAGAGGTAGGTTGTCAAGCCTGTGAGCAACTCTCTCCAGGTGAGAGAGTTTTCTGGGAAGTGGTTTTTTTCTAAAGTGAGTCCAGCACCAGCTACGGATCTCTAAGAATTCTTGATCCGGCCTGTTGTCGAGACCTAGAGAGGGTGGTAAAGCACCGATGGACTATGCTTGTGAAGGTGTATACTCCCGGATGGAACAGACATGTGGGGAATGAGAGTCTGTGAGTAGTGGGCATAAGAAGGCTCCTAGAGAGAATCCTTCCAGATGCTCTGTGTAGTTTTCCTGTAACCTTAGCCTAGTCTAGGATTCCCTTGCCCTGGGTGGAGCTTGGTCCCAACTCGGGGATGACCCATTGTTGAGCGTGATGAACAACATGGTCTAAGGCTGGGAGGTTCGTGGAAGGCATGCACGTGGTTGGTGGAGTTACTACAGTTTCAAAGATAAGTATATGCATGTTCTTAATTTCAATTAAAATGCATGTTTGTGATGCTTGCAATATTATCATGTATTCTGTTGCATTCATGAATTACTGTTAATTCCATTATTTCTATATGTTAGCAGTAATCCTGTGATTACTCTGTATTGTTGGTTAAATTTCATTAAATGTGTTAATTTTATTTAATGAATTATATATATATAAGTATGAGAATGTTTCCACGTAGTAGCGTTTCCCGACAGTGGGGTTGATGGCTGGGGACGTTACAATATGGTATAAGAGCCCATAGTTTCAACACTGAGCCTGGATGGGCCAGATAAGTGGTCTTTGGACCCAAGGTTTCGAGAGGAAATTGTGTCTGGAGTACTAATTTCGAACCTTAGATTGTTTCTGAGTGCCAAGGAGTTACTTGGTCGTGTATGAAGCTTAGGAGGAGTAGCGGTGAAATAAAACCACAGCCGGCATGGCATTTGACCACAGAGAGGGAGAGAATTCAACACTTGGGGTGTTGGAGCCATAGGATCTGTTTGGAAAAAGGAGAGTCCTTTACGACCGTCATATCCATAGAAGGTACATGAAGGTTATCCTGGAAGCCTTTCGGAGTTCGACTATCGGGAGAAGCGGGGTGCGCTGAGGCATGAACTTTCGAAACCCCGAGAAGAACTACACCGTAGATCTGGGAAAAAGATCTCGACCGTTGGATTAAGCATAAAAGAAGATGGTAAATTTTGAGAGATCATCTATTGGGAGAAGTGGGATGTGCGGACGCACAAACACCCGAAGCCCTAAATCGTGAAATCTTGATGAGCCAAAGTAGCGGATCATGCTGACGCCACTTGGATAGATGTGGACACATGGGATGAATACCACGTGCCAGTGGGTCCTGAAAGAAAAAGTAGATGCAGCGGGGCTGGATGGCATCGCATAGGGTAACGTGGACCTTCTTAAGCACACCACGTGTCACCACCATGGTTGGTGACAATTGTGTTGTGGGCCCGGAGGTTAGAAAGATAAAAAGTTTGAAAGTCAGGAATTGGAGAGGGAAGTGAGTGTGGGAGCCTTCAACACTGAAATCCTGAACCTCCAAATCCCAAAACTCCAAAATCCTGAACCTCTGAAACCCGAAACTGTGAAGTCTCGATTAGAGAACCTTGGGATCTAGCGCCTAGTCACGACCATAGTCATGTGGGTTGGGAAATTGAGGAAAAAGGGCTATGGCCTGAGTTTCCTACAGAGCCGAGCAGAGCTCGAAAAATTCAGGAAAACTGACCGTCTCCTTGAATCAAATTTGTTTATGAATGTTGTGGGATTTGTTAAGTAATAATGACCTGACAAATTCCGCTTGTCTGCACATTGTGTTTGCAGAAGTTTAACGAGTGCCAGAACCGATTAGAGTTGCCACTGAGGGAAAAAAAATGGGGAAAGCACAGAATGCTTCCAATTCAGAGAACGAAGCTAAAGGGATGGATGTTCATTTGGGAGTTGAAGGATCGAACTCCAATGGACATGGAAAAGAGATAGATAAGGAATGGCATATGATGAAAATCATTGAAAAATTGTAGAAAGATGCCCAAACTCACTGAACATATGGCAGAAAGCTCAGGAAAGATCAGGATAAACAAGGTGAATTCAAATTAAAGTTGATGAAGAGTCTAGAGAGAATAGAAAATAAGTTGGACAAGGAGAGAGACTCGAGCAAAATAGGGATTCGCCCGACTGTTGAGGGAAGAATATCAAGGAGTGTTGGTAAACACCATCATCACTCCCAAGGTCACTCCAAGAGGAGGGAACACAATAGTTCAAGCCCATATCCTACCAGAAAGCACAAGAGATATGGAGTGGATGAACTGAATGGCGAAATGAACAAGATTAAGTCTCCAACGTTTGATGGAGAACATAAGAAGGAGGAAGATGCTGAAAAATGGTTGCTTGGCATGGGGAAATATTTTCAACTGCAGAATTATTCCTCTCATGCAAAAGGAAGAATTGAAATGTATCAATTGAAGGGAAAGGAATCCATGTGGTGGGATCATCTTGTGTAGGTGCAACACATTAGAGAGAAAGATATCACTTGGAGAGAATTCAAGAGGTATTTCAAGAAGAAATACTTAACTAAAAGATATTATGACAGAAAGATGAAAGAGTTCTTTGAACTCAAATTGGGTAGCATGACCATTGATGAAACAAAGGTTTCTAGAATTGCTAAAGTATGTCATGTTCATCAAAGATGAGACTGTCAAGATACAGAGGTATCTAAGTGGATTTCCATCTTCCATTGGTGACAAGATTCAGTATGATGATCCTAAGACTATGGAAGAAACTATAAGGAGAGAAAAATGCTTATATGGGCAACAAGGAGAGAAGCCTACTTTTAGGAAGGCTTGGGAAGACAAGAAGAAATCCCAGATGGATCAGAGGAAGAAGGGAACTAAGACACCCTTTTTCATAAATAGTCCTCAAGGAAAGCCATCATTTAGAGAGACGATAATGGCTGATGTAGGGGAACAAAGGCCAAGGTAGACGCCCATTCAATGTTGGGGTTGTTAGGGGAACCACAAGTACAGATATCATCCAACTGCAGAATTATTCCTCTCATGCAGAAGGAAGAATTGAAATGTATCAACTGAAGGGAAAGGCATCCATGTGGTGGTATCATCTTGTGTAGGTGAAACACATTAGAGAGAAAGATATCACTTGGAGAGAATTCAAGAGGTATTTCAAGAAGAAATACTTAACTAAAATATATTATGACAGAAAGATGAAAGAGTTCTTTGAACTCAAATTGGGTAGCATGACCATTGATGAAACAAAGGTTTCTAGAATTGCTAAAGTATGTCATGTTCATCAAAGATGAGACTGTCAAAATACAGAGGTATCTAAGTGGATTTCCATCTTCCATTGGTGACAAGATTCAGTATGATGATCCTAAGACTATGGAAGAAACTATAAGGAGAGAAAAATGTTTATATGGGCAGCAAGGAGAGAAGCCTACTTTCAGGAAGGCTTGGGAAGACAAGAAGAAATCCCAGATGGATAAGAGGAAGAAGGGAACTAAGACACCCTTTTTCATAAACAGTCCTCAAGGAAAGCCATCATTTAGAGAGACGATAATGGTTGATGTAGGGAAACAAAGGCCAAGGCAGATGCCCATTCAGTGTTGGGGTTGTCAGGGGAACCACAAGTACAGAGATCGTCCACTCAAAAATGGCAAAGTGAGAGTTGTCCATGATGTTCAACAAGATGAAACAATGGAGGACATGGGCAGTAGAATGCCAAGGATCTATGCAGCCCTGGACAACAAGAAAGTTGAATTTCAGTCACACATGATTGAAGTGGAAGGTATGATTAACAACCAACCATTTACTATTTTAGTTGATTCTGGGGCTAGCCATAGTTATATAGATCCTAGAGTGGTGAAAAGTTTGCATTTGTCGAGAAGCAAACATGAAAAGTCTTGGTTAGTGCAGCTGGCTACATGAACCAAGAGAAAAGTCACTGAGTTGGTTAAGTCATGTCCTGTGGATATGAATGGATTAACACAAAGACTGAATTGAACATTCTTCCTTTAGGTTCTTATGATTTTCTAATTGCGATAGACTGGTTGGACCAGCACCATGCCATCTTGGACTGTCGTAGAAAGGCATTCACTTGCCTGGATGAGGAAGGAAATCGTAAAATGGTCTAAGTAATCCCCAGAGTTGTTGCTATCAGAGAAATCGCAACAATGCAGCTGAAGAAGTGCTACAAGGAAGGTTGTCAATTATTTGCAGCCCATGTGGAGGAAACACCTAAGGATAAGGTGTCAAATATTGAAGATCATGCGGTACTAAAGGAGTTTGAAGATGTATTTCAGGAGGTACTCGGACTACCTCTGAAGAGAGATATTGATTTCTCTATAAACTTGATGCCTGGAGTAGATCCAGTGTCGAAAGCACCTTACAGAATGAGTACGCCAGAGCTGAAAGAGTTGCAATTGCAGCTTGAAGAGCTTCTGAAGAAGGGGTACATACGCCTAAGTGTGTCACCTTGGGGAGCCCCGGTCCTATTCGTGAAGAAGAAGGATGGAACGCTGAGATTGTGTATCGATTTCAGACAATTGAACAAAGTAACTATAAAGAAAAAATATCCCTTGCCGAGGATTGATGACCTCTTCGATCAGTTGAAGGATGCAAATATATTTTTGAAGATAGACCTCAGGTCAGGATATCATTAGGTAAGGATAAAGGATGAAGACATCAACAAGACTGCCTTTAGAACAAGGTATGGTCATTACGAGTTCACAGTGGTGCCATTTGGGCTGTCAAATGCACCGGCTATTTTTATGTGTTTAATGAATGGTGTATTCAAGGACTATCTAGACAAGTTTTTCAAAGTATTCCTGGATGACATTCTGGTGTATTCCAAGTCAGAGGAAGATCATGAACAACATCTGAGGATGGTGTTGCAGGTGCTAAGAGAGCACCAATTGTATGCCAAGTTGAACAAGTGCTCATTTTATCAAAAACAGATCCATTACTTGGGGCATATTATTTCGAAGGATGGGATAGTTGTAGATCCTGAGAAGATTGAGGCCATCAGAGAATGGTCAACACCAAAGAATGTGACAGAATTCAGATCCTTTATGGGTCTAGCTGGTTATTACAGAAGGTTTATCGCAGGGTTCTTGAGGATATCTCACCCTATCACTTCCTTGCAAAGGAAGGAGAAGAAGTTTCAGTGGATGGAGGATTGTGAGAGAAGATTCCAGCAATTGAAGCAATTGTTAACCAGTGCTCCAATCCTAAGGTTTTCATATCCGAATGAATACTTTGTAGTGTGTACAGATGCATGCAAAGAAGGACTGGGAGGATTCCTCAGTCAGAATGGATTCGTAATATGTTACAAATCCAAAAAGTTGAAAGAGCTTGAAAGGAACTATGCAACTCATGATTTGGAGTTGGCAGCCATAGTACACACTCTAAAGAAATGGAGACATTACCTCATAAGAAGGAGGTTCGAACTGAGAACATATCACAACGGTCTGAAATATTTGTTTGATCATCCAACCTTGAATGCTAGGCAGAGTAGGTGGCTGGAGTTTCTGTGTGAGTACGATTTTGATATCAAGCATATCAAAGGGAAGGAAAATAAAGTGGTTGATGCACTCAACATAAGAGTACACGAATTATATGATACAACCATTAGCATGTACTTAACTGATGTAAAGGGAAGAATTTCAGAGGCTGCAAATACATATTTGCAGTACAGGGATTTGGTAGCAAATCTACAACAAGGTAAGATGCCACAGAAAGTGGAGAATTATAAGTTGGAAATTGACGGAATACTTCTGTACAAGAACAAAATTTATGTACCTAATGTCCAGGACTTGAAACTTATGATTTTGCATGAAATGCATAAGGTACCTTATGCTGGACACCCTGGATATCAGAAAAACATAGCAGCAGTCAAGAGCCATTACTTTTGGCCAAGTATGAAGAAAGATATTGCTAAATACATCACCAGATGTATGGAGTGACAGAAGGTTAAAGCTGAGAATAGGCACCCAACAGGGTTGCTGCAACCTTTACCCATTCCTGAGTGGAAGTGGGAGGTAGTGACAATGGATTTCATCACGGGATTTCCCAGAACAAGCAAGCAACATGATTCAATCATGGTGGTGGTGGAAAAGATTATGAAAGATGCCCATTTTATTCCACTTAAGACTACTCACAAGGTAGAGGATGTTGTTGATATTTTTATGAGGGAAGTAGCACGATTGCATGGTATTCCCAATACAATTGTGTCTGACAGAGACCCAAAATTTACCTCAAATTTATGGAAAAGGTGATTCAAGGGGTCCAGAACGAATCTGAACTTTAGTACAGCCTATCATCTTGAGTCTGATGGGCAGATAGAGAGGGTGAATTGAGTAATAAAAGACATATTGAGGATGTATGTGATGGACAAACCATCGAAATGGGAAGACTACCTACATTTGGTAGAATTCGCCTACAACAATAGGTATCAAGCATCGTTGAAGATGAGCCCATTTGAAGCACTTTATGGCAGAAAGTGCAATGCTCCAGTGAGCTGGGATAATCCAGTTGATAGGGTAGTTGGGACAGAGTTGCTCAAGGAAATGGAAGAATAGATGTTAAAAATTAAGCAGAATTTGAAAGCTGCCCAAGATAGGCAGAAAATTTATGCTGATAAAAACAAAAACCAAAGAGAGTTTAAAGTGGGTGACCATGTTTTCCTGAAAGTAAAAGCCAATAGAAGTTCCCTGAAGCTGGGAAACTGTGCCAAGTTGGCAGCCAGATTTTGTGGGCCATTTGAAATCCTAGAAAGGATTGGGTCAGTTGCATATATGCTTGTATTACCTGCATCCATGACTGTACATAATGTGTTTCATGTTTCATTTCTTAAGAAATATATACTTGATGCTAATCATGTAATTGATTGGAATGTGATTCAGGTGGAGCAAGAAGGTGTCCTGCAAGTGCATCATGTGCGCATATTGGACCGAAAAAGAAAACAGCTCCGGAATCGAGCCATAGGGATTGTAAAGGTCTAATGGACCTGGTACGGTCCTGAGGACGCGACATGGGAGCATGAGGATGCTATGTGGGTAGGATACTCGCATCTTTTTGAATATTTTGAAAATCTTGCTAATGCTGTGTGAAAGTTGCACTGAGGACAATGCAAAAATAAGGGGAGGAGATTGTAATATCCCCAAGGACGAGCCTTGTTGTAATCATGTTTATGAATTGTAAATCATTTTTTGTAGGCTGGTGAGCCGAGTATTGATAAGCTGGTAGGATTATGTGTTTATTAGGGCGGAGAGCCTAAGTGTTAAAGGCCAGGAGCCTGTTTTTGTATATGTAATATGTAGAAAATTAATAAAGATTAAACATCATTGTGTGCAGACCGACCATGAAGAAAGAGTGATGGGGGACTAAGCTTCCACAAGGTGGGTAAGGGAAAGGGGGTTGAAAAGTTGGAAAGAGGGGCTAAGCTTAGGGGCTTAAGTCCTTGAGAATAATATTTTATTATTATTCTAAAGTTGTGTGACAAAACATGTGTTTATCCTAAGTCCTAGGAGAAGCAACACATGCAGCTCTAACGTGTGAAAAAGGGAACACATGCAGCTCCAGGAATACAAGTGTTGACCTGGGCGCATGTGGTTAAGATCTGAAGCGTCAACTGAGTTGGGGGTTGGTCCTCCATTCTTGTGTCCATCTATCTGAACCGTGTGGCTATGCGTCTGATCTCTGCATTGATTCCTTGTCATGCAGATCTAAAACTAGTGTTACCTTAACGATGTTGTGTCTTAGTGGCCGGTTGTCGTTTTCTGTCGTCTGAACCGCTTGTGTCTGTGTTAGATCTCTGTGTTGATTGAGTCATGTCACAAACCCATGGATTGAGCCATGTCACCTGTGTATCCTATGAGCCCAGCCTATCCGCTCTTGCAGAGTCGAGTCCGTACCCGAATTGTCTTTGGGTTGTTTCCTTCTGTGTTTCCTGAGTGGAATTGACCAGTAGTAGTTGTTGTTATCCTAAACTTGCGGGAACTGAGTTGGAATATGGTTGAAGAACCGAGTTGTCAGGTATGTGGTAGAAGAGGCATATTGTCGGGCCTGTGAGCATCTCTGTCCATGTGAGAGAGTTTGTTGGGAAGTGGTTTTCTCCTAGAGTGAGTCCAACACCAGTTATGGAGCTTTGAGAATTCTTGATCCGGACTATTGTTGAGACCCAGAGAGGGAGGTGAAGCACCGATGGACTGTGCTTGTGAAGGTGTATACTCCGAGGTGGAACATGCATGTGGGGAATGAGAGTTCGTGAGTAGTGGGCGTAAGAAGGTTCTTGGAGAGAATCCTTTCGGATGCTCCGTACAGTTTTCCTATAACCTCAGCCTAGTCTAGGATTCCCTTGCCCTGGGTGGACCTTGGTCCCAGCTTAGGGGTGAGCTACTGCTAAGCGTGATGAGCGGCGTGGTCTAAGGCTAGGAGGTTCATGGAAGGCATGCGCGTGGTTGGTGGAGTTACTACAGTTTCAAAGATAAGTATATGCATGTGTTTAATTTCAATTAAAATGCATGTCTGTGATGCTTGCAATATTATCATGTATTCCATTGCAATCATGAATTATTGTTAATTCCATTATTTCTGTATGTTAGCAGTAATCCTGTGATTACTCTATATTGTTGGTTAAATTTCATTAAATGTGTTAATTTGATTTAATGCATGTTATATATATAAGTATGAGAATGTTTCCGCATAGTAGCATTGCCCGAAAGTGGGGATGATGGTCGGGGACGTTACACTATAAGTCTTAATGACATTCACCTTATTTGGTCCAACAATTATCCCTTCTTTTGGGACTATCTCCCTGAGTAATTTCCTAAAGGGCTACAAAAATTGACATTTTTATGGGTTCAAAGCATCTCCTTCCTGGCATATGTTCAACATCATTTTCAAGTCTACCATATGATTATTTAGACAACCAAATAATGCCTAATCATTTAGATATGCCTCCATGGATTTGTGAATAAAGTTCTTGAAAATCTCCACAAAAATCCCCAAAAAGCATGTCTGTGCATTGAGAAAACCAAAAGGCATCCTCTTCTATGAAAAATCTCCCCATTTTGTTGCAAATGTGGTCAAGTATTGGTCTTTTTCTTTGATAAACACATGGTTGTAACCTGAGTACACATCTAGGAATGAGTAGATTTCCTTTCTTGCTACAACTTCTAGAATGTCTTCTACAAAGGGTATTGGGAAAAAGTCTTTAATTGTTACTTGGTTTAATCTTATGAAGTGTATGCATATTCTTAGTTTTACATTCTTCTTTTTTGCCACCATAATGGGTTGCATCCATTCACTTTCTTCTAGTTCATACATAAATCTTTCTTTTAATTTTGTTCAACTCTTCTTGTGTTTTTTTCCTTGTATTGGGGATTCATATTGTAGGGTTGCTACCTAACTATTTTTTCATCGGTTTGGTCCAATTCAATCTTGAATTCTCCAAATTCCTTAGGTATCCCTTTCAGGTAATGATAGCTATATGAAAATACATCTTTACATTCTTTAAATAATGCAATCGCCTTTCTACTATCTTATCATCCCAACTATTTCTCATTCCTAGATATCATGGTTCTTCCCCTTCATGATATGTACCCTTCTTGATGCATTTCCTATTGTCTTCCTATTATGTGGCTTTGTTGAAGTTGTGTTTATCTCCCTTGAATCAAAATACTCCTTTGTGTATTGTTCTGGTATCTAATGTTCCTTTTCTTTGGTTCATATGATGAATATCATTTGTTCATTGTGTTGTGRATGATGTTCTCTATTAAACCAATGCATATTTGTTAATATGGTCTATAGGGTGGGGTTTTCATTAGTTAGTCCTTTATGTAACTCTTCTTGGAGTTTCTACCACAAAGTATTCTAGTTTGTTGCCTCCTTTATCTCTTCCTGGTAATAGTACCACTTATATGAAAACTTGCCAATGAATCCTAGTAGGATATGTATTGATATATCATCGAGAGTCATATAACCCTTTATATAATTCTACTTAATATGCATTAGTCTTCATAGATTATGCAATATGATGGCCCCATAATATCCACAATATTTTTAGCCTTTTATCTTTTGGAATCGACATATGAATAGTGTTCTTATTGTTGGACATTGGGTTCAACTCTTCTCATGAGTTTCACAACATGGGTTAAGCCCCTCTCGTGGGTCCTAACTCCGACAATTGTGGCAGAGATTAACACATACGGATTTTGGTCCAATGATAATCATAGTCCAACAAATGGTATCAAAGCAACAAGTCTCGAGTTTGAAATTCGTTCGACTCGTGCTGGGGGGGGGAGATTGTTGTACATTGGGTTAACGCTTTCCGTGAGTTTCACGACATGGGTTAACTCCCTCTCGTGGATCTTAACTATGGTGATTGTGGTGGAGATTAACGCCTGCGAGTTTTAGTCTAATGAAAATTGTAGTCCAACACTTATATGTTTCCATGTCATATCAGATTATGTTGAAAAATGTGTGAACTATCATTGGAAGGGTAACATTCCAAGTGTACACGGAAATTACTATATCCTTTCTCCATCCAACAAAAGTTTTATTTTCTTTTCAAAATTCTTGACTTGCTTAGTAAGATTCTCCCCATTGTCATATTTCTTCATTTCTTCAGTAGCTTCAATTTTGAATATGCTCTCGATATTTCTTGGGTGTACTTTGTGGTTTGTATGAGCCCATTCTTTCATGAATTTATTGGATTATTCCCTCGATAAGACTTCCATGGGTAGCACACAGTATTCATTGGTATTTGGTTCATCCTCCTTTCTCAACATATATAGCTTCTATAAATTGGGGTGTGGTCTTGATGGTTCATCCTTGTTTATAACATATGTGTTCACGTCTAACACTTTCTTTGTCTTATCAAGAGGGACAATAACTTTTCTTTTGCCTTTTCAAAACATGAGAGCTTCTTTAATAGAGAAATTGTACCTCTCATGGCATATGTTTAGAACATGGAAAATGTTACTTTGTATGATTCCTTGGGTGACTTTAGTATCTCAAACATCACCCAATTCTTGATGCCATAGGCACTGGTTTTTACCACTGTCATTTTTTCTATAGGTGTACATTTAACATGGTTTGCTACCTTGATTACTATATTTCTATTTTTTAACTATGGTTTCCTCAATTCTTTCTAGAATCCAAAGGAAATGATGTTAATTTATGCTTGTGGTTCTACTAGTACATCTTGATTTGTTTACCCATTACAAGCGACATGTATTTGTAATTCCTTTTGAAAAAAAGAGCTAATCTTATATATCTGGACTTCCTTGGGGTTGCTTTCATTGATATATCAACATATTTTCTAAGGAGATTTCTCATTTCGGTTCCCTTTTGTCAATTATTTTGGCCCCTTATCTCTTTTGTCCATCTTTCCTTGTCATTTTGTTTTGGTTTTCTATGGCTCTAATTATGGGTTATAATTCTTGTTGGTGGCATTTTTGTTGTTTGCTTTTCTAGTGTGAGATTCCTATGCTTCTTTTATTTTGGGCTTACACCATAGAAATGTTATTGTAGTTAACCATCACTGATTGCCTTGAAATATTCTATTGATATGATCCTTGTGAATACTATGTAGAGTTGCGAGCCAAAATGCCCTCCAAATGTTGGTTATACATTTTGATCATAATGATCTAAATACAATCTCACTCATATAACATCTTATTTACAACGCACAACATTCATAAACATAAACAAATAATAAAAATAACTAAACATCTAAAATAAATGCATAAAGAAACACATTCCAATCAATAACACCAAAAGTTATTAAAAAAAATACCTATAAAAAAACCCACTTTCAACTATTTCAAAATAGATATAAACTATACATAATGATAGCCTTAACTTACTCCACACACACATATATATATATATAGTTTTATAAAAGAAAATCCTATTATATTAAAGAAAATTCATAAATTAAAAAAAAAAAAAAAAAAATTTGCAAATTAAAAATTACACCTTCCCAAAATATACATACAAGTAGTGCTGAATCCAAGAATGATCATATACTAATAACACGTTAACATTGACTCTCCGTAAGCTCAAGTTATCGATTTATGTGACCTCTTGTTTGAATATTATTTAGTTTTTTTTTAAGTTATAAAGTTCTTTTTAAATACATAATTTTTTAATTCATTATTATACCTGTCGCCCCCGCATGGTATATAGGGTCAGCATTCCTATTACTTACTTAAAGGTTGACCAAAACAATTTTGTGTTTTTTTAAATGTTTTGATTTTTTTATTTTAAAATTATTTAAAAACTTTTTATTTAAAATGGAATTGGTTATTAAAATCAATCCCTTATGATTGAAACAAGGGCAGTATGTTGCGATGCACTGCTTCCTAGCCATAGATCTAAATCTCGAAAATGTGGCGCCAATCCAAGGGTTGTATTAAGCTTCGAACAAAATGAAGCTTGCAATAACACTTTAAATGTATGGACCAATAAAAATACAAGAAAAATATAACTTTTTATTATAAAAAAAATAATTTGATCTAAATCTCGAAAATGTGGCGCCAATCCAAGGGTTGTATTAAGCCTCGAACAAAATGAAGCTTGCAATAACACTTTAAATGTATGGACCAATAAAAATACAAGAAAAATATAACTTTTTATTATAAAAAAAATAATTTTTACTATTTTGTATGTTCAACATAAGGTTTGAGTGGAATGTTTTAAGTCAAACCAAAAATAATAAAAAAAGTTAGAAGAAACTCATCCCTATGTACTGCCCTAAAGGCAATACAATAAAGGAAATAAATGCAAACCAAAACAATTTTGAGCTTTTTCAAATATTTAACTTTGTAAATTGATTTTTTATTTTTTTTAATTATTTAAAAGCTTTTTTTTAGAAAATGGTATCTGTTATTAAAACCAACCTCTTATTTCTCAAACGGCTGCCAGGAAATAAGGGAAATAAATGCAAACTTATTTGCATTTGGTGCATATTAATTCTCTACACCTGGAATGGATTCTGGTCACTTGCCCTTTAAAAATTTAGAATGACTGCGAAATTAAAAAAAATTCTAGTTTTATTATGTAACTGATTTAATAAGAAAATGTTAGATTTAAAAGGATAGATATTTACAATTTAATTATTATTAATTTATTAAAGCAAAGTTAGGAATAAAGCTCCAGCTTACTCCATATTTCAAACACAAGGCAGCCTGTTTTTTAAACGTTGGCTTCTTAATTTAACCGATCTACCGCGGTACGAAAATCGTTAGAGTCAGCGGTTTTGTAGATGCCTTCTGTACGAAAATGGTTTGAATCAGCGGTTTTGTAAATGCCATCAGCGGTTTTACAGATTCCATCATAATTGTACAAAAAATTACCATGGGTGTTGCCTGCTTTGTGAGTCCTGAAAATTATTGAGATTACACGTAATCATTTGGATAAATAAACAGATACACAGCTAATAATTTGTCATCTCCAGGGCCACCTAATCATTTGGATGAATAGACCTGAGATATACAGTTAATAATTGCCATCTCCATCTCAAAGGCCAGGTAATCATTTGGATGAATCGACAGACTAATAATCAAATGATTTCAAGTTTTTACCTTATCTAATGATTTCACAACAGCTGCATGTATTGGTCTTGCAAAAGCGCAGGTATTTGCTGCCCAGCAGCCTTGTTTATTTTAATAATAAAATAAATAATAGCATGTGCAAATTTATTTATTTAATAATTATTTATTGTTGAAGTTAATAATCTTGTTTCTGATGTGAAAACATTGAAGTTTTAATTCATTCACAACCTTGTCATTTTGTTTGGACGGATTAATGGAGAAAAGCCAAAAACAAAGGAACTCGACGGTGTTACATAAATGTATGTGCAACGGTGTTACATAAATGTATGTGCAATGTAGATTACAAAACGGAGGCATACGGATACGCACACCTGTTTCCTCTATCTCATTCTGATTCTGCTCTCACTCACTTTTTTGACAAAACACTTTCTTGTTCTCCACTCACTCGCGCGACAAACAGTATAGAAGTGGGTGTACTGCACGCCAAAAACCCAAATCCGAATCCAAACCCAAACCCGGGGGCATGAAGTACTTCTGAATCTACCGGCAGCTATTGGGAAAAGTTGCGCTATGGAGTTTCGGTGGCAGGGGTTCCAGTTGCGGAGCCGGTGGTATTGTAAATTGTAAAAACTAGAGATGCGTGGGAATTTAGATGGTATTTCAACGGATAATTATTGGGTTTTTTTATTGGAAAGTATTTGGAGGTTATTTAAAAACAATAATTGATTGATTAAAAATAAGGATATCTTCGGGCAATAAATTGATTGATTAAAAATAAGGATATCTTCGGGCAATAAATATGGAAAAAAAAACTAGCCAGCTGGTGACTTCCCTCAGGGATATTACCTTCCAGCATATTTATAGAGAGACCAATCTGATGACAGATAGGCTTTCCAAGATTGCTTTGTTGACTTCGAATAAAAGTCTCTTTTATTATTCCTAGGATGGAGAGTCCCCTGAAACTGTCCAGCATTTTGACATTTTTTAATTATCAGGGTCTCTCTTGGTATGGTTTAAAGAGTGATTAGTTGGTCTTTTTAAAGTAAGGGGTAATTAAGTGTCTTCTAGTGTTGCTATCGGGTTGTTAGAAGACCATTTTCTGTTTTTGTTTTTTTAATGAGGGGAAAGGATTTTATATTGGATTTATTCCTTTCTATGAAAAATTATATATCATTATAATGTGAATTTTCTGCCTAAAAAAGAGAAAAAATGTGCATTTGATTTGGTGGTTAGACAGAGATTTTATAAAATGTGCATTTGATTTTGTTGTTGAATGGAGATTTGATGGAGAAGCAGTACACAGAAAGGAGGAGTCAGGACCGACAATCCTCCATACTCAATCCCTACGGCGCTGGACACGGTTTTCTCTCTCTTTCTGTAACCACAAATTCCCCACCCCGTAAATCCATGTTATTCTCATTCTTTCTGTTACACCTCTACCTACCTCTTGACAGCGATTACCCATTGATTTCACTCTCTCTTTCTTTTTTTCTATATATACCGCCAGAGTGTTTGAGTTTCCGGTATCGAGCTTTTAGTTTCATAAATTTTTCTCTGATCTCAGGTAGTGAGTTGAGGGGATTATTATAGCTCAGCGGACGAGGAGATGACGAGTGCAAATCAACAGGGTGACATGAAAATTCTGAGAGCAAAGCAGTGCTCCAAGGGTAATCTCGTCTCTCTCACTCACTCATTAACATTAATCATTCTTTCATGCACTGGCTATGGCTAAATCCATTTCTTTCAATTTCAATGGAGTCGTTCACATAATGCCTAAATAAAATACTCCATTTTGCATATACAGAAGCAGTGAAAGCAGGGGCCAAGGCAGCTGCAATTGCATGCGTAGCGTCCGCCATCCCTACAGTGAGTGTTATTATTGTTAACACACCAATGAATCAGTACCAATTCAATTCAATTCAGAAACCTGATTAATATTCATATTCATGTGATTGGGCCTAGTTATTAACCGCTGGGTTGAGTTAATGTATAACGCGGGTTAATAATGTGCAGATGCTGGGAGCAAGGGCCATTCCTTGGGCACGGGCTAACCTCAACCATGCTGCTCAGGCACTTATTGTCTCTACAGGTAGTTTATCAAATAAATAGATAGGATCCCTAAATGTTATGTTGTAGTTGCTTGATTCTCCTCAAATTCTATCAAAAATTTTACATTACAAATGGGCAGAATAAAATCTCTTCATTCTCATGAATTGTGTTGTGTACTTTGATTGGAAACAGTCAGCGGTTCAGCTTATTTCATTGTAGCAGACAAGACCATTCTCAAGTCTGCACGTAGAAACTCCTTCCATGAGCAAATGGAAAATGAAGCCGAGTATTCCCCTTTCTGAACGCGAGCAGAGAATTATGTAACAAGTAACAAATCTATGTGATCTCATGTAGTCGGCCAGACAGTCATAATGGGTAAACACGGATGGATGTTGGAATATCAAAGCATGCGTCACGATCTCTATATAATAGCTAGCTGTATGATCTTGTACAAATTTTCTTTTCAAAACTTTTGGCTTTAGTTAGCTATTGTAATAAATGGTTTTTTAGTTGGAATTTGGTCATATAAATTTACAAGAATCACTATTTTTTATTGTTCATAATCCATTTTTAAATTAGATATAAATTCAGCATGCTGAAAAACTCCCATGACACTTGGATTATATCCTCTAAAAAAATCCTTATTACACTAATTACATTTTAAAATTTATTTAATTTCAAATTTATATGGTGGAATGATCACTTTTAGTTCATGTTAATTCTTTTTAAGATTTATGAACAATCTTAATTTTTTTTATCATTATTTTTTTGTTGTTGTTTAAATTGCATTTTAAAATGTATAAATAGATTTAGCATGCTGAAAAACCCCAAGGCATTAGGATTATACAAACTTAGTCACTCAAATCTTCACACCCAAACATTTCTCACTAAATTTTGAGCAAATGAAAAAAACTAAAATAAACTAAAAATATAAATTTATATAATAAATTTATAAATGATGTTCTTTCCATTCATATTCATATTCATATTAATTTAGTTATTATAAATCTAAATAATAAATAATATAAATATTATATATTTTAATTATGATAAAAAATAAAAAATAATTAATTAAAAATAATATATAATCAAATCACAATAAAACATAATATTAATTATAAATAATATTTCAAAATCTGAAAGCCTATATATTTACCATTATAAATAACATTTCAAAATCTCAAATCCTATATAAAATCTCAAAGCCTATATATTTATATAATGTTAATTATAAATAACATTTCAAAATCTCAGAGCCTATACATTTATATATTTTACACATTTTTACTTATAAACATTAATCTTTAATTTGTTAAGTGTTATATTTATTTGCTATATTTATATTTTATTTATCATATGCATTTATATATTTTACACATTTTAACTTATAAACATTAATCTTTAGTTTGTTAAGTGTTATATTTATTTGTGATATTTATATTTTATTTATCATATAATTAAATTTAAATTGATCAATAGATAAATTAATTCTGATCATCTTTATAGGTAAATTGATATATTTTAATCATCTTGTTATGTGAATTAATCCATATATCAATTTACTGGTTAATTGGTTTCAAAATCTCAAAATCTATATATTTATATATTTTACACATTTTAACTTATAAACATTATTATTTAATTTGTTAATTGTTATATTTATTTGAAATATTTATATTTTATTTATCATATAGTTAAATTTAAATTTAACAATGAATACATAAAATTAAAATTAATTATATATTTTACACATTTTAACTTATAAACATTATTATTTAATTTGTTAATTGTTATATTTATTTGAAATATTTATATTTTATTTATCATATAGTTAAATTTAAATTTAACAATGGATACATAAAATTAAAATTAATTATGATCATATTTTTATGTAAATTGATATATTCCGATCCTCTTTTTATATAAATTGATCCATATATCAATTGACTTGTTAATTAGTTTTAGATGGATGACACAAATTCTTATTTATAAAATATAAATTCATCTATATATCAATTGACTTGTTAATCGGTTTTAGATGGATGACACAAATTCTTATTTATAAAAGTAGGTGATGATTAAATATGATTACATCTTAAGAATAAACTAAAATTCTCACAATTTGATTAGTGTTGAGTAGATTAAAAATCAAATTTGACCAAACCTTGTATAGTGACATTTCAAGTCGCATGCTCATGGGTTAAACTAGGTATGTAACAAAACTATATAGTAATGTGCCAACGTTGATATGCACTTGTTTTCATATTGTTTATGCTAAAATTTATGTTTGAGCTTCTGAATTCTACTATTGCCAAATTTTATTCATGTGAATAATTTTCATTAATATTTTTAATACTCCTTTAAAATAGAAATTGCATTCTTGTAATTGAATATAGTATTCGTGTTATTAAATATTGTGCACGTTAATGTGTTTCTGAATTCTACTATTGCCAAATTTTATTCATGTGAACAATTTTCATTAATATTTTTAATACTCCTCTAAAATAGAAATTGCATTCTTGTAATTGAATATAGTATTCTTGTTATTAAATATTGTGCACGTTAATGTGTTTGATTCTTATGTAATAAAATGTAATCTTTGTCAAGTAACTAAATAACTTTTTGGTTGTCAAATACAAATATTATAAGTAGTTAATTTTATTTTTAGTGAAATTCTTTTATATGTTGTATTATGGGTATATGTAAGTTAATGATGGCCTTTTAAATATGGAAAAACAACAATCTTTTATTGGAGGGATTATTCAAGGTATTTTTACATTGAATTTGAATATGGTGTAAAAAGATGAAACTTAAGAAATTAAATTAAATTTTCAAATTTACACTTTTATTCATAGAAATTATGAATAAATATGTGAAATTTGATTTTTATGCAGGTGTTGAGTATCTTACGGATGAAATTTCATTCCAAAAACTTATATAATTGTAACTTATATAATTGTAGAGAACTAGTTTTTCTAATGCAGTGTATTTTTTGGAAATTTATAATATTAATTTTGTATATTTTTTAAATGTATGAATGTCAATACATCATTGAAATTACAAGACATATTTTTTTTTTTTAGATAGTAGATACACGTCTCTTCTAGTGCAGCATATAACTCATCTTTCTTAAAAATGGTTAATCCCACAAAAAGTTATAACATAAATAAAAGAGGTATGCATTCTAGGATTTTATATATGCAAAGAGAAAAATAGATTATTAATAGTAAAAAAATAAAAATATTATAACTATATATTTGGAATCTACATAGCGACTATAGTTTCGTTGACAACTGATTTCTGTAGCCTATATAAAAATAATGTCAAAAACAAAGATATAGAGAGGTATTCATTAAAATGGAGGTTTTTATCTATTTGCAAACCGAACCAAATCAACAAACATGTATGCTAGAGTTGTCACTCCCACCCAAAAAAAATTGAATTCAAAAGAACATGCACACATTCCTAAAGCATGCATGTTTCTAAAATCCGTTCACGTTCCTAAAATGTGCACGTGTGATTAGGAAAATGAATGCATACACGTTCATGTTAACACTAAATAAGTCTCTCTCTCTTGTCCCTTTCTCCCACTTTCCCTTTGTCTCTCCCTCACTCCTT